>OW679200.1:5190639-5546812 GCA_940337035.1 Agriotes lineatus
GGAATACAGGTTATGCACCGTCACGTATGGAACCGCATCAGCTCCCTATCTGGCTATCCGAACCTTGCACCAATTAGCAGAGGACGAAAAATCTTCTTTTCCATTAGCAGCGGAAGTTGTGAAGAGAGATTTCTATGTGGACGATGTACTCTCCGGAGCCGACACTTTAGAAGAAGCAATCAAGCAGCAAGGTCAGTTAATTTCCTTATTAAAACGTGGAGGCTTTACCCTACATAAATGGTGCAGTAATGAATTAGCCATCATACAAGAACTACCCGAAGAATTGAAGGAGCAAACCTACCTCGAAATAAGTGAGGACGGCTTAAAAAAGTCATTGGGCGTTCACTGGTCTCCATATGAAGACGTGTTTTGCTTCAAGGTGGATGTGAAGCAAAAGGGATCCACAAAACGCAGCATATTATCCGAAGTCGCTAAAATTTTCGACCCTTTGGGTTGGTTAGCACCCATCATCATCACTGCTAAACTACTCATCCAAGAGCTATGGCTCGAAAATGTCAAGTGGGACGACCCAGTCTCAGAATGTATCCAAGGCAAATGGGAAACATTTAAATCTCAACTCAAATCAGTAGAAGAAATTACTTTACCAAGGTGGCTTTTTACCAAAAGGGAAGCCCAAATGGAACTACATGGATTCTGTGACGCTTCCGAAAGAGCTATTGGAGCCGTGGTCTACTCCAGAGTCATCACGTCATCAGGCCAATCCAAAGTATCATTATTAATAGCCAAATCCAAGGTGGCACCAGCTCGAGCAAAGGCAACCCTACCCAGACTAGAACTCTGCGCAGCAGTACTACTTTCTAATCTATTACAACGGGTAATTACAGCACTGGACATTCCTAAGGTATCTATCTTCGCCTGGACCGATTCCATGGTCACACTAGGTTGGATTAAGGGAGATCCAGTAAGATGGAAGACATTCGTCGCCAACCGCGTAGCCGAAATCAACCACCTGATTCCGGCCCAACATTGGAACCACGTCAAGTCAGAAGAAAATCCTGCAGACGTCATCTCCAGAGGTACTAGTCCAGGGAAATTAAAGGAACATAAACTATGGTGGGATGGTCCAAGTTGGTTAATTAACAAAGAGTTATGGCCGTGCCAACCAGACACCGCCACAACCAAGGAAGAAGCAAAAGGTTACACTGTGCATCAAGCCACAGTTCATCAAGACGAGAACGAGATTATTCATCGCTTCTCGTCTCTGACAAGAATGGTACGAGTTGTGTCCTATTGCCGAAGATTCATCAACAAGTGTAGGCGTCTTCCCATTCAACCAGGATGTCTATCAGTTAAAGAAATGGAAGACACCATCCTCACACTCATCAAGGTCGTCCAAGGAAGTGATCCTATTTTGAAGGCAACAGGATCTCAACTCCAAAAGAGAAAATGTGTGGACTCCAACAACAAACTCGCAAATCTCAATCCATTCATCGATCAACATGGAATCGTACGTGTTGGAGGAAGACTAGAAAATTCGAACCTATCCTACCACGAAAAACACCCAATTATCCTTCCTTATTCCGATCATATTTCCAAATTAATAATCCATGAGGCACATTTACGCACCTTACACGGTGGCACTCAGCTCACACTGTCCTATGTCCGAAGAAAATATTGGATCATCAACGCAAAGAAAGCCGTCAGTTCCAGCATCAAGAAATGCTTTCGATGCATCCGATTCAAAGCAGAGGCAGCCCAGCAATTAATGGGGAATCTTCCACCAACAAGAGTTAATTCAACCCCGCCATTCTTCCATTCAGGAGTGGACTATGCCGGTCCAATACAAATCCGAACATCTAAAGGAAGAAGGCATTCTTCATCCAAGGGATACATTGCTGTTTTTGTCTGTCTATCAACCAAGGCAATACACTTAGAAGCTGTCAGCGACATGACAACTAACAGCTTCCTAGCAGTCTTCAGGAGGTTCATCGCCCGAAGAGGACGCTGTGCACATCTTTATAGCGACAACGGAACGAATTTCGTTGGAGCAAGGAAGATCTTGGACAAGGAAATCCGTCAAGCAATGGAAGGCCCAGTTATCCAAGAAAATTTATCCACCATTGGTACTCAATGGCACTTCATCCCCCCAGTAGCCCCACACTTCGGAGGAATATGGGAAGCAGGAGTAAAATCAATGAAGCATCATCTGAAGAGAACCATTGGCAACGCTACTCTAACATTCGAAGAATTAACAACTTTGCTTTGCCAAATAGAAGCCTGCTTAAACTCACGTCCTCTGTGCCCACAAGGCAACAATATTGAAGACACCAGTGCATTGACACCAGGCCATTTCCTGATAGGAAGAGAGATAATCTCACCACCGGACCCAATCAGCACACCAATATCTACAAATCTGTCAAATCGCTGGAGATTGATCCAAAAAATCAAGCAAGATTTTTGGAAATCATGGAGCTCAGACTACCTTCATGGATTGCAGCAAAGAAACAAATGGAAAAAACCGGTGGAGAATATAAAAGTTGGTGACCTGGTGCTAATCAAAGAAGAAAACATTAATCCTAGTAAATGGCCATTAGCGAGAGTTGCCGACATTCATCCTGCAACCGATGGATCAGTACGAGTAATAACCATCCAGAAATCAGGAGGACATCAATTAAAACGTTCCATAGTCAGTATCATTCCATTACCAAATAACGAAGAATCGCAGGAACCAGAGCCTGAAGAAAAAATTTCGGCCAACAGCACCCACACACAATCATTCCCAGCACCAAAGAAAACTGTCACGTCCAAATGGAAAATGTTTCTACTAATATTTACTCTCCTTACTACAAATACATCGAGTAAGGCAGAATTCAACATACAAAAACCAGACGGCGGGTACTATGTAGAGCATATTGGACACGGGAAGATTGAACGAGGAACATTCAGGATCGAAATCCAGTTCGAGAGGGGGAAGATCGAAGAAGACTTCGAAACAGTTACCGACATGGTGGACAAATTCGACGACCTCTGCAACTCTGCGAAAGAACTGTCCGAAGACACGTTATGCAAGACATTGGTGCATCATCTTCTGGAACAAAAAAGGCATATGGAATGGATTAAAACTGGCATGGAAGATATCATAGCAAGACGAGAGAAACGAGGAGTGCTTGGGACTGTACTAACGTCAATTTTCGGAGTAAATGACGAGGTCTATCAAGATATTGACAGACTCGACAAAAATCAACAGGAATTAATAAAAATGGACAGTCAACAATCCAAATTCTTGCTGTCAGCACTTTCAAGATTTAATGAGACCGAAGAACGAATCGATCAGAAACTGGAACATTTCCAAGAGAAGCTGAACCAAGGAATCAGGGCGATCAACAACATGGACAAGTGGTATAAGGCAACCGACTCCAACCGATTAAATATCCACATCATCAGTGTCTATCAAGTCGCCACAAATGTTATTAGTGAACTGTGCAATTACCACACAAACATTTTGAACGTTCATTTCCAACAAGGTAATTTTTACGAGTTAATAACACCTGCCCAAATCAAGCAAATCCTCGCAAATGCAACCAGTAAACTCTCGCCAAATTTAGAAATTTTACCGACTCCAATCCTGAAGGTCGACATCGGACATGATGACATCTACATCAACGTCCAAGGATACTTCATCATAGTCGAAAAAACCGAATATACCTTAATCAAAGTGACTCCAATTCCTCTCCGAATTAACAATGGGTCCTACTGGGTGATCGACGTACCCAAAGGGATCTTCGCTGTGGATTACAACTTACAAATGTACTTTCAAGAGACAGATGAGGAATTCAAAGAAAATCTCCAAATTACTCCAAACACGTATATCTGCAGTCCAACAGTCGTGAAAGGAATTGAAAATAACCCAAATTGCATCATTGATGATATATATCATCAAACAGAAATTAGTCAGTGCAGCCTACGAAGACATCAGATCCAGTCCATTATTTGGAAACAACTATACATGGAAAATACCTGGATGTTCGTAGTCAACAAGCCAACCCGAATAGCTATCACTTGTAGTGGCAATAGGGAAGAAGTCACTGTCAACACTACAGGTGTAATTCAGATCTCGTCAGACTGCATCATACAAACTCCAAAGAATACGTTAACCCCCAGGCATAGCAAGAAATTCAAGATCCTCGCAGGATATTCCAAGGCCGTCAGCATCAATTTTACCAACACAATAACACCCAACTCCTTTTCAGAAATTGCAGAGGAGCCAGTTCTAAAACAATCAGACCACTTCGAGGATCTACAAACTTTACAATTGGAATTCCAGCAGCACCTAAAGGACATTACTTGGAAAACCATCCGCCACCACTCCTATCTATCCAGCGGGATAACAAGCAGCCTATTGGGAGGGGCTATTCTAATAGGAGCAGTCTACTACATTCGAAAAAGGATCAACCGAAGGAAGCATCAATCCAAACAACGCCAGTCAACCGTAGAAGAATATCCTTTAAGAACCCTTAATGTGGAAGAAACAATATAGTTTTCCTTTTCTTTTTCTTCGGCCTAAAATTGGCAATATGTTTAAACTTGGTTTAAACACACATAAATTTTAATAACAAAATTTACGAAGCCAGTCAGAAGTTCGAAATGTAATTCTGATTTCATAAACAAACAGTTTTAACCTCCAGTTTTACTTCATAATTTCGCAAGTTTATACGTAATTTATATCTGTTTTAATCTTGAATTAAAACAGGCAAAATTCAGTTCCCATTTACGAAACCTTAAACGAATATTGTTTCGCCAACATTAAGTAAAAATGCAACTCGGCGACCTAGAAAGCCAAGTTCAACGCTCAGCCTGCTAACCGATGCGGAAATATAAAAGCTTATCATGCTGAGTTGCGGTCTTTGCGGACCTTTAAACGCGTTCTATTACACTATTATGAACTTTGATATTGTTACTGCGTTAAGCATTTTTAGTTTTATATAAATACTAGTCTATTTTCATAATAAAAATCAATCTGCATTTAATGTTTGATTCATTCACTACCCTTTCTAAGCCATAATATTCACGGGGCATGAGGCTGTGCTCCGAGGGTTAGTGTCTCTACTGCCGTCCGTTTCAAGTACCATTGACTACATTGGTTTAAAACGTAAACACAGTCTTGTTTACGTGCTTGACGGATAGAATCAGCGCAAAGTAACGGAGTCCTGATACAGCCTCTCAGGCATCTCTGTTCATCCCATATGTCCCTAATGTTCCAAGCGGCCTAAATGTCCCATATGTCCTGAACGTCCTAGACGTCTCAGACGTCCTAGATGTCGCATATATCTTTAACGTCCCAGACGTCCCAGATGTCCCATATGTCCCATGTGTCCCTAATGTCCCAGGCGTCCCAGATGTCCCATATGTCCCATAAGTCCTTAATGCCTCAGGCGTCCTAAATGTCTCATATGTATCTAACGTCCCAGACGTCACAGATGTCCCATATGTCCCATATGTCCTTAATGTCCCAGGCGTCCTAGATGTCCCATATGTCCCATATGTCTCTAATGTCCCAGGCGTCCTAAATGTCCCAGACGTCCCAGACGTCCTAGATGTCTCATATGTCCCTAACGTCCCAGACGTCCCAGATGTCCCATATGTCCCTAATGTTTCAGGCGTCCTAAATGTCCCATATGTCATTAACGTCCCAGACGTCCCAGCCGTCTTAGATGTCCCATACGTCCCTAACGTCCCAGACGTCCCAGACGTCCTAGATGTCCCATATGTCCTTAACGTCCCAGACGTCTCAGACGTCCCATATGTCCCTAACGTCCCAGACGTCCCAGATGTCCCATATGTCCCATATGTCCCTAACGTCCCAGACGTCCTAGATGTCCCAGACGTCCTAGATGTCCCATATGTCCTTAACGTCCCAGACGTCTCAGATGTCCTATATGTCCCTAACATCTCAAACGTCCCAGATGTTCTATATGTCCCATATGTCCCTAACTTCCCAGACGTCCTAGATGTCCCATATGTCCTTAACGTCCCAGACGTCCCAGATGACCCATATATCCCTAACGTCCCAGACGTCCCAGATGTCCCAAATGTCTTATATGTCCCTAATGTCCCAGGCGTATCAGATGTCCCATTTGTCCCATATGTCCCTAATATCCCAGGCGACCTAAATGTCCCATATGTCCTTAACTTCCCAGACGTCCCAGATGTCTAATATGTCCCTAACGTTCCAGACGTCCCAGAAATCCCATATGTCCCATATGTCCCTAATGTCCCAGGCGTCCTAGATATTCCATATGTCCCTAACGTTCCAGACGTCCTAAATGTCCCATATGTCCCTAACGTCCCAGACGTCCCAGATGTTCCATACGTCCCTAACGTCCCAGACGTCCCAGATGTCCCATATGTCCTTAACGTCCCAGACGTCCCAGATGTCCCATATGTTCCATATGTCCCTAATGTCCCAGGCGTCCCAGATGTCCCATATGCCCATATGTCCCTAATGTTTAAGGCGTCCTACATGTCCCATATGTCCCTAACGTCCCAGACTTCCCAGATGTCCCATATGTCCCACATGTCCCTAATGTCCCAGGCGTCTCTGATGTCCCATATGTCCAATATGTCCCTAATGTCGCAGGCGTCCTAAATGTCTCATATCTCCTTAACGTCCCAGACGTCCCAGACGTCCTAGATGTCCCATATGTCCTTAACGTCCCAGACGTCCCAGATGTCCCATATGTCCTTAGCATCCCAGACGTCCCAGATGTCCCATATGTCCCATATGTCCCTAACGTCCCAGACGTCCTAAATGTCCCATATGTCCCTAACGTCCCAGGGGTCCCAGATGTCCCATATGCCCCATATGTCCCTAATGTCGCAGGTGTCCTAAATGTCTCATATCTTCTTAACGTCCCAGATGTCCCAGGCGTCCTAGATGTCCCATATGTTCTTAACGTCCCAGACGTCCCAGATGTCCCATATGTCCTTAGCATCCCAGACGTCCCAGATGTCCCATTTGTCCCATATGTCCCTAACGTCCCAGACGTCCTAAATGTCCCATATGTTCCTAACGTCCCAGGCTTCCCAGATGTCCCATATGTCCCATATGTCCCTAATGTCAAAGGTTTCCTAAATGTTCCATATGTCCTTAACGTCCCAGACGTCCCAGACGTCCTATATGTCCCATATGTCCTTAACGTCCCAGACGTCTCAGATGTCCCATATGTCCCTAACATCTCAAACGTCCCAGATGTTCCATATGTCCCATATGTCCCTATTGTCCCAGTCGTCCTAGATGTTCTATATGTCCCTAACGTCCCAGATGTCCCAGACGTCCTAGATGTCCCATGTCCCTAACGTCCTAGACTTCTTAGAAGTTCTATATGTCCCTAACGTCCCAGACGTCCCAGACGTCCCAGATATCCCATATGTCCAATATGCTTCTAATGTCCCAGGGGTCCCAGATGTCCCATATGTCCCATATGTCCCATATGTCCCTAAAGTCCCAGGTGTCCTAAATGTCCCACATGTCCTTAACGTCCCAGACGTCCCAGACGTCCTAGATGTCCCATATATCCTTAACGTCCTAGATGTCCCAGATGTCCCATATGTCCCATATGTCCCTAATGTCCCAGGCGTTCTAAATGTCCCATATGTCCCATCTAAAAAATTCAAGTTTAAAAGTTTAACATTTAGGTACGTTAAAACGTCTGAAAACCACGTTTTGCAGTAAATATTAGCTACGTGGATAATTATTGAACTACTATTATGGCTACTCTTGACCAAAAATTATAATTATTGCCAGAGTAAGCGCGTCTACACTAACAGTTGTTCAATTTCTGGTTAAGAATTGACAGAAGTGTTAATAAGTTTTGCAATGGTATATTTGGAATCAATCTAACCATTACTAATGTTTAAATTTTCCAGCATCTAAGAAATTCAAGTTTAAAAGTTTAGCGTTTAGGTACGTTAAAACGTCTGAAAACCACGTTTTGCAGTAAATATTAGCTACGTGGATAATTATTGTACTACCATTATGGCTACTGTTGACCAAAATATTATAATTATTGCCAGAGTAAGCGCGTCTACAGTAACAAATGTTCAATTACTGGCTAAGAATTGACAGCAGTGTTAATAGGTTTTGTAATAGTATATTTGAAATCAATCTAACCATATTTTACTAATGTTTAAATTTTCCAGCATCTAAAAAATTCAAGTTTAAAAGTTTAGCATTTAGGTACGCTAAAACGTCTGAAAACCACGTTTTGCAGTAAATATTAACTACGTGGATAATTATTGTACTACTATTATGGCTACTGTTAACCTAAATATTATAATTATTGCCAGAGTAAGCGCGTCTACAGTAACAGTTGTTCAATTACTGGCTAAGAATTGACAGCAGTGTTAATAGGTTTTGTAATGGTATATTTGGAATCAATCTAACCATATATTACTAAAGTTTAAATTTTCCTGCATCTAAAAAATTCAAGTTGAAAAGTTTTGCATTTAGGTACGGTAAAACGTCGGAAAACCACGTTTTGCAGTAAATATTAACTACGTGGATAATTATTGTACTACCATTATGGCTACTGTTGACCAAAATATTATAATTATTGCCAGAGTAAGCGCGTCTACAGTAACAGTTGTTCAATTACTGGCTAAGAATTGACAGCAGTGTTAATAGGTTTTGTAATAGTATATTTGGAATCAATCTAACCATATATTACTATTGTTTAAATTTTCCAGCATCTAAAAAATTTAAGTTTAAAAGTTGAGCATTTAGGTACGCTAAAACGTTTGAAAACCACGTTTTGCAGTAAATATTAACTACGTAGATAATTATTGTACTACTATTATGGCTACTGTTGACCTAAATATTATAATTAATGCCAGAGTAAGCGCGTCTACAGTAACAGTTGTTCAATTACTGGCTAAGAATTGACAGCAGTGTTAATAGGTTTTGTAATAGTATATTTGGAATCAATCTAACCATTAATTACTAATGTTTAAATTTTCCAGCATCTAAAAAATTCAAGTTTAAAAGTTTAGCATTTAGGTACGCTAAAACGTCTGAAAACCACGTTTTGCAGTAACTATTAACTACGTGGATAATTATTGTACTACCATTATGGCTACTGTTGACCAAAATATTATAATTATTGCCAGAGTAAGCGCGTCTACAGTAACAGTTGTTCAATTACTGGCTAAGAATTGACAGCAGTGTTAATAGGATTTGTAATAGTATATTTGGAATCAATGTAACCATATATTACTAATGTTCAAATTTTCCAGCATCTAAAACATCAAGTTAAAAAGTTTAGCATTTAGGTACGCAAAAACGTCTGAAAACCACGTTTTGCAGTAAATATCAACTACGTGAATAATTATTGTAATACTATTATGGCTACTGTTGACCTAAATATTATAATTATTGCCAGAGTAAGCGCGTCTACAGTAACAGTTGTTCAATTACTGGCTAAGAATTGACAGCAGTGTTAATAGGTTTTGTAATAGTATATTTGGAATCAATCTAACCATATATTACTAATGTTTAAATTTTCCAGCATCTAAAAAATTCAAGTTTAAAAGTTTAGCATTTAGGTACGCTAAAACGTCTGAAAACCACGTTTTGCAGTAAATATTAACTACGTGGATAATTATTGTACTACTATTATGGCTACTGTTGACCTAAATATTATAATTATTGCCAGAGTAAGCGCGTCTACAGTAACAGTTGTTCAATTACTGGCCAAGAATTGGCAGCAGTGTTAATAGGTTTTGTAATAGTATATTTGGAATCAATCTAACCATATATTACTAAAGTTTAAATTTTCCTGCATCTAAAAAATTCAATTTGAAAAGTTTTGCATTTAGGTACGCTAAAAGGTCGGAAAACCACGTTTTGCAGTAAATAATAACTACGTGGATAATTATTGTACTACCATTATGGCTACTGTTGACCAAAATATTATAATTATTGCCAGAGTAAGCGCGTCTACAGTAACAGTTGTTCAATTACTGGCTAAGAATTGACAGCAGTGTTAATAGGTTTTGTAATAGTATATTTGGAATCAATCTAACCATATATTACTAATGTTTAAATTTTCCAGCATCTAAAAAATTCAAGTTTAAAAGTTTAGCATTTAGGTACGCAAAAACGTCTGAAAACCACGTTTTTCAGTAAATATTAACTACGTGGATAATTATTGTACTACTATTATGGCTACTGTTGACCTAAATATTATAATTATTGCCAGAGTAAGCGCGTCTACAGTAACAGTTGTTCAATTACTGGCCAAGAATTGACAGCAGTGTTAATAGGTTTTGTAATAGTATATTTGGAATCAATCTAACCATATATTACTAAAGTTTAAATTTTCCTGCATCTAAAAAATTCAATTTGAAAAGTTTTGCATTTAGGTACGCTAAAACGTCGGAAAACCACGTTTTGCAGTAAATAATAACTACGTGGATAATTATTGTACTACCATTATAGCTACTGTTGACCAAAATATTATAATTATTGCCAGAGTAAGCGCGTCTACAGTAACAGTTGTTCAATTACTGGCTAAGAATTGCCAGCAGTGTTAATTGGTTTTGTAATGGTATATTTGGAATGAATCTAACCATATATTACTAAGATTTAAATTTTCCTGCATCTAAAAAATTCAAGTTTAAAAGTTTAGCATTTAGGTACGCTAAAACGTCTGAAAACCACGTTTTGCAGTAACTATTAACTACGTGGATAATTATTGTTCTACCATTATGGCTACTGTTGACCAAAATATTATAATTATTGCCAGAGTAACCGCGTCTACACTAACAGTTGTTCAATTACTGGTTAAGAATTGACAGCAGTGTTAATAGGTTTTGCAATGGTATATTTGGAATCAATCTAACCATTACTAATGTTTAAATTTTCCAGCATCCAAAAAATTTAAGTTTTAAAGTTTAGCATTTAGGTACGTTAAAACGTCTGAAAACCACGTTTTGCAGTAAATATTAGCTACGTGGATAATTATTGTACTACCATTATGGCTACTGTTGACCAAAATATTATAATTATTGCCAGAGTAAGCGCGTCTACAGTAACAGTTGTTCAATTACTGGCTAAGAATTGACAGCAGTGTTAATAGGTTTTGCAATAGTATATTTGGAATCAATCTAACCATATATTACTAATGTTTAAATTTTCCAGCATCTAAAAAATTCAAGTTTAAAAGTTTAGCATTTAGGTACGTTAAAACGTCTGAAAACCACGTTTTGCAGTAAATATTAACTACGTGGATAATTATTGTACTACTATTATGGCTACTGTTGACCTAAATATTATAATTATTGCCAGAGTAAGCGCGTCTACAGTAACAGTTGTTCAATTACTGGCTAAAAATTGACAGCAGTGTTAATAGGTTTTGTAATAGTATATTTGAAATCAATCTAACCATATATTACTAATGTTTTAATTTTCCTGCATCTAAAAAATTCACGCTAAAACGTCTGAAAACCACGTTTTGCAGTAAATATTAACTACGTGGATAATTATTGTACTACTATTATGGCTACTGTTGACCTAAATATTATAATTATTGCCAGAGTAAGCGCGTCTACAGTAACAGTTCTTCAATTACTGGCTAAGAATTGACAGCAGTGTTAATAGGTTTTGTAATAGTATATTTGGAATCAATCTAACCATATATTACTAAAGTTTAAATTTTCCTGCATCTAAAAAATTCAAGTTAGAAAGTTTTGCATTTAGGTACGCTAAAACGTCTGAAAACCACGTTTTGCAGTAAATATTAACTACGTGGATAATTATTGTACTACTATTATGGCTACTGTTGACCTAAATATTATAATTATTGCCAGAGTAAGCGCGTCTACACTAACAGTTGTTCAATTACTGGCTAAGAATTGACAGCAGTGTTAATAGGTTTTGTAATAGTATATTTGGAATCAATCTAACCATATATTACTAATGTTTAAATTTTCCTGCATCTAAAAAATTCAAGTTGAAAAGTTTTGCATTTAGGTACGTTAAAACGTCTGAAAACCACGTTTTGCAGTAAATAATAACTACGTGGATAATTATTGTACTACTATTAGGGCTACTGTTGACCAAAATATTATAATTATTGCCAGAGTAACCGCGTCTACACTAACAGTTGTTCAATTACTGGTTAAGAATTGACAGCAGTGTTAATAGGTTTTACAATGGTATATTTGGAATCAATCTAACCATTACTAATGTTTAAATTTTCCAGCATCCAAAAAATTCAAGTTTAAAAGTTTAGCATTTAGGTACGTTAAAACGTCTGAAAACCACGTTTTGCAGTAAATATTAGCTACGTGGATAATTATTGTACTACCATTATGGCTACTGTTGACCAAAATATTATAATTATTGCCAGAGTAAGCGCGTCTACAGTAACAGTTGTTCAATTACTGGCTAAGAATTGACAGCAGTGCTAATAGGTTTTGCAATGGTATATTTGGAATCAATCTAACCATTACTAATGTTTAAATTTTCCTGCATCTAAAAAATTCAAGTTAGAAAGTTTTGCATTTAGGTACGCTAAAACGTCTGAAAACCACGTTTTGCAGTAAATATTAACTACGTGGATAATTATTGTACTACTATTATGGCTACTGTTGACCAAAATATTATAATTATTGCCAGCGTAAGCGTGTCTACACTAACAGTTGTTCAATTACTGGCTAAGAATTGACAGCAGTGTTAATAGGTTTTGTAATAGCATATTTGGAATCAATCTAACCATATATTACTAATGTTTAAATTTTCCTGCATCTAAAAAATTCAAGTTGAAAAGTTTTGCATTTAGGTACGTTAAAACGTCTGAAAACCACGTTTTGCAGTAAATAATAACTACGTGGATAATTATTGTACTACCATTATGGCTACTGTTGACCAAAATAATATAATTATTGCCAGAGTAAGCGCGTCTACAGTAGCAGTTGTTCAATTACTGGCTAAGAATTGACAGCAGTGTTAATAGGTTTTGCAATGGTATATTTGGAATCAATCTAACCATTACTAATGTTTAAATTTTCCTGCATCTAAAAAATTCAAGTTAGAAAGTTTTGCATTTAGGTACGCTAAAACGTCTGAAAACCACATTTTGCAGTAAATATTAACTACGTGGATAATTATTGTACTACTATTATGGCTACTGTTGACCAAAATATTATAATTATTGCCAGCGTAAGCGTGTCTACACTAACAGTTGTTCAATTACTGGCTAAGAATTCACAGCAGTGTTAATAGGTTTTGCAATGGTATATTTGGAATCAATCTAACCATTACTAATGTTTAAATTTTCCTGCATCTAAAAAATTCAAGTTAGAAAGTTTTGCATTGAGGTACGCTAAAACGTCTGAAAACCACGTTTTGCAGTAAATATTAACTACGTGGATAATTATTGTACTACCATTATGGCTACTGTTGACCAAAATATTATAATTATTGCCAGAGTAAGCGCGTCTACAGTAGCAGTTGTTCAATTACTGGCTAAGAATTGACAGCAGTGTTAATAGGTTTTGCAATGGTATATTTGGAATCAATCTAACCATTACTAATGTTTAAATTTTCCTTCATCTAAAAAATTCAAGTTAGAAAGTTTTGCATTTAGGTACGCTAAAACGTCTGAAAACCACGTTTTGCAGTAAATATTAACTACGTGGATAATTATTGTACTACTATTATGGCTACTGTTGACCAAAATATTATAATTATTGCCAGCGTAAGCGTGTCTACACTAACAGTTGTTCAATTACTGGCTAAGAATTGACAGCAGTGTTAATAGGTTTTGCAATGGTATATTTGGAATCAATCTAACCATTACTAATGTTTAAATTTTCCTGCATCTAAAAAATTCAAGTTAGAAAGTTTTGCATTTAGGTACGCTAAAACGTCTGAAAACCACGTTTTGCAGTAAATATTAACTACGTGGATAATTATTGTACTACTATTATGGCTACTGTTGACCAAAATATTATAATTATTGCCAGCGTAAGCGTGTCTACACTAACAGTTGTTCAATTACTGGCTAAGAATTGACAGCAGTGTTAATAGGTTTTGTAATAGTATATTTGGAATCAATCTAACCATATATTACTAAAGTTTAAATTTTCCTGAATCTAAAAAATTCAATTTGAAAAGTTTTGTATTTAGGTACGTTATAACGTCGAAAAACCACGTTTTGCAGTAAATAATAACTACGTGGATAATTATTGTACTACCATTATGGCTACTGTTGACCAAAATAATATAATTATTGCCAGAGTAAGCGCGTCTACAGTAACAGTTGTTCAATTTCTGGCTAAGAATTGACAGCAGTGTTAATAGGTTTTGTAATAGTATATTTGGAATCAATCTAACCATATATTACTAATGTTTAAATTTTCCAGCATCTAAAAAATTCAAGTTTAAAAGTTTAGCATTTAGGTACGCTAAAACGTCTGAAAACCACGTGTTGCAGTAAATATTAACTACGTGGATAATTATTGTACTACTATTATGGCTACTGTTGACCTAAATATTATAATTATTGCCAGAGTAAGCGCGTCTACAGTAACAGTTGTTCAATTACTGGCTAAGAATTGACAGCAGTGTTAATAGGTTTTGTAATAGTATATTTGGAATCAATCTAACCATATATTACTAAAGTTTAAATTTTCCTGCATCTAAAAAATTCCATTTGAAAAGTTTTGCATTTAGGTACGTTAAAACGTCGGAAAACCACGTTTTGCAGTAAATAATAACTACGTGGATAATTATTGTACTACCATTATGGCTACTGTTGACCAAAATAATATAATTATTGCCAGAGTAAGCGCGTCTACAGTAACAGTTGTTCAATTTCTGGCTAAGAATTGACAGCAGTGTTAATAGGTTTTGTAATAGTATATTTGGAATCAATCTAACCATATATTACTAATGTTTAAATTTTCCAGCATCTAAAAAATTCAAGTTTAAAAGTTTAGCATTTAGGTACGCTAAAACGTCTGAAAACCACGTTTTGCAGTAAATATTAACTACGTGGATAATTATTGTACTACTATTATGGCTACTGTTGACCTAAATATTATAATTATTGCCAGAGTAAGCGCGTCTACAGTAACAGTTCTTCAATTACTGGCTAAGAATTGACAGCAGTGTTAATAGGTTTTGTAATAGTATATTTGGAATCAATCTAACCATATATTACTAAAGTTTAAATTTTCCTGCATCTAAAAAATTCAAGTTAGAAAGTTTTGCATTTAGGTACGCTAAAACGTCTGAAAACCACGTTTTGCAGTAAATATTAACTACGTGGATAATTATTGTACTACTATTATGGCTACTGTTGACCAAAATATTATAATTATTGCCAGCGTAAGCGTGTCTACACTAACAGTTGTTCAATTACTGGCTAAGAATTGACAGCAGTGTTAATAGGTTTTGTAATAGTATATTTGGAATCAATCTAACCATATATTACTAATGTTTAAATTTTCCTGCATCTAAAAAATTCAAGTTGAAAAGTTTTGCATTTAGGTACGTTAAAACGTCTGAAAACCACGTTTTGCAGTAAATAATAACTACGTGGATAATTATTGTACTACCATTATGGCTACTGTTGACCAAAATAATATAATTATTGCCAGAGTAAGCGCGTCTACAGTAGCAGTTGTTCAATTACTGGCTAAGAATTGACAGCAGTGTTAATAGGTTTTGCAATGGTATATTTGGAATCAATCTAACCATTACTAATGTTTAAATTTTCTTGCATCTAAAAAATTCAAGTTAGAAAGTTTTGCATTTAGGTACGCTAAAACGTCTGAAAACCACGTTTTGCAGTAAATATTAACTACGTGGATAATTATTGTACTACTATTATGGCTACTGTTGACCAAAATATTATAATTATTGCCAGCGTAAGCGTGTCTACACTAACAGTTGTTCAATTACTGGCTAAGAATTGACAGCAGTGTTAATAGGTTTTGCAATGGTATATTTGGAATCAATCTAACCATTACTAATGTTTAAATTTTCCTGCATCTAAAAAATTCAAGTTAGAAAGTTTTGCATTTAGGTACGCTAAAACGTCTGAAAACCACGTTTTGCAGTAAATATTAACTACGTGGATAATTATTGTACTACTATTATGGCTACTGTTGACCAAAATATTATAATTATTGCCAGCGTAAGCGTGTCTACACTAACAGTTGTTCAATTACTGGCTAAGAATTGACAGCAGTGTTAATAGGTTTTGTAATAGTATATTTGGAATCAATCTAACCATATATTACTAATGTTTAAATTTTCCAGCATCTAAAAAATTCAAGTTTAAAAGTTTAGCATTTAGGTACGCTAAAACGTCTGAAAACCACGTTTTGCAGTAAATATTAACTACGTGGATAATTATTGTACTACTATTAGGGCTACTGTTGACCAAAATATTATAATTATTGCCAGAGTAAGCGCGTCTACAGTAACAGATGTTCAATTACTGGCTAAGAATTGACAGCAGTGTTAATAGGTTTTGCAATGGTATATTTGGAATCAATCTAACCATATATTACTAATGTTTAAATTTTCCTACATCTAAAAAATTTAAGTTTAAAAGTTTTGCATTTAGGTACGTTAAAACGTCTGAAAACCACGTTTTGTCGTAAATAGTAACTACGTGGATAATTATTGTACTACTATTAGGGCTACTGTTGACCAAAATATTATAATCATTGCCAGAGTAAGCGCGTCTACACTAACAGTTGTTCAATTACTGGTTAAGAATTGACAGCAGTGTTAATAGGTTTTGCAATGGTAGATTTGGAATCAATCTAACCATTACTAATGTTTAAATTTTCCAGCATCTAAAAAATTCAAGTTTAAAAGTTTAGCATTTAGGTAAGTTAAAACGTCTGAAAACCACGTTTTGCAGTAAATATTAGCTACGTGGATAAATATTGTACTACCATTATGGCTACTGTTGAAGAAAATATTATAATTATTGCCAGAGTAAGCGCGTCTACAGTAACAGTTGTTCAATTACTGGCTAAGAATTGACAGCAGTGTTAATAGGTTTTGTAATAGTATATTTGGAATCAATCTAACCATATATTACTAATGTTTAAATTTTCCAGCATCTAAAAAATTCAAGTTTAAAAGTTTAGCATTTAGGTACGCTAAAACGTCTGAAAACCACGTTTTGCAGTAAATATTAACTACGTGGATAATTATTGTACTACTATTAGGGCTACTGTTGACCAAAATATTATAATTATTGCCAGAGTAAGCGCGTCTACAGTAACAGATGTTCAATTACTGGCTAAGAATTGACAGCAGTGTTAATAGGTTTTGCAATGGTATATTTGGAATCAATCTAACCATATATTACTAATGTTTAAATTTTCCTACATCTAAAAAATTTAAGTTTAAAAGTTTTGCATTTAGGTACGTTAAAACGTCTGAAAACCAAGTTTTGTCGTAAATAGTAACTACGTGGATAATTATTGTACTACTATTAGGGCTACTGTTGACCAAAATATTATAATCATTGCCAGAGTAAGCGCGTCTACGCTAACAGTTGTTCAATTACTGGTTAAGAATTGACAGCAGTGTTAATAGGTTTTGCAATGGTAGATTTGGAATCAATCTAACCATTACTAATGTTTAAATTTTCCAGCATCTAAAAAATTCAAGTTTAAAAGTTTAGCATTTAGGTACGCTAAAACGTCTGAAAACCACGTTTTGCAGTAAATATTAACTACGTGGATAATTATTGTACTACTATTAGGGCTACTGTTGACCAAAATATTATAATTATTGCCAGAGTAAGCGCGTCTACAGTAACAGATGTTCAATTACTGGCTAAGAATTGACAGCAGTGTTAATAGGTTTTGCAATGGTATATTTGGAATCAATCTAACCATATATTACTAATGTTTAAATTTTCCTACATCTAAAAAATTTAAGTTTAAAAGTTTTGCATTTAGGTACGTTAAAACGTCTGAAAACCACGTTTTGTCGTAAATAGTAACTACGTGGATAATTATTGTACTACTATTAGGGCTACTGTTGACCAAAATATTATAATCATTGCCAGAGTAAGCGCGTCTACACTAACAGTTGTTCAATTACTGGTTAAGAATTGACAGCAGTGTTAATAGGTTTTGCAATGGTAGATTTGGAATCAATCTAACCATTACTAATGTTTAAATTTTCCAGCATCTAAAAAATTCAAGTTAAAAGTTTAGCATTTAGGTAAGTTAAAACGTCTGAAAACCACGTTTTGCAGTAAATATTAGCTACGTGGATAAATATTGTACTACCATTATGGCTACTGTTGAAGAAAATATTATAATTATTGCCAGAGTAAGCGCGTCTACAGTAACAGTTGTTCAATTACTGGCTAAGAATTGACAGCAGTGTTAATAGGTTTTGTAATAGTATATTTGGAATCAATCTAACCATATATTACTAATGTTTAAATTTTCCAGCATCTAAAAAATTCAAGTTAAAAAGTTTAGCATTTAGGTACGCTAAAACGTCTGAAAACCACGTTTTGCAGTAAATATTAACTACGTGGATAATTATTGTACTACTATTAGGGCTACTGTTGACCAAAATATTATAATTATTGCCAGAGTAAGCGCGTCTACAGTAACAGATGTTCAATTACTGGCTAAGAATTGACAGCAGTGTTAATAGGTTTTGCAATGGTATATTTGGAATCAATCTAACCATATATTACTAATGTTTAAATTTTCCTACATCTAAAAAATTTAAGTTTAAAAGTTTTGCATTTAGGTACGTTAAAACGTCTGAAAACCAAGTTTTGTCGTAAATAGTAACTACGTGGATAATTATTGTACTACTATTAGGGCTACTGTTGACCAAAATATTATAATCATTGCCAGAGTAAGCGCGTCTACGCTAACAGTTGTTCAATTACTGGTTAAGAATTGACAGCAGTGTTAATAGGTTTTGCAATGGTAGATTTGGAATCAATCTAACCATTACTAATGTTTAAATTTTCCAGCATCTAAAAAATTCAAGTTTAAAAGTTTAGCATTTAGGTAAGTTAAAACGTCTGAAAACCACGTTTTGCAGTAAATATTAGCTACGTGGATAAATATTGTACTACCATTATGGCTACTGTTGAAGAAAATATTATAATTATTGCCAGAGTAATCGCGTCTACACTAACAGTTGTTCAATTACTGGTTAAAAATTGACAGCAGTGTTAATAGGTTTTGCAATGGTATATTTGGAATCAATCTAACCATTACTAATGTTTAAATTTTCCTTCATCTAAAAAATTCAAGTTAGAAAGTTTTGCATTTAGGTACGCTAAAACGTCTGAAAACCACGTTTTGCAGTAAATATTAACTACGTGGATAATTATTGTACTACTATTATGGCTACTGTTGACCAAAATATTATAATTATTGCCAGCGTAAGCGTGTCTACACTAACAGTTGTTCAATTACTGGCTAAGAATTGACAGCAGTGTTAATAGGTTTTGCAATGGTATATTTGGAATCAATCTAACCATTACTAATGTTTAAATTTTCCTGCATCTAAAAAATTCAAGTTAGAAAGTTTTGCATTTAGGTACGCTAAAACGTCTGAAAACCACGTTTTGCAGTAAATATTAACTACGTGGATAATTATTGTACTACTATTATGGCTACTGTTGACCAAAATATTATAATTATTGCCAGCGTAAGCGTGTCTACACTAACAGTTGTTCAATTACTGGCTAAGAATTGACAGCAGTGTTAATAGGTTTTGTAATAGTATATTTGGAATCAATCTAACCATATATTACTAAAGTTTAAATTTTCCTGAATCTAAAAAATTCAATTTGAAAAGTTTTGCATTTAGGTACGTTATAACGTCGAAAAACCACGTTTTGCAGTAAATAATAACTACGTGGATAATTATTGTACTTACATTATGGCTACTGTTGACCAAAATAATATAATTATTGCCAGAGTAAGCGCGTCTACAGTAACAGTTGTTCAATTTCTGGCTAAGAATTGACAGCAGTGTTAATAGGTTTTGTAATAGTATATTTGGAATCAATCTAACCATATATTACTAATGTTTAAATTTTCCAGCATCTAAAAAATTCAAGTTTAAAAGTTTAGCATTTAGGTACGCTAAAACGTCTGAAAACCACGTGTTGCAGTAAATATTAACTACGTGGATAATTATTGTACTACTATTATGGCTACTGTTGACCTAAATATTATAATTATTGCCAGAGTAAGCGCGTCTACAGTAACAGTTGTTCAATTACTGGCTAAGAATTGACAGCAGTGTTAATAGGTTTTGTAATAGTATATTTGGAATCAATCTAACCATATATTACTAAAGTTTAAATTTTCCTGCATCTAAAAAATTCCATTTGAAAAGTTTTGCATTTAGGTACGTTAAAACGTCGGAAAACCACGTTTTGCAGTAAATAATAACTACGTGGATAATTATTGTACTACCATTATGGCTACTGTTGACCAAAATAATATAATTATTGCCAGAGTAAGCGCGTCTACAGTAACAGTTGTTCAATTTCTGGCTAAGAATTGACAGCAGTGTTAATAGGTTTTGTAATAGTATATTTGGAATCAATCTAACCATATATTACTAATGTTTAAATTTTCCAGCATCTAAAAAATTCAAGTTTAAAAGTTTAGCATTTAGGTACGCTAAAACGTCTGAAAACCACGTTTTGCAGTAAATATTAACTACGTGGATAATTATTGTACTACTATTATGGCTACTGTTGACCTAAATATTATAATTATTGCCAGAGTAAGCGCGTCTACAGTAACAGTTCTTCAATTACTGGCTAAGAATTGACAGCAGTGTTAATAGGTTTTGTAATAGTATATTTGGAATCAATCTAACCATATATTACTAAAGTTTAAATTTTCCTGCATCTAAAAAATTCAAGTTAGAAAGTTTTGCATTTAGGTACGCTAAAACGTCTGAAAACCACGTTTTGCAGTAAATATTAACTACGTGGATAATTATTGTACTACTATTATGGTTACTGTTGACCAAAATATTATAATTATTGCCAGCGTAAGCGTGTCTACACTAACAGTTGTTCAATTACTGGCTAAGAATTGACAGCAGTGTTAATAGGTTTTGTAATAGTATATTTGGAATCAATCTAACCATATATTACTAATGTTTAAATTTTCCTGCATCTAAAAAATTCAAGTTGAAAAGTTTTGCATTTAGGTACGTTAAAACGTCTAAAAACCACGTTTTGCAGTAAATAATAACTACGTGGATAATTATTGTACTACTATTAGGGCTACTGTTGACCAAAATATTATAATTATTGCCAGAGTAACCGCGTCTACACTAACAGTTGTTCAATTACTGGTTAAGAATTGACAGCAGTGTTAATAGGTTTTGCAATGGTATATTTGGAATCAATCTAACCATTACTAATGTTTAAATTTTCCAGCATCCAAAAAATTCAAGTTTAAAAGTTTAGCATTTAGGTACGTTAAAACGTCTGAAAACCATGTTTTGCAGTAAATATTATCTACGTGGATAATTATTGTACTACCATTATGGCTACTGTTGACCAAAATATTGTAATTATTGCCAGAGTAAGCGCGTCTACAGTAGCAGTTGTTCAATTACTGGCTAAGAATTGACAGCAGTGTTAATAGGTTTTGCAATGGTATATTTGGAATCAATCTAACCATTACTAATGTTTAAATTTTCCTGCATCTAAAAAATTCAAGTTAGAAAGTTTTGCATTTAGGTACGCTAAAACGTCTGAAAACCACGTTTTGCAGTAAATATTAACTACGTGGATAATTATTGTACTACTATTATGGCTACTGTTGACCAAAATATTATAATTATTGCCAGCGTAAGCGTGTCTACACTAACAGTTGTTCAATTACTGGCTAAGAATTGACAGCAGTGTTAATAGGTTTTGTAATAGTATATTTGGAATCAATCTAACCATATATTACTAATGTTTAAATTTTCCTGCATCTAAAAAATTCAAGTTGAAAAGTTTTGCATTTAGGTACGTTAAAACGTCTGAAAACCACGTTTTGCAGTAAATAATAACTACGTGGATAATTATTGTACTACCATTATGGCTACTGTTGACCAAAATAATATAATTATTGCCAGAGTAAGCGCGTCTACAGTAGCAGTTGTTCAATTACTGGCTAAGAATTGACAGCAGTGTTAATAGGTTTTGCAATGGTATATTTGGAATCAATCTAACCATTACTAATGTTTAAATTTTCCTGCATCTAAAAAATTCAAGTTAGAAAGTTTTGCATTTAGGTACGCTAAAACGTCTGAAAACCACGTTTTGCAGTAAATATTAACTACGTGGATAATTATTGTACTACTATTATGGCTACTGTTGACCAAAATATTATAATTATTGCCAGCGTAAGCGTGTCTACACTAACAGTTGTTCAATTACTGGCTAAGAATTGACAGCAGTGTTAATAGGTTTTGCAATGGTATATTTGGAATCAATCTAACCATTACTAATGTTTAAATTTTCCTGCATCTAAAAAATTCAAGTTAGAAAGTTTTGCATTTAGGTACGCTAAAACGTCTGAAAACCACGTTTTGCAGTAAATAATAACTACGTGGATAATTATTGTACTACCATTATGGCTACTGTTGACCAAAATATTATAATTATTGCCAGAGTAAGCGCGTCTACAGTAGCAGTTGTTCAATTACTGGCTAAGAATTGACAGCAGTGTTAATAGGTTTTGCAATGGTATATTTGGAATCAATCTAACCATTACTAATGTTTAAATTTTCCTGCAACTAAAAAATTCAAGTTAGAAAGTTTTGCATTTAGGTACGCTAAAACGTCTGAAAACCACGTTTTGCAGTAAATATTAACTACGTGGATAATTATTGTACTACTATTATGGCTACTGTTGACCAAAATATTATAATTATTGCCAGCGTAAGCGTGTCTACACTAACAGTTGTTCAATTACTGGCTAAGAATTGACAGCAGTGTTAATAGGTTTTGCAATGGTATATTTGGAATCAATCTAACCATTACTAATGTTTAAATTTTCCTGCATCTAAAAAATTCAAGTTAGAAAGTTTTGCATTTAGGTACGCTAAAACGTCTGAAAACCACGTTTTGCAGTAAATATTAACTACGTGGATAATTATTGTACTACTATTATGGCTACTGTTGACCAAAATATTATAATTATTGCCAGCGTAAGCGTGTCTACACTAACAGTTGTTCAATTACTGGCTAAGAATTGACAGCAGTGTTAATAGGTTTTGTAATAGTATATTTGGAATCAATCTAACCATATATTACTAATGTTTAAATTTTCCAGCATCTAAAAAATTCAAGTTTAAAAGTTTAGCATTTAGGTACGCTAAAACGTCTGAAAACCACGTTTTGCAGTAAATATTAACTACGTGGATAATTATTGTACTACTATTATGGCTACTGTTGACCAAAATATTATAATTATTGCCAGCGTAAGCGTGTCTACACTAACAGTTGTTCAATTACTGGCTAAGAATTGACAGCAGTGTTAATAGGTTTTGCAATGGTATATTTGGAATCAATCTAACCATTACTAATGTTTAAATTTTCCAGCATCCAAAAAATTCAAGTTTAAAAGTTTAGCATTCAGGTACGTTAAAACGTCTGAAAACCATGTTTTGCAGTTAATATTATCTACGTGGATAATTATTGTACTACCATTATGGCTACTGTTGACCAAAATATTGTAATTATTGCCAGAGTAAGCGCGTCTACAGTAGCAGTTCTTCAATTACTGGCTAAGAATTGACAGCAGTGTTAATAGGTTTTGCAATGGTATATTTGGAATCAATCTAACCATTACTAATGTTTAAATTTTCCTGCATCTAAAAAATTCAAGTTAGAAAGTTTTGCATTTAGGTACGCTAAAACGTCTGAAAACCACGTTTTGCAGTAAATATTAACTACGTGGATAATTATTGTACTACTATTATGGCTACTGTTGACCAAAATATTATAATTATTGCCAGCGTAAGCGTGTCTACACTAACAGTTGTTCAATTACTGGCTAAGAATTGACAGCAGTGTTAATAGGTTTTGCAATGGTATATTTGGAATCAATCTAACCATTACTAATGTTTAAATTTTCCTGCATCTAAAAAATTCAAGTTAGAAAGTTTTGCATTTAGGTACGCTAAAACGTCTGAAAACCACGTTTTGCAGTAAATATTAACTACGTGGATAATTATTGTACTACTATTATGGCTACTGTTGACCAAAATATTATAATTATTGCCAGCGTAAGCGTGTCTACACTAACAGTTGTTCAATTACTGGCTAAGAATTGACAGCAGTGTTAATAGGTTTTGTAATAGTATATTTGGAATCAATCTAACCATATATTACTAAAGTTTAAATTTTCCTGAATCTAAAAAATTCAATTTGAAAAGTTTTGCATTTAGGTACGTTATAACGTCGAAAAACCACGTTTTGCAGTAAATAATAACTACGTGGATAATTATTGTACTTACATTATGGCTACTGTTGACCAAAATAATATAATTATTGCCAGAGTAAGCGCGTCTACAGTAACAGTTGTTCAATTTCTGGCTAAGAATTGACAGCAGTGTTAATAGGTTTTGTAATAGTATATTTGGAATCAATCTAACCATATATTACTAATGTTTAAATTTTCCAGCATCTAAAAAATTCAAGTTTAAAAGTTTAGCATTTAGGTACGCTAAAACGTCTGAAAACCACGTGTTGCAGTAAATATTAACTACGTGGATAATTATTGTACTACTATTATGGCTACTGTTGACCTAAATATTATAATTATTGCCAGAGTAAGCGCGTCTACAGTAACAGTTGTTCAATTACTGGCTAAGAATTGACAGCAGTGTTAATAGGTTTTGTAATAGTATATTTGGAATCAATCTAACCATATATTACTAAAGTTTAAATTTTCCTGCATCTAAAAAATTCCATTTGAAAAGTTTTGCATTTAGGTACGTTAAAACGTCGGAAAACCACGTTTTGCAGTAAATAATAACTACGTGGATAATTATTGTACTACCATTATGGCTACTGTTGACCAAAATAATATAATTATTGCCAGAGTAAGCGCGTCTACAGTAACAGTTGTTCAATTTCTGGCTAAGAATTGACAGCAGTGTTAATAGGTTTTGTAATAGTATATTTGGAATCAATCTAACCATATATTACTAATGTTTAAATTTTCCAGCATCTAAAAAATTCAAGTTTAAAAGTTTAGCATTTAGGTACGCTAAAACGTCTGAAAACCACGTTTTGCAGTAAATATTAACTACGTGGATAATTATTGTACTACTATTATGGCTACTGTTGACCTAAATATTATAATTATTGCCAGAGTAAGCGCGTCTACAGTAACAGTTCTTCAATTACTGGCTAAGAATTGACAGCAGTGTTAATAGGTTTTGTAATAGTATATTTGGAATCAATCTAACCATATATTACTAAAGTTTAAATTTTCCTGCATCTAAAAAATTCAAGTTAGAAAGTTTTGCATTTAGGTACGCTAAAACGTCTGAAAACCACGTTTTGCAGTAAATATTAACTACGTGGATAATTATTGTACTACTATTATGGTTACTGTTGACCAAAATATTATAATTATTGCCAGCGTAAGCGTGTCTACACTAACAGTTGTTCAATTACTGGCTAAGAATTGACAGCAGTGTTAATAGGTTTTGTAATAGTATATTTGGAATCAATCTAACCATATATTACTAATGTTTAAATTTTCCTGCATCTAAAAAATTCAAGTTGAAAAGTTTTGCATTTAGGTACGTTAAAACGTCTAAAAACCACGTTTTGCAGTAAATAATAACTACGTGGATAATTATTGTACTACTATTAGGGCTACTGTTGACCAAAATATTATAATTATTGCCAGAGTAACCGCGTCTACACTAACAGTTGTTCAATTACTGGTTAAGAATTGACAGCAGTGTTAATAGGTTTTGCAATGGTATATTTGGAATCAATCTAACCATTACTAATGTTTAAATTTTCCAGCATCCAAAAAATTCAAGTTTAAAAGTTTAGCATTTAGGTACGTTAAAACGTCTGAAAACCATGTTTTGCAGTAAATATTATCTACGTGGATAATTATTGTACTACCATTATGGCTACTGTTGACCAAAATATTGTAATTATTGCCAGAGTAAGCGCGTCTACAGTAGCAGTTGTTCAATTACTGGCTAAGAATTGACAGCAGTGTTAATAGGTTTTGCAATGGTATATTTGGAATCAATCTAACCATTACTAATGTTTAAATTTTCCTGCATCTAAAAAATTCAAGTTAGAAAGTTTTGCATTTAGGTACGCTAAAACGTCTGAAAACCACGTTTTGCAGTAAATATTAACTACGTGGATAATTATTGTACTACTATTATGGCTACTGTTGACCAAAATATTATAATTATTGCCAGCGTAAGCGTGTCTACACTAACAGTTGTTCAATTACTGGCTAAGAATTGACAGCAGTGTTAATAGGTTTTGTAATAGTATATTTGGAATCAATCTAACCATATATTACTAATGTTTAAATTTTCCTGCATCTAAAAAATTCAAGTTGAAAAGTTTTGCATTTAGGTACGTTAAAACGTCTGAAAACCACGTTTTGCAGTAAATAATAACTACGTGGATAATTATTGTACTACCATTATGGCTACTGTTGACCAAAATAATATAATTATTGCCAGAGTAAGCGCGTCTACAGTAGCAGTTGTTCAATTACTGGCTAAGAATTGACAGCAGTGTTAATAGGTTTTGCAATGGTATATTTGGAATCAATCTAACCATTACTAATGTTTAAATTTTCCTGCATCTAAAAAATTCAAGTTAGAAAGTTTTGCATTTAGGTACGCTAAAACGTCTGAAAACCACGTTTTGCAGTAAATATTAACTACGTGGATAATTATTGTACTACTATTATGGCTACTGTTGACCAAAATATTATAATTATTGCCAGCGTAAGCGTGTCTACACTAACAGTTGTTCAATTACTGGCTAAGAATTGACAGCAGTGTTAATAGGTTTTGCAATGGTATATTTGGAATCAATCTAACCATTACTAATGTTTAAATTTTCCTGCATCTAAAAAATTCAAGTTAGAAAGTTTTGCATTTAGGTACGCTAAAACGTCTGAAAACCACGTTTTGCAGTAAATAATAACTACGTGGATAATTATTGTACTACCATTATGGCTACTGTTGACCAAAATATTATAATTATTGCCAGAGTAAGCGCGTCTACAGTAGCAGTTGTTCAATTACTGGCTAAGAATTGACAGCAGTGTTAATAGGTTTTGCAATGGTATATTTGGAATCAATCTAACCATTACTAATGTTTAAATTTTCCTGCAACTAAAAAATTCAAGTTAGAAAGTTTTGCATTTAGGTACGCTAAAACGTCTGAAAACCACGTTTTGCAGTAAATATTAACTACGTGGATAATTATTGTACTACTATTATGGCTACTGTTGACCAAAATATTATAATTATTGCCAGCGTAAGCGTGTCTACACTAACAGTTGTTCAATTACTGGCTAAGAATTGACAGCAGTGTTAATAGGTTTTGCAATGGTATATTTGGAATCAATCTAACCATTACTAATGTTTAAATTTTCCTGCATCTAAAAAATTCAAGTTAGAAAGTTTTGCATTTAGGTACGCTAAAACGTCTGAAAACCACGTTTTGCAGTAAATATTAACTACGTGGATAATTATTGTACTACTATTATGGCTACTGTTGACCAAAATATTATAATTATTGCCAGCGTAAGCGTGTCTACACTAACAGTTGTTCAATTACTGGCTAAGAATTGACAGCAGTGTTAATAGGTTTTGTAATAGTATATTTGGAATCAATCTAACCATATATTACTAATGTTTAAATTTTCCAGCATCTAAAAAATTCAAGTTTAAAAGTTTAGCATTTAGGTACGCTAAAACGTCTGAAAACCACGTTTTGCAGTAAATATTAACTACGTGGATAATTATTGTACTACTATTATGGCTACTGTTGACCAAAATATTATAATTATTGCCAGCGTAAGCGTGTCTACACTAACAGTTGTTCAATTACTGGCTAAGAATTGACAGCAGTGTTAATAGGTTTTGCAATGGTATATTTGGAATCAATCTAACCATTACTAATGTTTAAATTTTCCAGCATCCAAAAAATTCAAGTTTAAAAGTTTAGCATTCAGGTACGTTAAAACGTCTGAAAACCATGTTTTGCAGTTAATATTATCTACGTGGATAATTATTGTACTACCATTATGGCTACTGTTGACCAAAATATTGTAATTATTGCCAGAGTAAGCGCGTCTACAGTAGCAGTTCTTCAATTACTGGCTAAGAATTGACAGCAGTGTTAATAGGTTTTGCAATGGTATATTTGGAATCAATCTAACCATTACTAATGTTTAAATTTTCCTGCATCTAAAAAATTCAAGTTAGAAAGTTTTGCATTTAGGTACGCTAAAACGTCTGAAAACCACGTTTTGCAGTAAATATTAACTACGTGGATAATTATTGTACTACTATTATGGCTACTGTTGACCAAAATATTATAATTATTGCCAGCGTAAGCGTGTCTACACTAACAGTTGTTCAATTACTGGCTAAGAATTGACAGCAGTGTTAATAGGTTTTGTAATAGTATATTTGGAATCAATCTAACCATATATTACTAATGTTTAAATTTTCCTGCATCTAAAAAATTCAAGTTGAAAAGTTTTGCATTTAGGTACGTTAAAACGTCTGAAAACCACGTTTTGCAGTAAATAATAACTACGTGGATAATTATTGTACTACCATTATGGCTACTGTTGACCAAAATAATATAATTATTGCCAGAGTAAGCGCGTCTACAGTAGCAGTTGTTCAATTACTGGCTAAGAATTGACAGCAGTGTTAATAGGTTTTGCAATGGTATATTTGGAATCAATCTAACCATTACTAATGTTTAAATTTTCCTGCATCTAAAAAATTCAAGTTAGAAAGTTTTGCATTTAGGTACGCTAAAACGTCTGAAAACCACGTTTTGCAGTAAATATTAACTACGTGGATAATTATTGTACTACTATTATGGCTACTGTTGACCAAAATATTATAATTATTGCCAGCGTAAGCGTGTCTACACTAACAGTTGTTCAATTACTGGCTAAGAATTGACAGCAGTGTTAATAGGTTTTGCAATGGTATATTTGGAATCAATCTAACCATTACTAATGTTTAAATTTTCCTGCATCTAAAAAATTCAAGTTAGAAAGTTTTGCATTTAGGTACGCTAAAACGTCTGAAAACCACGTTTTGCAGTAAATAATAACTACGTGGATAATTATTGTACTACCATTATGGCTACTGTTGACCAAAATATTATAATTATTGCCAGAGTAAGCGCGTCTACAGTAGCAGTTGTTCAATTACTGGCTAAGAATTGACAGCAGTGTTAATAGGTTTTGCAATGGTATATTTGGAATCAATCTAACCATTACTAATGTTTAAATTTTCCTGCAACTAAAAAATTCAAGTTAGAAAGTTTTGCATTTAGGTACGCTAAAACGTCTGAAAACCACGTTTTGCAGTAAATATTAACTACGTGGATAATTATTGTACTACTATTATGGCTACTGTTGACCAAAATATTATAATTATTGCCAGCGTAAGCGTGTCTACACTAACAGTTGTTCAATTACTGGCTAAGAATTGACAGCAGTGTTAATAGGTTTTGTAATAGTATATTTGGAATCAATCTAACCATATATTACTAATGTTTAAATTTTCCAGCATCTAAAAAATTCAAGTTTAAAAGTTTAGCATTTAGGTACGCTAAAACGTCTGAAAACCACGTTTTGCAGTAAATATTAACTACGTGGATAATTATTGTACTACTATTAGGGCTACTGTTGACCAAAATATTATAATTATTGCCAGAGTAAGCGCGTCTACAGTAACAGATGTTCAATTACTGGCTAAGAATTGACAGCAGTGTTAATAGGTTTTGCAATGGTATATTTGGAATCAATCTAACCATAATATTACTAATGTTTAAATTTTCCTACATCTAAAAAATTTAAGTTTAAAAGTTTTGCATTTAGGTACGTTAAAACGTCTGAAAACCACGTTTTGTCGTAAATAGTAACTACGTGGATAATTATTGTACTACTATTAGGTCTACTGTTGACCAAAATATTATAATCATTGCCAGAGTAAGCGCGTCTACACTAACAGTTGTTCAATTACTGGTTAAGAATTGACAGCAGTGTTAATAGGTTTTGCAATGGTAGATTTGGAATCAATCTAACCATTACTAATGTTTAAATTTTCCAGCATCTAAAAAATTCAAGTTTAAAAGTTTAGCATTTAGGTAAGTTTAAAACGTCTGAAAACCACGTTTTGCAGTAAATATTAGCTACGTGGATAAATATTGTACTACCATTATGGCTACTGTTGAAGAAAATATTATAATTATTGCCAGAGTAAGCGCGTCTACAGTAACAGTTGTTCAATTACTGGCTAAGAATTGACAGCAGTGTTAATAGGTTTTGTAATAGTATATTTGGAATCAATCTAACCATATATTACTAATGTTTAAATTTTCCAGCATCTAAAAAATTCAAGTTTAAAAGTTTAGCATTTAGGTACGCTAAAACGTCTGAAAACCACGTTTTGCAGTAAATATTAACTACGTGGATAATTATTGTACTACTATTAGGGCTACTGTTGACCAAAATATTATAATTATTGCCAGAGTAAGCGCGTCTACAGTAACAGATGTTCAATTACTGGCTAAGAATTGACAGCAGTGTTAATAGGTTTTGCAATGGTATATTTGGAATCAATCTAACCATATATTACTAATGTTTAAATTTTCCTACATCTAAAAAATTTAAGTTTAAAAGTTTTGCATTTAGGTACGTTAAAACGTCTGAAAACCACGTTTTGTCGTAAATAGTAACTACGTGGATAATTATTGTACTACTATTAGGGCTACTGTTGACCAAAATATTATAATCATTGCCAGAGTAAGCGCGTCTACACTAACAGTAGAGGGAAGTGGATGGTTCTGGAACCTCCCCCCACCACTTGACCTTGAGTTCAATGCAAGGCCACGTTCAATCCCAAGGTCACATGCAAGGCGAGGCCACGTTCAATCCCAAGGTCACATGCAAGGCGAGGCCACGTGCAAGCCCAAGGTCATGCTCGAAGCGAGGCCACGTTCGGAGCGAGGCCGCCGACAGCAACCTTGAAGAATGAGTATAACAGGAGATGTAGTTTGCGTTCAGTAGTGTATCGTGTGCTGTACTAGCAAAAACAATGGAGCAAGTACAAAAGGTTGGTGAAACTGTGAAGCAGCGAGTGACAAACAAAAACGTGAAACTGTCATATCCAGTATTGTTAAACGCAACAACTTATCCGCTGAATAAGTCAAGAAATAAAACTGTGAGTTTGGGCTTGACCTGTTATGGATCGTTTGTGCCGGCAGTGGTAATTAGTGGGATTAACAAAGATTTTATACTGTTAGACGAAGGAGAGTGGCAGCTCTTTGTTGCAAATAAAGATGTGATAAATAGGCACTTTAACTATGAAGATGGAGAGCCAAAACCGGTGGATATAAGTCCTGGCAAAAGAATATATTTCCAAAAAATCGGAAACAAAAAAGTGATAGTGCTGCAGGAACGTAAGCGATCCCAAGTTTATCTCGGAAACAAGTCTGTAGCAGAATTGTGGGATTTGTTGTCGTTGCTGCAATCTAAAGCTGAACTAGTAAAAAGTCAGATGTTTCAACAATTTTACAGCAGTGTAATCGAAGGTGTTTGGAATTTACCCGGCGACTTTAAAAGGAGTATTGAAGAGTCTTTGCCACCCATCCAATCCGAGAATGTTCGCTGCATGTATGAAATGCTAAAGTTTGCTTCAGACATCATTACATATGATATTGCATTCAAAAAATACGCACAACAACAATAAGTGTTTATCATGTAGTTATAACGATGTAATAAAAAATTAAAAATTTTAAAACGTTTATTATACAAATAACTTACTGACTAACTTAGAAACTAACCTAACCTAGGATGCTGTGGCCGGCCTCACAATAGCTGTAAAAAGAACACTTAGTTTCTTCAAAGAAGCAAATCAACTTATACTCACGTAGATCAGCCACAGCATGTCTGGTAATTCTAGGTCTCTATATACTTTAAACCTACATCCCAGAAACCACCCCGACTCTAGAAGGGTGGCTTCCGGGATGTAGGTTGAATTTTTAACCAAGGCTACGTCGTCCTAAAAATAAATGTATTGTGAACCAAATTTATAAATATTTTTTTTCTTACAGTCCCATATTTTTCGATGACGTGCTTCATAAGTTGTTTTTCTAAAAGTATAAAAATGTATTACATCAACTATTAAAATTAACTCAAAATTACCAAAAGATGACATGGGCGGTCCAATGACGATGGAGTTTAAAAATTCTTCTGTAAATTGCTTATATGTATACTGTTTAGAATACAAAAAAATAAGCGTCTTACCCATTATGTTTAATCTGAAAAATGTTAGAAATGTTTAAAATGTAGTACATGACAGTAGCAACATAATGCAAAAAATTCCGATAAAATATGTTAATAAACACGGGAGATATGAGCGTTTTTAAGATTTGAAAAAAAAATTTTTTTAATGTAGTATATGACAGTAGCAATACAATGCAAAAAACTGCATTCAAATATCTTAATAAATATAGAAGATACAAGCATTTTAAGACACCATTAGAAAAATGTTAGAAATGTTTAAAATGTAGTACATGACGGTAGCAACATAATGCAAAAAATCCCGACGAAATATCTTAATAAACACCGGAGATATGAACGTTTTTAAGATTTGAAAAAAATAATTTTTTTTTAATGTAGTATATGACAGTAGCAATACAATGCAAAAAACTGCATTTAAATATCTTAATAAATATAGAAGATACAAGCATTTTAAGACACCATTAGAAAAATGTTAGAAATGTTTAAAATGTAGTACTTGACGGTAGGAACCCAATGCATAAAACGGCAAAGATATATCTCAATAGACAACGGAGATATGAGCATTTTAAGATTACATTAGAAAAGTATTAGAAAAAAAGAACTTTCGTGTGCGACATTTTGCCGTTGTTTTTGAGAAATTTTTCTTTTACTGAGTCCAAACGCATTTTCAAAGTACAGATATGGACATATAAGATAAAAAACATATATATTTACAAAGACATTTTCAAAGTACAGATATGGACATATAAGATAAAAACATATATTTACAACAATATCTTACCAGTGAAGTAGATTCGATTGAAGCAGACTGTGATTTTGCATTCAAAAGCGTGTTGGTTATATACCCAATCCCCCGGAGCACCTCAGGTTTTTAGAGAAAGGGATTGGAAATTTACTCTCAGAACCTAATTCTACGCATATTTAAGTTGTAATTAGAAATAGAAATCTATTTCTCACGCCGTTACATTGTATGCTAGAAAAGAAACATTTTAATACCACACAACGTAGTTTTTAGATGAAAATAGATAGTTATAGTTATTTGGTTGTTCTAATAATGCATCAGTTATTTTTTAATTATAGCGATAACTTCATAAGCTTTCAATTAGATTAATTAGACAGTCATTTAATAAGCAAGTAGATCTACTACACGTATTCCCTAGGTTTTCTTGGAATAGATGAATAGCAATGCGTTGTATGACGTAAAAAAGTTTGATAGTCATTTAGGTAACTCCAGCGTTTGCCACTAGTTTTAGATTATTAGACGACAATGGAAACTGATTTCTTATATTTGGAACAACAGGTTTTTTTTTTATTTCCCAAGTGTATTTATGCAGAAGTATTAACAATAAGACTCCCTTAAGTGTCGCTGTTTTTCATATAATTTAAAAGGGCGCAGCACATTGTGCTCCTAGATTTTTGCATTAGTGTTAGGAATATTAACCACATGCATTGTATATCTGTAGGGTTTAGAAGCGATGTGTAAGTTTTCCATTGAAAGTAAAAACCTCGATTTATTGTGGTGATGTTTTGTATGCATTCGATTTCACGATACTAAGCCAGAGTTAAAACAAACACGCCTTATTTTTTAATGTATGCGTAGAGTGTAGCATGCTACCACATTTTTGATTTGACGTTAGAAATAGAGCTGATATAATATCTAAATTTTTAGCGTAGTCAAGCAAAGAATTATTGAAAGCATGTACGTGCAGAAAACAACTTTTCTTTGTTCCACTCTTCTCGAATCGAGGTCGCCAAGCCGACACTGTCGCTTGACCAAAACAGCATTCTATATTTGGAAATCCACGTTCACCTTATAAATTCAGATTAACTGAAAGTGACTTTCGAACGCGGCATTGAGATTGTGGATAAATAGCTTTTGCAGATGCTATTGTCATTAAAAATATTCCATTATTCAAACAAGGTATATTTCTAAATTAAAAATAGAAAGAAGTATTTGAATGATCATTTGATTATAAACAACAGTTTGTTAATTAAACGGTCTATAAAAGTAAACTCGATTCTTTGTTCCAGACAAGCAAGTTTTGCGATCGCAAAAATGCAGCAGCCGTTTCGTTGGAAACTATATTCCAGTGCATAATTAAACGGTCTATAAAAGTAAACTCGATTCTTTGTTCCAGACAAGCAAGTTTTGCTATCGCAAAAATGCAACAGCCGTTTCGTTGGAAACTATATTCCAGTGCATAATTTAAAATATAATTATGCTGACCTCACAATAATGTCAGCTTTTGAAACCATTGCTTCGGTTGGAGATGAATAACTTTTGCAGGCGTAAATTTGATTAAACCTATTCCATTGTTCAAAGCAGATACATATTTAAATTAAAAAATAGAACAGAGTATTCTCGAAAGCATTTAACTATATTGTAAAATTGGTAAACATTTAAAAAATATGGTTTGTAAAGCAGTGAAAGTTTCCCATACAGTATGCATTTAAATTCTCAATTTTAAATAGGTTTAATTGCATGTGACCCAGTATAGATTGCTAGATTACACTTATATGTTTTTGATAAATAAACAATTGTTTTCATGGTTGAAACTGAAACCTCGTGTTTTTATTTATCTGAATACAAATTCTAATATTAATTCAGTTAGTTAAGCCTATCACATGACCAACACTGCAGTATTTTATTAAGCTTTAATAATTAATATAGGAAATAAATATTTCTCATATACAGTATGCATTTTAAACTGCCAATTTTAAATAGATTTGATTTGCATGTTTTTTGATAAATAAAATTTTGTCTTTCATGTTTGAAACCTCACATTTTATTAATGTGAATACAAATTCACCTATCAAGCGACCAACGCTGCAGTATTTTTAATAAGCGCTAGTTATTAATAGGATATAAATATTTGCAACAGTGGCATAAAATTTGATTTTTAAACATTTCAACATGTTAGAACAACAAATAGCTGGTGTAGTAGTTTCATACTTTATATTATCTACGCAAACTGTCTGGAAAAATGTGTTTCAATGTTAACTTGAATTGCCGTCTGTAAAAATGTAGGCAACGAACTTAAAGATATTTCAAGGCTAACTTCCTTTGTGTGAGCCGAGGTAAGAAAAATGTAGATTGCAACGAACTCAATTTCAACTGGTTTGCGTGCGAAAGTCATCCTTCGCATGCAGTATAAATACACCTGGCTGAGGTGGGGGGCAACCATTATCTTGTGTTTACCATGGCTAGCAACAGCGTTTGCCCGATTTGCCAGGGTGCGGTTTTACCGAAAAAATTTTCAAAATTTAATAGGCTCAGTTTGAAAAAAACGGGTTCAGTTAAACTTTGCGCCTGCACGGAACCAAGCGGTTCCGTACAGATATCGCCGCAAGCAACCATAAAAGTTTTAAGTGACGCACTCGTTGCACCTGCTTTCGAAACCATATCTCAAAGTAGTAGTCAAGGTTCTAGCAAAATTTTAAAATCAGCTTTAAAGAAAAGTGTGAAAAAAAAAAGTCCTGGAAAATTTAATTTGGCGAAATATGTCAAGTGTATGAATGAGGAGACTGATGTTCCTGTGGCAAAAATCCAAAATATGTTACATGAGTCTTCTCATTTATCGCAAACGGAAATGTTTATGGAAACGTTCGATTTTGACGACATTCCATTGGAAAAGGTGGCTTCCGGCGACGGTGCGGCGCAAGAGTTTAGAGCCCTTGTAGATGGTTTGGAGATCGACTCCGGCTCAAGTCGACCGACCAGTCGAATTTCGAAGCAGCCAACAATCCAACCTTCGGAAAATGTGACCGCAGTACCGTCTGTAATTGTGCAGTCTCCGGTTTCGGGCAATGCAGTCGTCATGTCGTCAGCCACTGGGAGTAACGTAGTCGACACTGTGGTGTCGATTACGTCTACCCCGCAGGAGGAAGACATTGATGACATGTCGCCATCCCAGTGTGCCGAACGTGAATACGTGTCTAATCGTAATGCAATAGATGCTAAAGCAGCCGATCTTCGCAGCGGTGAGCATTACATAAGGTATATTAGATATTAGATATTAGATATTAGATATTATTTTTCTACCCATATATGTTATTTAACATTGAAGGTGTTCAGAACGTGCTTTTCCCAGTTTAATAGCTTATATTGTTATTAGCTCCCTAGAAATTCGAGCCGCCAGGCTAGAAGCGACGATGCACGATGAGTACCTAAAAAGCATAGCTGCTTTACCTAAGATCCGCCACGGCCACAGCGCAACTAACATGGACATCTTTAAGAATGCTGCGTTAGCAAGGCTAGAGCTAATCCAAGATCTGTTAGCTGTGGAGGGTGCGATTCGTGCAAGACGTCAGGAGCTCGATAAAAAGGCTAAGTAACGAGTAGATAATCGTTTAACATATCATACACCCCTAACACAAATAACCTCCCCCCCTATCCTCTCCAGGGTGTCCAAAGCGAATCCTCCCCGTGGTGACACCTGGGTATTCCGTTCGAGGTTTAATTTGTTAATCAGTGTTAATAAAGGTGTTCTTTTCGTTTGTGGATAGTAAGCCTCGAGCTGGGTAGCTAATCGCGCAATTAGTATATTAACCGATTGCGCGAGACTAATTTGCCATTATGTTCAGGTGCACTGCTTGTGGAAAGTCCTTCACCAGAGCTGACAATTTGTTTCGCCATCGAAGAGATAGCTGTCGCCACGAGGTTGGCCACCCATCGACGAGTGGTAAGTGGAAACGTGTTGATTGCTGCTGATTATATCAATTGTGCGTTTTCTAAAGGTGACGCTATGGAGGCTTCGGTAGCAGCTGGTGAGGGACCATCGGCGAGTAAACGCCCAAGACTTAATGACTCCAGCGGTGGTGAGTGTGTCTCTATTGTAGTGTTTCATGTTTTCTAACGTTTTTTTAACAGAACAGCTTCCCAGGACGCACTACTGCGACGTGTGTGATGAAAATGTTCCTCGGACTTGTTTCGTTGGACACCTGAGGAGCAATCGTCACACGAGGCGGTGTGATGTCGTCCACCTGGGGAAAGGAGTGGTGGCCCTTCCAAGCGCCTTCAAGTCCCGTGTTGCCAGCTACAGGGTGTCCACGGAAAATTATCATATAAGCGTTGTAGAATATATGACCGAATTGAAAGACAAAATTATAGGTCTTATAGAAGGTCAATTGACCAAATTAAACAGTATAAAATTCAATTTCGAACTTTTCGGGTATTTTATTTTGGAGACTCAAGATGTACAAGACGTAAAAAGTTTTAATACGACCAACGAGGTGGTCACTCGCGGTACAGACTTGAACGAATTATATGATAATTTAACGGGGATATTGGACCAGAAGGTGTCCGAATTTGAGGAACGCGATTCAGGTGTGTATTACAACTGTAATTCTTGTTAATGTTACTAACCGCAAAATGTTTACAGGGTGGATCTTGAAGCAGTTGCTGTACCTAGAATTAAATATAAATAAATTCAATCCGTTTCGGGCGTCTTCGTATATCCCGCTCCCGAAGAAGATTCAGTCCAAGAAAGCGATCGTGAACGTCCAAAACGTCGATGACGAGCGTTGTTTCGGGTGGGCGGTAACCTCGGCCATCTGCGAACCGGATGGACTGTCTAATCGAACGAGTTCGTATCCAGATTGCAACGAGTTTTTAAATTTTAAGGACATTGAATTCCCTGTTAGATTGCGCGATATTTCTAAATTTGAAAAAAATAACCCTCAACTTTCTATAAATGTATACGCGTTGGAAAAGACTTTTCAAAACGATATTACCATATATGAAGTTGTGGGACCTCTGTACTATTCGCCACGTATAAAAAACGGACATATAAATTTGTTGCTTCTAACAGACGGCGAAGGTAATAACCACTACTGTTGGATCACCAATTTGTCTAGGTTAGTTTCGCGGCAAATAACGGCTAGGGAAAATGCAAAACATTTTTGTAATGGTTGTCTAAATTACTTTCGCACCGATGCCCATCTGGAGAACCATAAGCTTTTTGACTGTAATCATGTGTGCACAAAGTTGCCTACGACAGAGCCGATCACGGATAAGTGTGGGGAGGTGAGGCCCCAGAACATTCTTAAATTTGATAATTATCATAAGCAATTGAAACTGCCCTATGTTTGCTACGCAGATTTCGAGACGGTTTTATTACCTGTCGATGGTGGGGATCAGGAGCCGGATCGCGAAAGACCATATACGATCAAAACGTGCGAGCACAAACCGTATTCTTTCGCGTATTATTTGAAATGTTCTTTTGATGATACTCTATCCAAATTCGAAATTTATAGGGGCGAGGATGCTGTGGACGTGTTTGTTGAGCGTCTAGACAGAGACGTTCGCGCCTTATATTCCAACAGTTTAAAGCATGTTGTACCCCTCAAGCCTCTGGTTCCGCAAGAAATTCAAAATTTTAAGGATGCTGCTTCATGTCATATTTGCAATCGTCCTTTTGGAGAGGGGGACGTAAAGGTTCGCGATCACGACCATTTGACTGGAGAATATCGGGGAGCTGCCCATTCCAATTGCAATCTGAATTATAAACTTCCAAATTTTATTCCCGTATTTTTTCACAATTTAAATTACGATTCCCACCTTTTTGTCAAACAGTTAGCTCAAAATAACGAGGAGCTTGATGTCATTCCGGAAAATAAGGAAAAATATATTTCATTTGGTAAACGTCTTTGGGTAGATGAAGTCGTTGTTGACGGAAAACGAAAAAACGTTTATATGCAAATTCGATTTTTAGATAGTTACAGATTTTTAAGTGCTTCTTTAGCATCGCTGGCCGCCACATTATCAGATGATCAGTGTGTTGAAATTCATAAGCAATTCGGACATGACATCAAATTCGAACTGATGAGACAGAAAGGTGTGTTTCCCTATTCGTATCTGGATTCATTTACAAAATTAGACGAGCCGGCGTTGCCCACAATCGCCCAGTTTTATGATCATTTAACCGAGACGCATATTACTGAGGTCGATTACGAGCGCGCCGTTAAGGTCTGGAAAACTTTCGAATGTCAAACGTTGGGCGACTATTCCGATGTTTACCTCAAATGTGACGTGTTTATATTGGCAGACGTTTTCGAAAACTTTCGAAATTTTTATTTGAATCAATATAATTTAGATCCGGCGCAGTACTTCACCGCCCCCGGTTTAAGTTGGGACGCCATGTTAAAATATACGGGGGTTGAGTTGGAGCTGTTGACGGATATGGATATGTTTCACTTTTTTAGAAAGGGTATTCGTGGAGGAGTCAGTACTTGTGTCGGGCGAAAGGCTATTGCCAACAATAAATTTGCGGGTAACTATGACGCTTTAAAACCCACTTCTTTTATTGTTCATTTAGATTCCACGAATTTGTATGGACATAGTATGAGACAGTTTCTACCGCAAGGTGGTTTTGTTTGGTTGACTGACGACGAAATTGATAGTTTTGACGTATTTCAAATTTTGGACGACTCAGATACTGGGTACGTGTTGGAAGTTGACTTGCGGTACCCCGAAAATTTACATGACGATCACAATGACTTCCCCTTTTGCCCCGAGCTATTGGTGCCTCCACAGGGAAAATTTAAAAATGCAAAATTAATTCCAAATTTGTATGACAAACACAATTATATTATTCACTACAGAAATTTGAGGCAATGCTTAGAGGCTGGTTTGATTTTGGTTAAAACACATAAAATACTTAAGTTTAGACAATCTCCTTGGCTCAGATCCTACATCGATTTAAACACAAATTTACGTAACAAGTCTGACAATGAATTTCATCGAAATTCATTCAAACTAGCTAACAATAGCGTCTTTGGTAAAACCATGGAAAACGTGGACAAAAGGGTTCTTGTAAAGTTAATTAGTCATTGGGAGAAAATTGGTAATAGAATGGGGGCAGAAGCTTTGATATCGAAACCTAACTTTAAAGATAGAATTCGGTTTGGGGAAAATTTAATAGCAGTGGAAATGAACAGAACATCGGTTTTATATAACAAACCCATTTATGTTGGTTTCTCAGTTTTAGATCTTTCGAAAACGGTAATGTACGAGTTTTATTACAAATTTTTGAAGCATAAATACGGCCGTAATGTGTCTCTACTGTATACAGACACGGATTCTTACATTTTGGAAATTTTTACTGAAAATTTTTACGCGGACATGCAAGAGCACCTTGATCTCTTTGATACATCAAATTACAAGAATGGTCTGCACGGAATTTCGAGAACCAAGTCCGTTGTTGGCAAATTTAAGGATGAGTACGCGGGGGTGGCTGTGTGTAGCTATTACGGGGTCGGTGCAAAAACATACTGTGTAAACGCTGTTGGTAAAGAAGCCAAAAAGGCGAAGGGAGTTAGAAAGAGTGCTGTTCGGAATCACCTCACCACCGAAATTTATAAATCTGTAGTCGAAAACAAGAGGGAAGTTGTATTTTGTCAGATGTATGTGTTTCGTTCCCGTTTACACACTATGTACACCGAATTAATGAATAAGGTTGCGCTTTCTTCGCGAGATGATAAACGCTTTCTTATTCCTAATACTACCAAAACCTTAGCGTGGGGTCACCGTGACATAGATGATTACAGTCGTCTAGACAACTTGCTGCGCATTGCCGAAACGATGGTGTAGCAATATGTTCGCGGAACAGTATTCGTTATTACTTAACAGCAGAGGTCCTACACGGCTTTCTTGTACTTTGTAGGTTTAGTTATTGTATATAGCAATTATAGTATAGGTTAAGAACACTAGCTTGTATAATAGAGGTAGTAAGTTAAATTTTACAAAAAATCTGATTGTTTGGGTCCGCATTATTAAGTATATTTGTTATTTAACACTGTAGTCACTCATGTTCAGCATTTACAATAATAAATTACTGTAAAACATAAAAAGTTTTTATTTAAAGAAAATAAATGGTAGTAAAACAAAAAAAGTGTTTTATTGAAAGAGTTCTATAGAATCATAATAAGTTATACAACATTGTTTTTGGATATCCAGGAATTGTGACGATTATCGAATCCCAACCACTTTACGTAAAGCTGATTACCCTTAATCTTCAACACCTTTTCTACCAGGTATACGTCAGAGTGTTTGGTTTTCTGTAATTCGTGCTCGTAAAATCCACCTTTGATTTCTTGCCCTTCCTGATCGGTGAGTCTGTAGGTGGTAGGATTTGTAAGTCGCACTGTGGCTATTTTGAATATTTCGTTGCTCCAGCTGGGTGTGTAGCCTTTGCTAAATATCGAGCGATATTTACTAATGCGTACAGAATCTCCTTTATGAAACTTTTGAGGTGTCGGATCTACAGTTTTTGTGTGGCTGTACACGGTGTGTAACAGACGTTTGGCATTTTTAAGATTAACTTCAGCCGGCCTCATACCTGTTGTGCTATGCCTGGTTGTGTTATATTTGCTTAAAAGTTGGGGCAGAATGTCCAACCATTTGTAGGACCCTTGCAAACTAAACTGCTTCCACATCATGTTCTTAAGGGTGCGGTTACATCTTTCTATGATGCTGCTTTTCATAGTTGAATACGTGCTGTAATGATTTATCTTGTAACGTCGCATCAATGCTTGAAAATCGCTGTTATAAAATTCTTTTCCCAAATCGGTTTGTACGTTTTTTGGAGATACCTTCATATTAGCAAGAACTTTTCGCATAGCTGCTGCTACATCTTTTCCCGTTTTCCGTTTTACCGGGAGAGCCCACAAGTATTTAGAAAACGCATTAATAACAGCTAAAATGTATCGATAACCTTTATTGCTTCGTGCATATGGTTGCATCTCCACCAAATCCGCTTGTAGTAAATCATGCAATCCTTTGAGAATCACCCGTCGTCTCTTGAAATTTCTTCGCGCTGGTTTGTGAAGTTCTGCAACTAGATCCTCCTTAGGACTCATTGCCGAATGTTGCTGTATCGACTGCTATGGGACATTTAAGCAGCAGTTGCACGTATAACTTAGTGTTTATGGATTCGAATTTCAGTTTATCTCCTCGCCGCAATGTCTTACCGACAAGCGTGTCGTGTTTGATGCCGTTGATGTGTGATACTACCAAAGGTCCGTTGACTTGAACACTTATGATCTCACCGATCGTTAAAGGAAAAATGTACTCATTATTACCGAAAATTTTGGAATATCCGCTTTCATCATAACCACGCCCCACTAGCAGCAGTGGTACCTCTATATGGAGTCGGTTTACATTTTGAACTTTCATAAAGATATGTTTGCGATGAGAACCGTAGCGCGCGCTATGGTAGTGGCGTCCAAATTTGTCTATGGGCATTACTCTATCGTCTAACACCTTCTGATCGTAATTCAATAGGTCCTCTGCTTTTGTACTCGTCTTAGTGAATTATTTTTGCTTCTCGTAGAGCTTGGGTGATGCTTACGATTTCGTTGGAATGGCCGGTGTGCCCCGCTACCTGAGAGGCTAGTAATATGCGCAGACGATCCACTAATGAATTTGGATCTTTCCAAGGAACAAATTCCACTTTTTTATTGGTTACTGTTAATAACCCCCTTCCGGTACGCTGCACTCTCGATGCGGCTCTGGTAGGTTGTCTAATGCCGGAGGAGGTAGCCAGGGGGCGTACTATTTTCATATATTTTGAGCCGGCGTTACCGCTTATCCCTTGGGTTGGATCGTAGTTCTTACGATTTGCGGCGGACCGGTTCACTATGTCATAGTAATTTTCATGGTCTTTTTTTGTATAAATTATCGGTTTCTTTAAGAACATTAATTCGTAAAAGCCGGGGGTGCCTTTGTATACTATTCTATTTCCGTGATCTGTAATAACCATGTCCTGACCCTCAAAAGTAAGCTGTTTATTTCCAATTGCAAATTTATCAGTGTCTATGTCCCATCGAACTCCATAATGGAGATCGTACTTGCTCTCTGTATCTCGTATCATTCCCTCGATATATTTTCTAGCTAACCCTGAGAACTGTTCCAGGTATTCCCCTAGAACTTCCGGTTCCATCATTTGTCGCACGGTTTCCCTAGCCTCTGCTACCGAAGTTTCAATTGCCGCTTCTTCTTGAGCCTCCACCTGTTGCTCCTCATCCGGTAAACTCTCATACAATACTTCTCTGTCAAGAAATCTAGGTGTGGATGTTACCAACGCTGAAGTCGATGGTCCGGGAATGGCAATGTCGGGGGTTGACGCTCGTACGGGGGTTTTACCATTTCTCGGACGGGGTAGGATAGATGGTGTGGACACTCGTCGTTTGATGGTTCTCAGCATAGGTCCTACTTCTTGCTGTATTGTTTGACCACCTTCTTGCTTGATGGATGTTAGCAATTCCGTGAGTGGTTGGGAAATTGGTTTAAATTGCTCCGCAAGAGCCGTCTGAGATTCGGCGATATCTGCTTTTAAAGTTTCATATTTCCGCCTGACAGCCTTTCTAGCTTTAATAAGATCGCTTACTAACCGTTTGTCCATGTTGCTATTACTGTCGTTGTTCGTAGACTAATAATTTGTACAGCAGTGGTCCATGCCTATATAGTGAAATAACTGTCAAACCCTTTTCTATAACGACCGGCGTTGATTTCGCTTTCTTTGTCGACAACTAAAAATCCATGATCTTTGATCCAACAGTGGGAACATAAGTTTTTAAACTTTTCGAATGACATGTCTGTGTTTACATGATCATCGTAAATGTGTTTAAGATTGGTGTGGTCTTGCCGGAATACGATTATGATATTCGCATTATCTCGTACCAGTTGTTTCGGGATTGATGAGTAAGTCTGACAGAGGTAAAAACAATCTATATTTCGATGACGTCCGAAACTAAAATAATCTCTAATTATGCTTTGAGTGTCGCATGCCACATCATCAAACACAATAACAGAATTTTCTTTCGCCTCGTGTGGTTTGATAACCTCACACCCCTCGCTGAATTCGTAGAATCCGATTTCTTTTAGTGACTTCAGAAGTATCTTCAGAAATTTGTATTTAGGTTGGTCAAGGGTTTTGGAATACAAATACAAGTTGTGAAACCGCACCCCATTGCGGTGCACCAAAAGACTGATCATCGCATTGGTTTTCCCAGAGCCGGAAGGACCAATGATCAACCCCCTTTTACATCCTATACCCAGTAAAGTGCCGTGTCGTCTGAACCTCTGTGACATGGAATTTACTGTATGATTTACTACCGGCAGCGAACATTTTTGTTTCACAAGTTTGACGTTCTTCATCGTTTTCGGACGGGGGCGAACTAGCTTCTAACCGCGCTGTGCTAAGTATATATCTACCCCTTTGAGCTTCACATCGTCAGTCGCTCTTCGACGAGCGTTTCTTTAAGATGAGTTATACTAGACGTAAAACTCGTAGTCGTCGTCGAATCGTAAGACGGAAAGGTCGCGGTTTGTTGAACACCCTTATTGACAAGTTGCCTTTCGAATTACATATACCAGGTTACAAGTTTTGCGGACCTGGCACTCGTTTAAACAAACGACTTTCTCGAGGTGATCGAGGAAGAAACCCTCTGGACGAGGCTTGCAAGCAACACGACATCGCATACTCACAATCCAGCAATCTTTCGACACGTCACGCGGCGGATAAAGTTCTTGCACAGAAAGCTTGGGAACGCGTTAAAGCAAAAGACTCTACTCTTGGAGAAAGAGCGGCAGCTCTTGCTGTTACAGGGATTATGAAAGGGAAAACCAAACTCGGCATGGGAGTCTCCCGGAAACGGAAGCGTACAGAACCCATTGCTGCTATGGGAACACCCCGGAAACGAAGACGTACACTACCTATTGCCGCGCAAAAATTTGGTACGGGGGTATCTAGAAAACGGAAGCGTACACTACCCACTGCTGGTGTGACGGCCCCCCGAAAACGAAGGCGTACATTACCTATTGCCGCACAAAAATTTGGTACGGGAGTATCTAGAAAACGGAAGCGTACACAACCCACTGTTGGTGTGAGAGTCTCCCGGAAACGAAAGCGCGCACTACCTATTGCCGGTATTGCGCAAAAATTTGGTACGGGGGTATCTAGAAAACGGAAGCGTACAAGGTGTAGTAGGCGTAAACGTATTGGAGGGGCGGTCGTTTTTAAATCGCGAAGGAAACGCCGAATTCGTTCTAGAGTAGTACCTGTTCCCAAGAGAGGAGGTATATTGCCGCTTGTACCCATACTTGCTGCATTAGGAGCATTGGGGTCTCTCGGAGGCGGTGCTGCAGCAGTCGCTAAAGCGGTTGGCGACTCAAAGGCTTCTAAAAAGGATCTCCAGGAAAAAGAGCGACATAACAAAGCTATGGAATCCATTGCTCGAGGAAAAGGGCTATATCTACGACCGTATCAGTCAAAAAACTACCGTTGAAGCTACCACGCCGAGCGTTGACGAACATCGATATTGCACAGTACGTTAAACGCTTAGAAATTCCCTATTTTAGGGGGATATTTATGCGAGATGCCCTACCTGACAAAATTCGTCAACGAGAATGTGGTGTTACTAACTTAGACGATGATGTTGGACCTGGCACACATTGGACAGCCTACGTTAAAGCTGATCGATTTGTTCTGTATTTCGATAGCATAGGTCGCTTACAACCTCCTCCCGAATTAGTAAACTACTTTCGTAGCGACGGTAGCAACAACACAATTATGTACAACTCTAATAGATATCAAAAACTCGCATCATACACATGCGGACATTTGTGTCTCAAATTCTTATATAACTTTGGGAAACCGCTTTTGTCGTCAGTTTAAGTGTCGCGCTTCATCATGTCCAGTATATTCACTCTTACGGGAGATTCATCTGTTCTTACTGCAAATTTTGACCCTCCCATTTTCTTAGACGATGGTAGCGAATACGTCTTGGGATTGTTAAGTTTCGAAACCTACTATACTATTCCAAACGTTAGACCTCCCAACAATGAATTTCATCTTGTTGGAGAACCTCCTATTATTATACCGGAGGGAGCATATGAAATTACGGACATTGCTGAATTTTTACATAACCAACTCGATTCTGATGCGGGTGTTAAACAGGTACTGCTACGTGGAAACAACAGCACCTTAAAAACCGAAATAAAGTCCACCGTTCCAATCGACTTTCAAAGCGACAATACTATCCGGGACATGTTAGGCTTTGAGAAAAAAGTTTATGCTGCAGATAGGTGGCACACAGCTGAACATGTTACGAAAATTTTGAACATCAACTCGATTCTTATTCATTGCAACATCTCCGTTGGTTCATATAAAAATGGTAAGCCCGGCCATATCATTCACCAATTCTTCCCCATAGTACCACCCGGGTACAAAATAGTGGAAACCCCTAACCCAGTCATCTATCTACCGATCAGCACGAAACAGATCACTAACTTAACTATTAAAATACTAGACCAATCGGATAATCCTGTCAGTTTTAGTAAGGAGACCGTCACGGTAACATTACATTTAAAGAAACTGTAATGGGTTTTCAATTCACCACTCCGTACCGCCCCTGCTTCACTTCCTATAAGAATCGTCGCCCACACCCTCGTAAGATCAGTAGGGCTTCGTCCGCCACGCAGCTAACTAAAGCAAACAGAGACTTCTTGCGGTCCTTAGGCTTTACAATAGTGTAATGAGTATTTTAAATATTGGAGAGCGAGTCCTCGTCGACACTTCTATCATTAGCAATCAATTGCACACACATCAACCGTATACAAACCGTTTTGACTATAACGATGAAATTCGAATTCCAATTCCCGAAGATATGTCAACTCTTCCCGGCCTGAGCTATCTGTACCTAGAGGGAAAGTTGCGGAAGGAAAACGGTGAAGTTACAACGGCTAAATTCCTTAACAATGGTTTGGCTCACTTATTTAGCGAAATCCGATACGAAATCAATGGCGTCGTTGTCGACTCTGTCACCAAACCTGGTATTACGTCTACTCTTAAGGGATATGTGTCCTACAGTTCCGCTGACGTTAAAAAGCTTCAAAATGCAGGTTGGTTTGCCGCCGGCGATCCTGCCATTACCGATCAGGAAGGTAACTTTAGTGCCTGCATACCGTTGAGAATGCTGTTAGGATTCGCTGAAGATTATGGTAAAGTTATACTTAACATTCGACAAGAACTCGTATTAATTCGCAGCAATACCGATGCCGACGCCGTATTCAGTGCTACCGTAGGGGAGACGGCTAAAGTTACGATTGACAAACTATATTGGAAGGTTCCTCATATCACTCCAGGTCTTGCTCAAGAATTAGCCCTGACCAAATACATCGATAAAAATATTGACACTCAAGTCGCATTTCGCAGCTGGCAGCTTCATATCATACCCGGTGTTCATGCTGTGACTCAACATTCTCACGCTATCGCTACAAGCACAAAATTACAAACCCCCAGATATGTCATCGTAGGGTTTCAATCAGGTCGTTCGGGGCTAATCGCTAAGGACAATGCTAATTTCGATAAAATTGGTCTTACTAATTTCCGAGTTTATCTGAACACCGAACGATTCCCATACGACAATTTACATAACAATTATGCACTCAATCATTACGCAACATTATACGACATGTATTCCAAGTTTCAATCATCTTATTATAGCAAAATCGATGAGCCCTTCTTCTCCCGCCATGACTTTGCAGACAAGGCGCCCATTGTTGTAATCGATTGTTCCCATCAAAAAGACTACCTTCATGCAAACGCTGTCGTTTTTCGTGTTGAATTTGAAACTTCCGCTAACGTGCCAGCCAACACAACTGCGTATTGTCTCGTTCTTCACGATCGGGTTTTTACTTACAACGCATTGTCAAAAGCAGTTAAACAACTGTAATTTCGCAAAACACTTCAGTTGCACCTCGACTTTTAGCGTAACTAGACCATGCTCTCTATACCTAATACGATGAAGATCATTATCGATATTCAAGGTTTTAAGACGTCCGATAAGCACTTTACCCCAAAAGAATTGGCCTCCTACGACGGTACCTCAGTATCTCACCACATTTTTAAACCCCCTTTCGCCCTCCATTCCTTAACACCTCATTTACAACAACAAGCCCACTGGGTAATGACTAATCACCATTGCATCGACTGGAATGAGGGATTTACTCCAGCATACATGTTTCCTGCAATCTTGCGACGTCTTCTGCAAGGTGCCACCGAAGTATATGTGAAAGGTCGAGAAAAGGCAACTTTTCTACGCCGCTTTACTACCATCCCAATCATCGAAGTGGAAGAAAGACCGGCCCTCACCCCATCACAACCCGCTTGTTTATATCATTCCAAACCGATTTGTTATTGCGCTTTATCTAACGTGTATCATATTTATAATCACTACATAATGGAATAAAACAACCTTTTTTAATTTTTATTGTTTTTTATTTGTTTACAATATATAGTTTAACTACATGGATTAAACATCTACGTACTACTGGAAAAGCGTTCTACATAAATTGTCTGCCTATGTTCGGCGCACAAGACGTCTCGCAGTACTTCATCCATAGTAAGTATCCTCCGATGGAATCGCAACCTATCCACACCTACCCATTCCCACCGTCCTTTTCGAGCTTCTTGATAAGCATACGTCCACGTATGCAAATTATAAATCTTATTCTTCGAGTCGTCAAACTGCACGCTCTTCTTCTTCATTTTCCTTCCTCTCTATAAAGGCTTTTACTTCACACATATGCCATTTTAGGCCAAGACTATCCATTAAATCTACAAGGAGGCCCTCATTTATGACTCTGTCTAAGAATAGTTGACCGACAGCAGCACCGTTTTTGTACTGTTTTTCTTTTTTATACAACTCTTCGTCACTGAATCCGGAACGTCCTAACCCATATACGACTTCGTGCGACGCTTCGAAAGCTAAATCCTTTAACGAACTCACTAATCGTTCAACCGCACTAGGTACGTCTCTTGCAGCCGGTCGAGCAGCCTCTCTATAATTCATCCACATGACTACACTGCCAACTGACGACTCAGGGCTTCCACTTCGATGTCACACTTTACCATAGAACTCGCAAACGTTAGCACTTCCACCATACACGCAGTCTTTTCAGAGTTCTCCTCCAGCTGATCCACTACAGACCATACATTTACTAAACAGTCTCCACAAAGGTTTGCTACACCCTTCACTATCTCTTTATAGAAACTCTCAAAGTGTAACGCTTTTAATTGTGCGAATCGCACTTCCACGAGTTTCTGCAAGCGCCACAGTTCTTCTACAGTTTCGCTCGCTAAACGCACCTCTGACAAGCCCACTTCCTCCAATTTGATTATTTTCCTTGTCTGGATCGCTTCAAATACAATCCTCTTCTTTCCTATTTCCAGAGCTGGCCACTCACCGTCGAGAGAATAGAAGTAGTTGGAAATCACTCCTTGATTTGCAATCAGGGCTGTCCACTCCCATTCATTTAACTGCACCCAGTCATTTTTGGCACCCCGTATTATAATACTTGGGTTAAATTGCGAACTCCAATCAAACCCTACACTCACGTACTTAGAACTTGATTTATTTAATTTGTACGTCCTGCTATTCAGAAGTTCTGGACAGAGCAGTGGTTGCGGCTTTCTTGCTTTATTACTCTGAACTACCTCGATAGCTTTCAACAAGGCTTCCATTTCTGCACGACTATCGGATGCTACTACCCTTGCAGACTCTTCTACGCGCTTTTATTTTCACATTTCCAAGGTTACATGTGGTAGGAGGTGACCGTAAACGCTGACCTTGAAGTCATGTTTACTGCACTACCTTTTTGGACTCAACAATTATGGGAACCTTGAGTTGAAATTCCACATATAACATATTTGGCTTGACTGCCCAAAATTTTAGCATATCACCCTTTTTTAATGTCTTCCCGATCATTTCGTGTAATGTATATGACCCCAACCTGTTGATATAAATTTCGGTATTTTCGGGATAAAGTAAGACGTTTGTTATTTCAGCTTCACGGAAGGGAATAGTATATTCGATGTCACCATGCGCTAGGATGTACCATCTATCATCATTGACGGCAATGGATACTAGTTGTAAATCTCGTTCGTAATATAAAGGCTCGCTTAGCTCTTCAACCACAAACACCTGCGGGTGTGACGTGGAATTCGCATGCATATGTTTGCCAAATTTATCGATAGGCATTACTCAAGCGTCAAACTAGATATGAATACCGAAAGCGTGGGCTTCTACTTATAAAATATCAATAATCATAGACGTCGCTAGGAGTGTAATAAAAACGCAGACACCTTTATATACATATATTTAATCAAACCAACAATAAGTAATATACACTACATCCCCATCTGCTAGTCGAGCGAGAAAGCGCTGGATGGGGACCTCTACATGCCGCCGCCACCACAGGAATGGGTCACCCTCGTATGTGGCGGGTAACGTCCTCAGGAGGGTCGACTGCCATAGGCGCTCGCTTCCAAGACTCATGGAATAGTCTATTGTTACGGCAGCCTGGAGTTGACGAGCTGATGGAGGTCGCGGTTCGGAGGTGATGAAGTATTCAAACTCCTTGTAAAATGTGGGAGCATCTTCAAAGAGCGCATCAACAACAATATCAGGCATGATGACTGGTAGCTGCGGTGGAAAAACGTTACGCTTTATATGTGAATCTCAAGGTAAGACCCTTGACCTTCTACGTTCCCATCCTTGACTACGCTCCTATATTAAGTTGCCTGTTTTCTGTAACAGTCATCATAATCCTCCAGCACCTACCATAATCATCAAGCAGCTATGGCGAGTAACTTTAAGAATGCAGAACAATTTTACCGTCATTTTCGTCGGTTTTTGGCTAGTTGCCCTCCAGCATCCTCTCAACGGTCTCTCCAGGCAGTGGTCACAATGGAGTACGCCTTGAACCTGCAAGGAGAGACCCTAGCGGAGACGACCACCTTACGGACGTGGCCTGCAGTCTTCGACGGATCGTCAGCTGTGTGGTGGCAGACCAACATCTTCAAGCCAGTGGACCGGTACCTAGGCCTACTGGAGGATGGGGAAGTTACATATATAACTTATACTTGGAAATAAATAAATATATTTTAGAAATATTTCTGTGGTTTTATTTTAAAGTTTCGAGATTGTGACCTTGAATTGTAGAATATAAAGCTTTCACAAACGTGTGCGTAGTTAGTTGCCATCATGAGCTCAGAAGCTCGATATCCAGAATTTGGGAGCTACTCCAAACGGCTACGAACATTCGGCGATTGGAGTCGAGGTCAAACTCCAGAATCGCTAGCAAATGCCGGTTTCTTTTGCATCAGCGACACGATTAATTGTGTACAGTGTTTCTACTGCGGAGTTCAAATTTCTGGTTGGGAGCGCAATGACAAACCCCTATCTGAACACCTCCGTTGGTCACCCAACTGCAAAATTGCCAAGGTCTACCAGCAATTACAAACCATCGAAGACTTGACTTATCAACTTTTCGATGCGTTGCATGTTTCCCCAGGAGTAGATGTGGCTGGCAACAATGGAACGGGTGCGGCCGACAAAACAAAAGGTTGCTGTTGTCATAAGTGATGCAAAGTGCGGCGCCAAACCATTCACTAGTTGCCATCGACTTGTTGAACATGCTACCAATACAATTTTTGGTTGCTCTCGCTGCAGTTCATGATGGGATTCTCTACGTCCTTCAACCGCCGCGGTGCAGTTCAGCTTCTTTCGCCTACAATGATGGAGTGCACAACGTGACGTGGCGTAAAATGGATACCAGTTCCTTGACAACTATATCCGTTTTTAAAATACAAGTGAACAACTTTACTGAACATAACGTTTTAACGTTCAAGATAAAATACCATTTCCCTTCATATGCGGTAGATACGAATTGGCAAACGATTTTGCTAAAAAATAAACCTGATGTCTTGAAGAAGCTGCTCTCGCCCGCGGATAATTCCTGCTGTATATCTACTATTGTTTTAAGCACTATTTTATTCGCTCTAATGTGTATGTCTGTAACGTATTTCTTAATCTGTTGGTATTATAATCATTTAGTCTAGCCACTACTGTAATTACTCTTTGTATGTGCATCTTAAATATAACTTTTTTTATTAAATTATGTGTATCTTTCACTCTACGAAGGTGCTCTGGATGAGTAACCAAATCTTCTATCAGACTCGATGGTCTAGAGGTAAAGATACCCTCGGCTGCAGATTGCGGATATACAGGGAGACCTAGGTTCGAATCCTAGTCGAGTCATAATTTAGACATGAAGTATCCTAGGCGTTTACTTCATGCCTAATTTTTTAAATAAATATGTTAAGCGCAGTCTGTTCTAAGCACTACTTAACTCTTTCTATGCCCTTGGCCGTAAACGCGATCTTGACCTTGAATTTTTTTAAAGTAGCCTCAACCTCGAACGCGGGTTTGACCTTGAACGTGGCCTCGCTCCGAACGTGGCCTCGCTTCGAACATGACCTTGGGCTTGCACGTGGCCTCGCCTTGCATGTGACCTTGGGATTGAACGTGGCCTTGGCCTTGAACTCAAGGTCAAGTGGTGGGGGGAGGTTCCAGAACCATCCACTTCCCTCTACTTGGAACGAAATTAAAGCCCTCGAACTAAAATCCGCTGGTGATCTTTTGTTTCTACTAGAAACTACAGGATATTTACATAGGAGATCGTGCTAGTTCTTTCCTCTATCGATTTACTAAACAAAAAATTTGTAAAAGCAAAACTTGATTTCTTGAAAAGTTTCAAGATAACATGAAGAGATGAGTGACAGGTAGACACTCTCCGAGAAAAGTATGCCAACTGTCGGTTCGACTATCGGAGTAACTGAGGAAGAACAAACCCAGGCGTCTATAATCAAACGAGGTTATTGCAATTTTTGCTTTCCTAGCTTATTGTAATAATTATTTTGGTTTTACTTGATTTATCACTTTTGCAAAGACTTGCCATTCCTGAGGCATACGTAAACTTTTAAAGCATTTTTCGATAAGTTGTGAATTTGACGGTTATACTTTTCCTCTAATTATTTTAAAAATGCAACTTAAATATGATAATATAATAAAGGTGTTGATAATCAATTAAAAATAGAAACTACCACAGATTGGGCTTGAAAGGCCTAGCCCGTGCAACAAATGATTAAGGGACTTTCTTAGTTTAATAATAAAATTACTTATATTTATTTTATTCAATATTCAATTTTTAATTTAGAACAAAACGAAGAAAAAGGGTACAGAGAGAGCGAGAGAGAGAGAGAGTGAGAGAGAGAGAGAGAGAGAGAATAGGATACAGAAAATCTACATTCTATGCATAAACAAAAATTGCAACCTTCAAAATAATTGCGATACAAACATTGGCTATATGATTAGAATGAATAATGGAACTTCCTGTTTTCGAAATTTCTTTTGTACAATGCTGTACCATTGTAGTAAATTGCTCTAATTAAAAATGACATTATCATGTAGTGTAAGCATGTTTCTATATGGTTAATTTTTGGAGAACTAAGGAATTTATCCCCACGGACTGCTTGAAAAATGAGAAACTATGTGAATATAGCCTACGGTGGTGATCATAAAATTATTAAAACATAATTTACTATAAGTAAGAACATCGAAAGAGTAAAACCCACTAACGCTATATATTATTTTAGTGTTGTTTCAACATCACAGACTAAGGAATAGAAGAGATTTTTCATTTTTAAGCATTTGTCAAAATTTTCAAAAATTACAAATTCTACAAAAACGGTACAAAATAGAGCGTTAGTTGAAGAGACAAATTTTCTCTAAAATTGTAAGCTAAATTCAAAAATGTAATAATATAGAGAAAACAAAATAAACCCATTTTAGAAGTATTCAACTGGAAAATCAGCTACCTCACATCAATACACATTAAAAATGTAATCAAAATGTAAAGTTTGAAAAAAATCGTTAGAGCCGTTTTTGAAAAATCGAAAAAATTCAAAAATCACAAGAGAAACACCTACTTCCGGTTATGCGATGTCCTTCAAAAGCTTGCTGTTTCATCTACATAGTACAAAAGGAGTGGAGTTTCACCGTCATATCTCTTTTCGTTTTTGAGATATTCTGTTCACAGACAGACAGACAGACAGACACACACACACACATACACACACACACACACACACAGACAGGCCAATGAACAAAAACATGTTTTTTGGGTTCAGGGGACTCGAAAACGTGAAGATCTGTTGAAAACTCAATTTCGATTTTTTGGAGCGAATCCTTTATCGTAAATAAAAGTAAAAAAGTTGTACACAAACGTAGTTTTAACGTAGATTCGAATTTATAAACAAAAGTACATCATCCAATTTAAAATTCCAAAGTTACCTCTCACTTCTCAAAACAGAGGAGGAGTAAATTTCAAAAATATGTTTAAATATGTCTCCCATCTGCGTACTACCTCACCAAAATTTCATCAAAATATTTTAAACCGTTTTCGAGATATCGCCTTGTAACACTTTAAAAAACTCACCTAGTAGATGATCATACTGTTTTCTTATTTTTTCCAGTGACTAATTTTAATAGAGCGAGACAATTAATTATAAAGCTACGAGTAGTAAATATTGTTTTGCCTTGATTGAAATTCAAATTCCGTCATATCTAGTTGAACAGTAGGACATTACCTTTGCATTAATTAAATAGCGATTAAACAGCTTCCTGGAACTGCCGTTTCATATTACCTAATAGGTGGTTGCAGAATCAGATAGCAATTTCAATAAAAGGACATCAAGATCCCCAACAAATTTCATTAATTACGCGAGTCATGTGAGAATTTCTGTTGAACAGTTGCTGCAATTGATTCAGCATGAAAGTACGTTCAATTCTGATTTTTCCATGTGTTTTAATTGCTTCGGTTTCTTCCATACCGCAGCTGCTATCCCTGGTATTTTATTTTACTTATTTTTCGGACACCCTTTCTCAACGATAGTTTTAATGTTACAGGGAGCAAAACAAGTTACTTTTGATAGATTCGACGGTACTTGTCCAGGACACAGCGCCCCCATCACTTATGAATTGGAGGGAACAAGAGTGGAAGGTGTTAAACTATGGCTGAATACAACTTTTACTGTTAATGAAGACATAGCCGGCGATGCTAAGGTATTTAAAGTAAACTAAGTACTCAACTGTTTCAAGAACTTAAAATTATTCAGGCGATATTTCATGTCAACAAATGCAAGTCTAAGGAAAATTTGGACTCCTGCGAGCCCTTTCATAACTTCAAGTCGAACAAGTATTGCGCACTTTTGGAATCCGGCGGCTCTTTGTGGGGTTCTTACTTTGACAGCTTTACGCCTCGTTATAGATGCCCCCTTAAGAAGGTAATAGTGACAATTTCTAGAGATTCTATATTGATATTTTCTGGTATTCATTGTGGCGATTGGAATATATTCAGTGTGTATAAGATAAGACTACACATTACGGGATCTTGTAAATGGGAAACTGACAGAGTATAATATGCACTCTTCTGAAATCTATATGCCCTTTTTCCCCTTTTCTGGTGGTTTTATCATTTCGGTACCCATTTTCACATCTCTTTCCGGCTTTTCATGTCTTGCGTCGTTTATTCACTCCTTCCCAATTTATTTCTCTGTTTTCTACTTATCTTTGCACTTCTGTCCATATTTTTCTTGGTCGTCTTTTGAGTTTGTTTATGTATATTGTTTTGCATCAATTTTACTTTTTTCGTATAAAAGACGAAGGAAGTATTGTAATCGCGAAAACATCGCCTCCAGAGATTTATTCAGATCTTCACGTTTTGGGATCTCTAAATGGCGAAAAATAGGTTTTCTCAGTTCCGCCTGTCTGTCTTCTGTCTGTTTGCCTGTCTGTCTGTCCGTCTGTCTGTCTGTATGTCTGTTGCCGATACAACTCAAAAACTATTTATTGGAGGAAGATGATACTTTCCATGCCGATTATACAGTGACTGCCAAAAAGTCGGCATCATATGGAAAACATGTTTATTTTTAATTTTTCAAAAAACTTTTCAGAGCAATAATTTGTGTTTGTTAGTATGGTATAGTAGTACGTTTTCTTCTTGTTGTATTGCCTTTTTACTAATTTTTCTGAGGACGAAGATGGCAGCCTGTACACCTTTGTTTGGTCTAAAACCATACTGAGTATCCTCCAGTGTTCTTTCTAATAGTTCTATTTGTCTTTCTTCTATGATTCTTGTGGCAAGATTATACATATTTGTCACTTTTCCTTTTCCAGAGCTCGTCTTGTTTGCACAACTTTATTAATCTTCTCTTTTGTTATATTATTTTCATTATCTACTTGTCACTTTACCTTATGCTTTTTGTTTTCGCTTCCTTTTTTTCCTTCGAAAATACCCTTGTGTATGGTTTTCTGCTTTCCACTATCTTATCCTCCCCCGCTGTGACTTCTTTTAATTGTGGCCCTTTTGTCTAATTTCTCTTTTTTGTTCATTACAATTTGTTTCCTGTTTTGCACTGAGTATTTTTTCCATTTGGATTTCTTTCTTTTTACTGTAATGTTTCAGTGTTTCTGTTCCCCAATCGATTCCTTTAATTTCTCTATTTTTATTTGGGATGTTCTACAGCTATTTTCCACTGCCTTTAAAATTGATATCTAAAGTATTCTCATTCACCTTCCGTGCCCATTTTCGTGTGGAAATACCGGTTTTTCTTTAATTTCTGATTTTTTAGTCTCTGACGTCTTATTTTTCAGTTTTGTTTTTTTCTGTCTTTTCTTTTATCTTCCGTGTGGAATCTTTCACCGCAGATGGTGCTATTTCTAGTTCTATCTGAAATTTACAAAAATTATCAGAACGTCACGATCGTTTGGATTATCCCTGTAGAGTTGGGTGCCATGACGTATTTTTTGTTTTAAATCTAGCGGTTTCTGTGTTTAAACTTTCGAGCAAGGTATTTAGCTTTGCGAAACAAATCGCGTGTTACGTTGTGGTAGTTATGGTTTTAATTTGTCTACAGATATTGGTGGTGTATTTTTCTCTTAAAGATAATGGCCACTCTCTATTTCTGTTTATTAAGAAGTAGTTTGAAAAAGATTTTTAATTTCTAGTCGCTCCTTTGGTATTTTATCTATATCTTTGTTTCTAAAGTGGCCATTACCGATTAATAAGCCTGTTCGGATGCGTTTATATTTCTCCGTTCGTATTGTCTTTTCTCCGTTGTGTTTTCCTAAACACCATCAATTTTATCATTAGTGTTGCTTATTTTTACATCCAGATAATCAGTGATAATTACTCTTTTAGTGTTTCTATCTATTTCTTGTTGTAGATATTTAAAGAACTATCATTTTCTTCCTTTTTGTCGTCTTTGGTCCGTATCCCACTATTATCATACACTCTGTCTTACTTGATAATCTTTCTACTCCTTGGCCTCTCTTCTTGCTTTCTGTTATGCTTTTGCAATCAATCTTTGTTTTTGAAATTCCTCTAGCAGTTTTTTTAGCTTCCATTCACTGAAAGTGCGTATTTTGTCTTTTGCGTTGTATGCTCTTTGTGTGTTTGTATTTCGTTTTCATAAACCCTCTATTTCATCCTTCTTCATAGCCGGGGTTATCGTGCCTTCTTCTTCTACATTTATAATTTTGGTTATCCTTTTTCGCTTCACTTTAGGGCAAAGATCTTTTCCCTTTTTTGTCTTATATTTTCATATTTTGCTATCCTTCTGCTATGAGTTCTTACACTTCTCTTTTCATGTCTTAGTGCGCTCAAATTTCTTTTCCCTATTGTATTTCGTCCTTGAGGTTCTGTATCCACTACATTTTTTCTTTATTAGCATTTTTTATTCTCAATTTCGTTTTTTCACATAGTCATACCAAATTTAAATCCAAGATAAACCATCGTGACTACATGGACACATTTGAGGACCGACTAGCTAAACAGTGAAGGCCTGTAGATCCTTACAAAAGGTTAAATTTATTCATTAATACAAAGAGGACGTCAATAAGCCTTTGTAGAACAACTGTGCTCAGATAAAAACGAGACCACATAAACTCAAAGTTTAACCAAAATCGCAGTAATTTGAAATGTAAGAAATATCTATACCAAGCTAAAACTCAGAGCAGTAACGAAAACGCAAGCAATCATAGTAAAATGTATCAGTCCATAGTATAGCACTTGGATACCAACTTTAAATACGCTGGGTGCATCCAATAAACATAGGTTTTAAAAATATAGCAGTCGAACGTATAAATACAATAATAGCTACGTTAAATACAAAAACTACATAGGTGACTAAAGTGAATGATATTACTAACAAGTTAAACTTCAGTTGGACCTTAAGTACTGTCTTCCAAGGCATCTGCACAACGCAAGATACAATGTACAAAAACAAAAGTCAAATTATCACACAATAAGAAGGTGAAATTCGCAAAACCCTAAAGGGATCCTGTCAGAGCCATTATCATATCTCATAACAATAAAATTGGAAATCAAAGACATAGCTACTCCTCTATGCACTCAGCAAATCCTACGCCGAAATAGGCCAAGGCCTACTCTCGAACGCGACAAACGGCAGCTTACGAATCAACAGACTGATCTCTAACAGCACGTGTAAGACATGGGACAAGAACATGACGGAATCAAGAGGCTCACACATCTCAATACGGGAACATGGTGGGTACCACACGAAACGGCTCTGTAATCATGGCCGGGTCAAAACAAAACCACTCGGTACAGAAACATTCCTGGAACGGTTTAAAACAGAACAGCATGAAAAACAGCTAGAAATATCCCGAAACGTTAAACCGACTCGACAAGAATAAGAAAGCAAGCCCAAATAAACACGCGAAACTTACCCCACAGTTAAACAGGGGCTAAACAGAGAGGCATTTAAACTCTGACAGGATCGGGACAGCAGTACACAGGCGGGCTTGTCGCCACAAAAGCGGACAAAATCAGAAGGACAGTGCGGATTATTCAAAAATTACGCAAAATGGTTCTAACTCGAAATACGTCGCCTTGCCCGTAACAATATTTGATCGTTTCTTTTCTTTGTCGGCATATTTTTTTGATAGCCCTCTATTATCAATAGGTCTGCATTTTTGAGGTGTTTCGTTTTCGTTAGCATTCTTATTTCAATTCCATCGATGCGACTTTCGGTATGGTAGGTTTGTCTTTATCGAATTTTCCTATTTTTCCAGTTTCTATAATATCTCTTTCATTATTGATCTCGGCACTCAAGTATCTCTTAACCTTTTCCATTTTCTTATCAACCCCGTGTCGCTTGCACTTTATCTAATTTTGAAGTAATCTTCATCAACTTTATGAATTGTTGCTTTTATCAATTTTTCTTTTTTACTTACCTTACCTGTGTGGCTTTAATCGAAATAACGCGAAGCTATCTATTTCTGTAAATACACACCAGCTGTAAGCTTGGTAAAAAAACATAGCTTACATTCAAAATAATGAAACGCAGTGACACACGATTATTTGTTTTAGAACATTTCGTTGCGTACACTAAATTATTCATGTGGATTATTTTTACTACATATAAATGGTGTTTACATGAGTTTTGGAGGTTCAAAAGCCAAATGGTTTTTGTTATGCAAACAGAATTTAACGCAATCTTCAAGCATATATATTTTAAAAATGCCTTTGTTCGTAGTATGTTATTATTACCTACATAAACATCAACTGAAAAAATTACAATTACAATTACAAAATTTAAACGTTTTCGTTTATACAAAAAGAGAAACAATTTAGCTAAGTACAAATTTTACAATTTCACTTATCTTTTATGATTTTTATCCTGCTACACCAAAACCTTAATATAGTCAAATTACACAAGCAGCAATACTGTGGCTGACCATTGCCGACTGGAGACAAGGCCTAAGCTCTCCGGCTTGACGTCAACAGAGGCAGATTTTTACGTTTCCGTGCTGTCGGTTAAATCGCATGGGTACAGAGTGTTTATAATTTTAAAAATAAGGGCTTTTGTGGAAACGAAGTAACCAGTTTTGGCTGAGCCCTTAGTCGCAGTCCAGTTGCATTATTTGTAATGGAAAACGAAGTTCCAAAGTAGAAAACCGTAATTTTGAAGACCATTATTATTATAAGACGTATCTATCGACCATATTTCCTCCTTTATAATCGACTTAAATATGAATTTAGTAGCACTACATATTTTTTTTATCGCCGTTTAACCCTAAAAATCCCAAGATAAAATTTATACGTACATACCCAAGGTAGGTAAGTTTTAACCGCCTTCATTTTGCTTTAATTTTTGATTGAACCTACAAGAGTTACTTATCTTATTTACGCTTATAATTTCCTGGAAACACAGAAACGCTTATTCACATGATGAAAATAGATGCCAGCAAAACACTTGCACAAGTATAGTATATAATTGTACACTGTATTTATTTCATTCGCTCAATAGTGTTTTACAGCGCCAGCAATTCGCCATTATGAGAAAATGTAATGACCTGTTTGTAGAAGTTTTTACGTGGTGAATTGTAGAAAACTGACGATAAATAATTCGCATCACAAACATTAACAAAATCACGAAGTCTATTACAACAAGCTCAATTATAATCCATAATTTCAATTAAAGTGTACCTGTGATCTGCACGTCTTCAGGTCACAACTATTAACTAACCCACCTACTTCAAGCGACGCCAAGGGATCGTGACGTCACAACATTTCGGCCTTGTGTCTAGTCGATACTGGCCTTGGCATTGGGTTTGCTTTTTGTTCTATTTGCACCTCTACATTAATTTATAGCTATTAACATATCTAGGAATGTTATGAGTATCATAACTGCCGCAGATGTTTTGAATTCCGAGCGCGTAGAGCGAGGATTTTAAAACTTCTAAGGCAGTTATGATTCATAACATCCGTGATTTGTTCAATAGTTTATCGGTTGCTATATGGTTATGGTTGCCATGTAGGGTAATATTCTTTAACCCTACAGATAAGTTATGATCTAGTTACCAGCCTACTTTTGTATATGTAAACAAAGGCTTAATATCCTGAAACCGATAAATGTTGTTTATAACGTATTGAGTTATAAAAATATAATCTAAGAATGCTGAGATTCTTTATTAATCTGACTAATCTCTATCTCTTTATACTCTTTACTATTTACGAGATCCATATACTGTACATTTTTAGTTATTGACAATCCAGTGAAGAGATGAAATTAACATATTGATTCAAATTAATTTTAAAACATCCTTAGAAACAATAAGAAAGTTCTGACTATTAAAAATCTTGCCTGCGCAAAATATGCAATCAGGCTTTTCATCTGGAGATAGATGTATAAGTTATTTAGCACTGAAGGCCACTGAACATTAACCAAATTTAATAGAATGTTATTTATAGAATTTTCCCCATATCAGAGTTTTATGAGGATTCTCTAACGTGGTTTTCTTGTATACAATAAAAAATCGTTGCAACTGCATTTTGTAAATATTGCATTCACTGCTCTACAGGGCGTTTACCGTGGCATAAATGGAATGTTCGATTTATCAGCACTGATGGTCATCAGCACAGGAGATTGGTACTGGAGGGTTGCTGGAGAAGTTCGTCAGAAGCGCACTGACCGCCTACTTCTGTGCCTTTTTATCGACGCCTACGTTGCTTCAAGACCTCTCGACCAAACTAACGCAAAAGGTTAGCAATATTGTTAGTAACCTATGCATATGTAAATCTGGAAAAATATAGTTGTGTTTAATTTGTCATCCCTTTTTAATTAAATGATTAGACAGACTCGATAACTCAGACGATTCTTGTTGTAGTATAAGTAGTATATGTTTAGGTGAATGTAGTGAATGGCATATTGTGGTATAATGGCTAATTGTTGTTTCTCAGGGAGGTATGGTCGTGATTGCACATCAAATTTGTGTTTTGTAGAGTTAGTACCAAATGTAACAAAAGTGCACGTTGAGGTCAGTTGAAAAATTATGTAATTCAAAGCTTGGATAAAGTTTATCGTGCAACAATAAATCTGATTAATACCAGTACCAAAGAAAACAAAAAATCGTGTGACCTCAGAGTCAAAAAGCATGTTGTCGGAAGTAACAGCCTTTTGCTTATTTGTAAATACTATCAGGTGCTATAGAAAAGAACAGTATGTCCTATGTTTACAATGAAGCTATGCGTATAGAAAACAGTCAACAATTAGACTAAAATCAGCAATTGCAATATTTACAGCTAAATTATCAGTACCGACTCAAAACAAACTTTAATAAATAACAAAGACACCACTTCAATTCTCGATTCGGGTTCGAAATTAGTTAAAAATAAAAAACCTGGACATAAGAAATACAACGATAAGCCACAAGCTAAACAAACCAAAACCACAAACTACTGTTTGAATGCTTCGGATCGTTATGGATGTTTAAATGGTCATGCTGAGCAGGTGTAAGTCAAAGCCAAAATGAAAATCCAGCAAACAAAGAATCTGAAGACTATTTAACTATTAATTCATCTCTTAGAACAGATAGCATAAGGTGCACACGATACGAAAATACTTAATAACGAAAAGGTCAAGTTTAAAAAAAAAACACTCAAAGGAGTGCATTCAGACGATCCAAGCTTTACCTGTCAGAAGAACTGCATTTTACACTAAAAGAAAAAAGCGGTATGCAATTTTATGGTAGTCCTGAAAATTTATGAAATAAAACAAGAGCTCCATACGCATGGGCATAATGTTACTAATATTGTAAACTAAGAAAACATTGGACAAAAATACAATTTGAACTGTTTTTGCAGAATTGCAGTCAGCAGGAAATGATAGGCATATTTATAGTACTGTCAGACAATAACGAATAACTGGTTGATTCGTTTTTCAGGGCACCAATTCAAAACGAGACCGTTTTTCTAAGTAATATTTCGGAAACTTTATTTCTTTACCAAGGCAAACTACAATATATTTAATGGTTATAATGAATTTATAAAATATAAGGCGTGGTTACTTATAAAAGTAGAGTTAGTAAATTATCGTATACCGGGTGACAATGAGACCAGGGCCATGCCTCTATCTCTGTTGCTTATGAATGCATTTGGATGAAATTTGATACAATGATACTAGACATAATTTCGGATTGCCATACAAGTATAATCAAAGACTTCCGGTTTCACCGGAAATAACAATAACTTTGATTTTTTAAATGAATCATCCTATATATTTTATGTTTTTCGCAATCTACGACTCAAATGACATATAACAGTGTTGCCGAATTTGCTTAGGTACGAGCCCTAACCACTATATATTCGGCCATTTCAATAATTTTACTCTACTAACGTAAAACAGGATTTTATGAGTGGACGAAGAACAATTAAGACACCGCATTCGGGGATTAAGGTTTGAGGATTTCAAAGAGCTCTTATCATGTTTTAATGAAAAGAAAATGTTGTACCTTAATTGTTTTTTTGTTCAATCATAAAACTCTGTTTTTACGTGAAGGAAATAAAATTATTGGAATGGCCGAATATATAGTGGTTAGGGCTCGTATTACACAGTAATATTAAAAAAATAATAATTATTTATATATTATAATTAATTATTTTTCCATTTTAGATAAAGATCAAGTATTGCATGATGCATATCGTTAGATTGGTAATTAAATTTGCTGTTTAATGGCAAAATGGCCCTTAGTAGGTGCAATTTAAAAAAAATAACTTTTTCTTTAAAACGCGATTAGCAAATGTTATTCTTTTATTAAGGACTTATTATTGACTTCATTGATAAAATAGCTATTATTATTAGTTGCTAGAGTCACTTAGAACAGATTTATTCCAGTTCTTTGTTTAAAACATGAAAATTTTGCAAGACCGTTGCATGCAATTTGACTTTTAGATTCCGAAAAACATAAAATATATAGGGTGATCCATTTAGAAAATCAAAGTTAGTGTCATTTTTGGATAGTAACCAAACAACTCGAAAATTATCAAATAGTGATAGCGGGAAATTTGAACAGAGAACTTCAAAGAAAACTCGCACAAGTATGCTATACAACAGCAAGAAGAGTATTATTGTTATTGTTATAATTAATCCTAGGTTTAAAGCTAATAAGGTACGTGTAATATTGCCAGAGCTGGACAGTAATTAATTACTTTGTAATTAAATTACTAATTGAATTCCTTTTTGGTGATTTGTCATTGAATTGAATTACTTTACAAAATACCGTAATTATAATTGGTAATTGCTATTTTTGCTAAAAAGTACTTGACAACTACTTTTACCCCTTTTTGAAAGTAATTAATTACTACATTAAATGACTCAATTATTTTTAAGCAATTAAATTACTCTAAAGTATTTAAATTACTTTAGAAATATTTGAATTACTAGTGGTAATTGAAATTACTAGCAGTAATTGAATTACATTCTGATAAGATGGTTTCGAAGGCTTTCACGGTCATTGTCATTAAATAACAAACAACTTCCGGGATTGGACCGTGTCATTATTGAGGTCGAAGAACTCAACTTTTCGCCCACTTTCGTATGGGGCTTCATCATGAGGAAAAGCAAAAGAGCACAGTAACTCAACGTGTAAACCAAGCCAGAGGCGAAACTCTTTCGCAAAGGAAGGGATAGGTAAGCACTGTAACTCACCGTGTAAACCACGCCAGAGGCGAAACTCTTCTAACGATTGGAAGAAGGGCGAGAAAAAAGTTTCTTCGAAAACAACACATCAAAACAGTATTCAAACCCTTGAGCAAAATTTTACAGGTTTTTCCTTCTCCTAAAGATAAATTAAACATTATGTCATCTAAAGATGTTTAATATAGTCCCTTGCTCTTGTAACGCTGTATACACTGGTGAAACAGGACGTTGAGTAAAAACTCGCAACTTTGAGCACCAGCGCTGTGTCAAGTCGGGTCTCGTTTCATCATCGGCCATCGCCGGACACCAATACGATACCGGCCATAAGATCTTTTTTGATGAAACTTCCATTATCTGCAAATCCCCATTCTTCTTTAGCCGAAAGATTCGCGAAACCATTGAGATTTACAAACACCCTAACAATTTCAATCGGGACGATGGCTTTCCCCTTCTTTCTATATGGAAAGCGCTAATTCTTATGCCCCGCCTCTGACGTGGTTTACACGGTGAGTTACCGTGCTCTTCTATCCCTTCCCTTGCAAAAACGTTTCGCCTCTGGCTTCGTTTACACGTTGAGTTACCGTGCTCATTTGCTTTTTTTCCTGCCCTTACGAAAGTGGGCGAAACGTTAAGTTCTTAGACCTCAATAATGACACAGTTCAATCCCGGAAGTAGTTTGCTACTTACATTATGGTAATTCAATTACTAAATTACTAATTCGATTGGTTATTAAATCTTAAGATCGCAAAAACTAAGATAAGGCCTTATTAAGTTACTGTTAAGCAAATGGAAATAGGGCATTCCCAAAGCAATATACCTACAAATGGTTTGTGATTTTCTGTCACTAGTCGGGTAAAAGCTAGTTTTGTGCACGAGCAAACACATATTTGGTGCAGGCGCGTATGTTTGTAGATGATATGTATAAGTGTTGTGTTTTATGTAGTGTAGGCTGTGCAGGATGTAGCATTGTAGCTTGCTCATAATTATTGTGCTGGAAGCGGAAAATATGTCTATGGTAAGTACAGAATAAACTACAGTAAAATATAATTTCTTTTTTTAGCTATAATTTATAACAAATACCTTTATTATATAATATTGGTGCATCATTATTATTTATTAATTTTATTTTGCTTTTTTAAAACGATGTACTAGCATATGGCTACCTAAATACTACTAAATACAAATATACGACAACAATTTTTAGTGAAAGTAATTGAAAAAGCAATTTATGTTGCGCAACTACAATTACCAAGTAATTGGTAATTGCATTACTATTTCATTTGGGTAATTCAATTACTTCTTTGGGCAGTAATTGGTAATCGGTAATTAATTACTTTATAAAATAATTTGCCTAGATTTGAATACTGCTTAAGTTTTCGACGCCCGTTCTGAAATTCATACAGTTATGGTTATTACCTAATGTGAAATTATGTTTTTTGAATTGTTTTCAATATACAGAATACTAGGATTTTGAAAATCAATATTATGTTTAGTAGATTGAACATGAAATTCAAGGCCGCTTGACCTGTTTTTGAATTTTAATTTAACGTCACTTTTGTGTTTTACTCTGCTTTTTAGTTGTTGAAAGGTGTGGCCCACGTTACACTTTCTAAAGTCATAATAATCACGTTTGTATACTACATTACATTTCTGAGTTATAGAAATCTTATCCTGAAGTTGTAAAAACAGATTTTTATTTCTAAGCACATTACTTTTTCTATGTTAATATCTACTTAATTAGAAACGTTAATTAAAGCATGGGTTAGATTGTTAAAAAAATATTTATATTTTGTAATTTGACTTTGATCCTGGTTAGGAGGTTCCGAGTCATTATTATTGATATTGTTTTTTTAGGAAGTACTGAAGGATATGAGTTTCCTTTTAAGATTAGGTACATATTTTTTGTATCATTTGGAACCAATGAGTGATGATATATTTTGAGGATTCTTGATTTAAGTGCCAAAACGAAATTGATTTTAATTTTATTTATTTATTTATTTATTTAAAACAGAAACAAACAGGCTTTCGCCTAATTACAAGTTTCTGAAAAAAAATAATAATAGTAGTAGACTAAACTAAACAAATAAAATCCTGAATGAGAAAGAATATTAGCATATAATCCTAAATTTGAATGAAAAAGAACCTGAAAGGATAAGGACAAAACAAAATGAGGTTTATTGAAATTGTATACTATTTAACTGAATTCTCAGACTACGAAGGGTAATACCAAATAATTCGATAACATTGTAATACTGGTTTAACATTTTAACCATGTTAACAATAGGAGAATGCAAGCAAATGTTGGTACGAATGTGAGGTATGTAAAAAGCAAAAATCGGTCGCACTCCGTGAGGTGGTACCCTAATTGCAATATGTGAGAGCAGCTGTGGACTATCAATTAGATCATTTAGTAATTTATAAGCAAATATAATAACATGGATAATTCTTCTGTGCTGTAATGTACGTATATCGAAATATTCACGAATCGGTTGATAGGACTCAAAATTACGACTTATGCCAAATTGTTTGTAATGCAGAAATTTCTGAAATTTATTTTGAACTTTCTCCAGACATTGTTGGGCACTGCAAGTGCACGGAAACCAAACTGTACAAGCATATTCAAGATGAGATCTGATATAACAACTGAATAAAATAATAAATGATTTTGTATTGCTAAAAGCATAGCTATGTCTAATTATGAAACCCAAGGTTTTCATACAAATGTTTGTAATTTGATCGACATGATATCTAAAATTAAGATTGGAAGCAAAGTAAACTCCCAGATCTTTATAATTGGCAACTCTATTCAGTTTCGTATCATTCATAAGATAATTATTAGTTGTAAAGTGTTTTTTTGAGGTATAAGTCATAACAATACATTTCGATATGTTGAAGTACAACTTATTGTTAATACTCCAACGAAAAATGCTATTTATATCACTTTGCAACCGTTTTAAATCATCTGCATAAAGAAGGCGCTTAGAATGCTCAACAACGTCTGGCAAGTCATTTATAAATAATAAAAAGAGCAATGGTCCCAAATTTGAGCCCTGTGGAACTCCCGACGTGGCATAGAAAACTGAAGAATATTGTCCTTCAAAGAACACCAAAAGTTCTCGCTTGACAAGATACGAATGTAAAAATTGGAGCAAATTTAAAGAGTATCCAAATTGTTCAAGTTTTTTAAGTAAAAGACCATGACGAACTTTATCAAATGCTTTAGCGAAATCTGTATATACGACATCTACTTGATTACCTAAATCAAGTTCGCTGCTAATGTCATTGACAAATTCCGCCAAGTTAGTGACTGTCAATTTTTTCTTAAGAAATCCATGCTGCATACTCGAAATCATGTTATTAACATGGTAATAGATTTTATCGTAAAGAATCTGTTCGAAAATCTTTGCAGGTACAGGAAGTATGGCAATCGGTCTATAATTTTTTATGTTGTGTTTATCCCCATTTTTGAAAATCGGTATGATTTTAGATCTCTTCCACGCGTTAGGAAATGTTGACTGTTTTAGTGCTAGATTAAAAATAACTAATAACGGAAATGCTAAACTATCTTGACAACCCTTAAAAATGTAACTTGGAATCCCATCAACACCACAGCTTCTAGTCGGTTTTATTTTTTTTTAATAGCAGTCTTAACCTCATCCAATTTCACTAAATTGATAGTCAAATATTCATTTGAGTTTACATGTAACTGAACATCTTGTCTGTAATCTAAAAGTGAATGATCGTAGGTTGAGGAAAAATACTGTGCGAAACCTTCGGCAACGTCTTTACTTCCCAAGAGCGTTTGCTTGTCAAGAATGTAACTAGCAACGATATCATTGTTATGTTTATTGTTTGTAATAAAGTTCCAAAAGATGTTAGGTTGATTGTTTTGAATAATAGATTCCTCAACATTATGTACGTACGATTTGTAACTGTTTTTAATGTCACTTTTTAGCTCTGCCCTTAATCTCTTAAATTCAGATAGATAATAATGGCTACTATTTTTCTTCTTTTGAAAATATTTTTTTAGTTTAATTTTAGTAATTATATCTTTTGTAAACCACGGAGGATATTTGTGCAGACCAGTTTTAATTTTTGGTACACATTGTTGCAAAATTGATTCAATTTTCTGATTAAAAATCTCCACCGCATGATTCACATCAGTACACAACAATAAATCCTGCCAATCACATTCATTGAATAGGTTATACATTTCTAGAAAATTTGCTCTTTTAAAGTTGTATTTACAAGGAAATGCGCACCATTTTTGAGGTTTTAGATTACCCGAATGTAAATGTAATGTTACCGAAAGAGCTAGATGATGGGTGTCCAAAGGAACTAACGGCGAATATTCGTTTTCAATAATTAATTTTATATTAGAAAAGACTAAATCGAGCGTCCTATTATTTCTATTTAATACATTATTGTAGGAGTTCATACCTAGTGAAGTGAAACACTCCCAAATATTTCGACAGCTATAGCTACCGCTACTAAAATCATAAGTTTTTCGGTTTACTTCAGGTAGGTTAAAATCACCTAGAATTATTAAGTTACCAGTGATGAGGAAATTATAGTTCTGCTCAATTATGTCAATATAGGAGGAGTAATTTGCATTTCTGGATTGAGGTTCAAAATAAACTGTATTGATAAAAAATCGTTGACCTGAAAGCTGTACCTGTACCCACAACGATTCAGTATTTGATGTAAATGGCAAAAGTAAATTTCTTTTTTACTGCAATCAGTGTACCTCCCCCGCGCGATCTTCCCGTTTTGGTTGCATTTCTGTCGTACCTATAAATTGTACCTATTATCAAGAATTTCACTGTTGAATATATCATCTTGTAACCAAGTTTCAGTTAAGACTATAATGTCATACGATTTCGATCTGGCATTTGAGAAAAGTGTATGTAGTTTTGTCCTCAGTCCTCTCACGTTCTGGTAGTATAAACTAATATTCATCTAAAAATTTAATAAACTTATACCTATGTATTAAAATACGTTAATTATCTAACTAAATTAATAAGTAACTTAACTTAAATATGTAGTAACAAACGAAAAATTCTTTCAGGCTTAATAATTCTTTAAGCGTTTGTAGCCAGTGTTGAGTCATCACCATATTTTAAGATAGCCTCCAAATCGTCAGGATTGTCGATCTTAGAGAGAGTTCCATTGTGCCTAATTAGTATTAAACCATTGCGAGACCATACATTTTTATAGGAAAAGGCTGCTGCCGCTCGTTTAAATAACTCAGCTCGCTTTCTAGTTAGATCTTCCTTAATAACAATGCCACTTGACTTGAGATGTTTTGCATTGTCTAAAACCACTTGACGAACTCTTCTACTAGAAAATTTTGCTATCACTGCCCGTAGATGTGCGCCAGTAGCCCGACCAACTCGATGAGATACCTCGATATCAGAGAGGATGACGTTTAGCTTCATTTTATTGTTGAACACGTGAATTAAAATTTCATCGGTATTTTCGCTATCATTTTTAGCCAGCCCCAATATGCGAACGGATGTGCGCCTGGAATATTATTCATAGGAGTGCAAGATTTGTAATTAATGTATCTGTTACGATTAGTGCTTTTTTGATACCATTCTGAAATTATAGTGTTACCAGAAGCTCCTATGGTCTTCGTATCAAGAATTATAGCAGAGTTGTGGTTTAATTTTTGTTTGAAGTTCTCCTGTAGCCATCCAAAAATGTAGTGTCAAATGTTTTAATAATTATGATAATATTGTGACGTACTAACTTCACTTTTGTAAGTGAACAATTTTGAATTGCTGCCCTAAAGAACAAATCCCAAATATTGACTACTTTGATATTTATAGTATTGTAATAATAGCTCATTCAAGAAAAGAATTTTAATAAGCAATCCAAAAGCGAGAATTTCCCTATACGCGAAATGCCAAAGATTGGATCACACGGAAAGCTTTTGTACCCGCACTTTACAATTCGTAAAATATATCGGCAATCAGCATGCGTAGCAAATGGCATTAAGCAGCAAACCGGTAAAAATTCAACACAACCCCAACTAACTACGTCAGTAAGTGAATCAAATGATATGGGTGAATTAAAAACGATGTTAAAAACTTCGAGCAAATGGAAACCAAATCTATTAAGTATCCACGTTTCATATAGTCTTGTCGAAAGTGTTTCAAAATTTGTTACTTGTGTAAATAACACCAATACTCATGAATCATAACTCAATACTCGATTTTCGGTTTAGACATCATTCTACAGTTGACAAAATTAAAAAGATTTTGAAAACAATATCTATTTTTCAGCAGTGCTTTTGGACAAGATTCAGGCATTCAACAAGGTCTGGTCTCTTCAAAATATATAATAATGGTGAGGCACTAACACCCCATGAAGGAGCTTTGGCCTGCAAGGCGGAAGGTTAGAGCTTCCGTATCCTCGCTCTTCAAAATTAAAAGTGTATTACCAGGCATATCTTATAAAGCAAAAAAGTTTTAAGACATCTTTGCATCATAACTATTTACGTTGGTGTTCCTCAAGGCAGTGTGGTAGGATCGTATATAACCTTTTATACCCCACGGACATACCACGAAAAGAATAACCATCGCAATTTTCTTGCTTATTTTCAAGTAAAATGTGTATTAGTGTTTCTATTTCTATAAGATTTGAGGTAGCACAGGAAAGCATCGGAAATGAGACACTCTACAAATAACGAATTTTTGTATTCTTACCAAGTTAAATAAATAGGTGTAAGAAATTTCACGATAAAGTATTTTAATCTAGGCAACAGTTGCGAGTAGTTATAGGTAAATAAAGTGTGCACTATAAAAGTACCTATTTCCACATAATTTTACTTATTGCTAAGTTCTCTCAATCTACAGCAATTATTAAACTTTATTAGAAAATCACTACTCGCTCTTTGACTTCTTTAAAATCATTCAATCAATATTTTCAAAAACTCAAACCATGTAACGTTGCCACGCGATTTACTACACATCCTGCCATCTCCACAGACTCGCCAGCTTAATATTTTTGTGAGAAATTGCAAGGAAATTTACTTGGTAGTTAGGTAGCATACCGTAATATACATTGTTTCTTATACCCTGCAAGGGTTTAACGATAAAATTTTCTATTGAAGCAGGGTGTAGCAGTGCGGTTGCGGTATCTCATACAGGGTTAATTTTGCTAAAAGTTGCCCAGCTATGATGTAAGCCAGCATTTAAATATGTGAAATTAGAAAAAGATACTTCGGACATTAACAGTATTGATTTTTTAGCTAATTCGTTACTCAATAAATTATTATACCGATGGGGTCATAATTATACAGGCTGCTTAAAATTTTAATGAACATGGCAATTCCATAAGTTGGAAAAGGTTCAACCACTATTTTCCATAAGAGTAACCGGAATAGAAAATGCAATATTTACTTTGGTAGCTAGGCAACCAGTAGCTGTGGTAACTACTTGTTTCCTAGCCACTAAAGTAAATTTGTATTTTCTATTTCGGTTACTCTTATGGAAAATACATATAATTTTTTTTTCAACTCATGAAATTGCCATATTTTTTAGGCAACCTGTATACATATTGGTGGCGGAAAATGTGAACATAGGTAATCAAATGTGCTAGAATACAGTTTACGGAGCTTTGTATGCATTAGACAGAAATATACATATACGATTTAAAATCTAGTATCCTAGAATTCAGTGTTTTATGAAAACAAAACACCTTGATTTTGCGAATACTAGATGTTAATCGCATATAAGTCGATTTCTGTCTAACGCATAAGAAGTTCATAAACTGTATTCTAACTCATTTGACTGTCTATGTTCACATTTTTCGCCACCAATCTGTATAACAGTAATGAGATAACAGGAACAAGAAAATACAATGAAATGCTTAAGTAAGAAAGAGATAAACATAGAAGCAGCTATTTGGATAGGCTTGACGCTCATTCTAATTCTCTGTTTTTTGTTCATGGAATCTCATTGATTTATTTAATTATGGCCTCATCGGTATAAAAATTCTGGTTCATATCTCAACTATTCTGTTAATAAACAATCTCACATACTTATAAAATACATTTTTCTCGTTCGACTAAGTTTAAAAACGTATTATTTCCAATAGTTGTCATACAAACAGATGTTTACTATTTAATTTTGAAGTTTTAATCTAATAACATTAAAAGTTCCGATTTCTTCAACCAATCGCCAATATTGCTGGCCATATAATCCAATAATAATAATGAACAATATTCAAATCGCAAATCGGTTTGTGTTTTTGAAGCCTATTTAAAGTTGTGTAATTACTCACAGTGACAGCACTGTTATATAAATAAATTGCTCTTATTAAAATAACATTATCATTCAGGGATAGGACACCACGATGTTCAATACCAAACAACTTCTGACATATGGCGATAGCTCTGGACCGTTACATCGATGTGAGGTTTGTTTTGGGTATTTCGCCGAACTAATCATTTACAAATATCAATTTAAAAATTGAATTAACAAAAACTTATAGTTACGTTAATAACCGGAATATATTTTACCAAAAAGTTCGCATATCAATACTTAAAATCTTCCCAAGTTGCACTTAAAAAAAAAGTTATGAATAATGGAACGCCACAGCGTTATTGACTCCTACCGTAAATATTAGAAATAATGAACCTTATCTATATGCGTAATATATATAATAATGAATCTTATCTATATATACATATAAAAAAGCTATTTATTAGAAATAATATAAACAAAGAATCATTTCAGAATAACAGTATTATACCACTTTTAGACCGCTAAAGGTCGCGTGTGGTATTGCGCTGTATAATCATAATTATTAATGTGTAACATTAATAATAATTAATTCGCATAAATAGTTTTTGTTTTAAGGTGCATATTTGTTTGTTTTTTGTTGAAACCCTTAACTGAGATCTGTCATGTCTCTAATATTGTGCCTTACAAAGATCTCACAATTTTTTTAAAGATTTCTGAAATTTAAATTTATATCTGATTCTTTAATGTATCTCTGAAATTTATTAAAAACCTTCGACTCCTCTAATAAAATAATAAATGTCGAGTATAGGGTTCATACTGTGGCCCCAGAATGTGCACTGAAATGAACAACAATACTTCAAATAGCGTCTCTGACCAAAAACAGCGTCAAAACGTCAGTTAAATTTGAAGAACGTACAACGGATAGATTTTATTTTCACTATACTAGGTGAGTTTTTTAAAGTGTTACAAGGCGATATCTTGAAAACCGGTTAAAATATTTTGATGAAATTTTGGTGGGGTGATAGGGAGATGAGGGGACATATTTAACCATATTTTTGACATTTACCCCTCTCTGTTTTGGTTGTTATGGTTACAGATTTATGATTTATTAGGTAATAAAATAAAAAAATTCGGCGTGATACACGCAAATAACTTCCTTTTACATTGATCTTATAAATAATTAGCTAAACATTTGATTTTTAATTTTTAAATATTTGTGAAAAATTTTCAAAAATTACAAATTCTACAGAAACCGTACAAAATAGAACGTTAGTTTAACAGACAAATTTTCCCTAAAATTTTAAACTGAATTCAAAAATACAATAATATTCCGGGTGTTCTATTTAAATGAGGAGTTAATAAAACAATAGGAAAAAGAAAAGAAACCCATTTTAGAGGTATTCAACTGAAAAATCACCTAAATCACATCAATACACATTAAAAATGTAACAAAAATGTAAAGTTTGAAAAATATTTTATTGTTAGAGCCGTTTTTGAAAAAATCGAAGAAAACTGAAAAATCACAAGAGCAAAATTTATATTTGCTATATTTTTTAATATGTAACTAATCGCATAGGCCATCTAGCGCTATGCTGTGTAATAATTTTAAGTTTGACCAGCGCACCGCTTCGCGCAGGTTGCAGTGAGGTTGGAGCGATGCGCATAGGCGTTATTATTATGAAGTTGTTGTTACAGACAGAATGGTCTCCGCAAGCAGCGGCCATTCCTGTGTATTTTCAAACAATAAATAATCAATTAGCTAAAAGTGTCTTGTGTTATTACTACAGTGTCGGTGGTTTTAACACCCAAGAATTATACACTGTTCACAGGCAGACACAGACAGACAGACAGAACAATGAACAAAAACATGTTTTTTGGGTTCAGGGGACTCTAAAACGAGATCTGTTGAAAACTCTATTTCGAATTTTTGAGGCGAATCCAATACTTCCTTTATCGTAAAAGGAAGCAAAACTATTTATCATTTACTTTCAACTTATTTATCGTGTCATCCTTGAGAATTTGTTCGAAATGTCTTCCTTCAACTTTCAAACACTTTCTATCTCTTTTTCTAACATGAATGTTGTACCCCCTGTAACATTTCAGGCGCCACTAATAAGCAGACAAAGGGGATTCGGTCAAGAGCAAATAAAAAACATTTTGTTCACAAATGTAGTTTTTACGAAGATTCGATTTTTTTAAACAAATCCAATAATTCTAAAGTTACTCCCCACCCGTCAAAACAGAGCGAGGGGGTAAATGTCAAAATTATGTTTAAATATGTCCCCGTTTCTTCCTACTACCTCATCAAAATATTTTAAACCGTTTTCGAGATATAACCTTGTAACACTTAAAAAACTCATCTAAATTAGTATAGACCCGAAAAAGATTACTTAAACGTAAGTTGTAGTCCACGGCCAGGCTAAAACGAATTTGTTCATAGCCAATGTTAATGTTATTACTATAAAATACACTATGAATATGTCTAGTAAGTAAAAAAAAATACGAAATTCAGTCGAATATTAAGTTTGAAAGTCCCAAAATTTGCTTCTATAACATGTGCCAATTTTTTTGTCAATAATAAATTTTTTGCACTACTAGTCTCAGAACGCACCGTTATTGGCCTATCTTTAGGTCGTGAAGTTGATTTTCTCCACCAAGGGAGAGAAAGTAAAATAAACAATTTTCACCGTGGTAACTAATAAATAGCTAAGTTACCAAATATGACTATTTTAATTTTGACGTTTTAAAGAGCTGTATTATCAGGTTGACCGTTAAAATATTTTTGAAATTTGTTGGGAATTTAGGCATTAAGCCGTTTGGTAGTGCAAAAAATAGTATATACACCACGGTAGCGAATCGTCTTATAACCTTCGCGCTTTAGATACTTCGCGCTGCGCGCTCAGTATCTAATATGCGCTCAGGTTATAATACTGCGCTTCGCTACCTTGATGTATAATATACTATTGTAAGATTAAACCTTATTAGAGAGTGGCAATATCAGTTACCAGCTATGTGTAAACTCAGAAGATATAATATGACGTTGGCTACAAAAATATATATTGAACTAGTTTCAACTTCATCCTAGACAACTATTACGCCAACTATTGTCCAAAAAGAGAATAAACAGTGCGGGAGTCAATAAAATTATGATTACGCAAATTTTATAGTTAGAAGCGGTGGCAACACAGTGCCATGGCCATTCAAATACTAAAAAAGGTGATCAAGATATCCAACAAATTACAGTTCCGTCAACCATGTAGTGAAATTAGGATAATATGAGAGTCATTGTTCTGTAGTTGGCGTGATTTGCCCAGCATAGAAATACATGGTTTAATTTTAATTTTATCCAGTGGGATAATATGCTAGGTTGCTAGTTTTTCACAGTTTGGGCCACTAATAAATTTTATTTAGATTGTGTCTCTATAACTTCTTTTTCTTTTTTATCCAGTCCATTGATGGACAAAAAATCCTGCTCAATTGTTTTCCATCGTTCTATTTGGGTTCAAGTTATTTCAACATATTTTTTGTACGTCGTCTTGTTATCTCTGGTCTCCAACAATTCTTGTTGACTAGCAGATGTTAACGTGTTAAAAGCCTATTGTATTAGCGTTTTTAGTTTACGTTATATATAGCCATGAATAGACGATCAATTGGAAAACGCAGTAGAAGCGGATACAAATTTATAAGTTTTCTTTCACTTATATAAGTTTACTTGGGAGTAATAAAACTTGTTGGCGCTCAGATAATTAGGACTTTGCCGTCATTAAAGAATACACGCTGTCTTCACTGAAGTTAGTGACGGGCCCCAAGCACACTTTTATAGAGTATGATTTTTGAAGTAGAATATAGAATGCTGACCTAAAAGTAAGAGAAAAGTTAACCCAGGGTCTTCACTGCATGAACATCTTCGTATCTTTGTACACTTGACATATCCACTTGCACTTCTACTGTGCTACTCGTGCAATAAAATCCTCTACTTTGGTTCTTCATCTTCTTCTTCCTCTTAATATGGGCTCAGAGCCTGTTACTACAAACTGAGTGCGGTTTTACAAGTCATTTTAAGCCGGGGTAGATGGTGTGGGGGTTTCTATAGTAATAAAACTATGTGGACTCTATTAAGTTACTTATTTACCAACAAGGTCTGCCACTACTGTGACCACGGCACATGGGTGCAGATACTGTACAAATTTGATGCTCGCCTTTCTAAGCACAACGCTTGCTTCTAATTCTGCTCGATGACGATTGTCAATTACCCCTCGACCCTGCCGTCGCTCGCGATAGACAAAAAATTTAGTGGGGAAAACCCTTGGCCATTGGCTGTCTATTCAAAAATTTTGGCGCGTAAACAGATGGCTAGCCTAACTCCTTGAATTAAGGAAGAATGCTCTTTCACAGGGGCCACCACCACCAAAGGTGTTAGTGTAATGGCCAGAGAGGGTAAGATGTAACCAATGTTGGGGTGTGGGTCAAACTCACTACCTGCCGGCCACACGTTGTCGCGAATATCTTTATTACAGATTTGGTATATGAGGCTGACACCGAGCATTGCACCTTTTATAGCAAGCTAACACACCGTTAGTTTGGTAACCTCAGCTAATTTTCAGAAAAGTGACTAACTGAGACCTCCGACTTAATTCCGCGGTTTAGTTACGTTTATCAAGTTCGGTGTAATTCTATTCATCGACCACTTCGAGAATATGGCTTCCAGTAGTCACATGGACGTTTTCAGTATTCATTAGTATTAATTTTCAGTCCCACGGCCTAATGAGTACAACATCATCTGCAAAGCTCAATGGGTTCAGGTATTTTCCATCAATCGTAATGCCTTTGTCTTCAAAGGCTTGTTTTAAAGCCAATGTGAATAGTTCACGGGATTGTATCCCTTGTCTCTACAGCTAATCGTTACAAATGTTTGGATACATAAAAGCCTGCTTTCCTTATGAGTGCCATATTTTAAAAGTTGAGAAAATGTAAAATCGATTAATATGTAACAAACACTATGTTTGATACTGACTTTATAATAATAAAGGACTTTATTGCCAAAAAAACAAAAATAAATAATACATTCAGATATAAGAATTTAAAAAAATTATGTGGCAACGGCGGAGTTCAGATGCAATAAATTACATCTGCTCTTACACTCAACCGACGAAAAATAAGTACGAAAAAAAATTGTTTTTAATGGCAAAAATTCAAAATTGAAAATTAAAAACTAAAATTGAATATAATTGTCTGAAATTCAATCCGCGACGCACCCGCCAATATTATGCACTAATATTAAATTGATAAAACATTAAAATGATTTTAAAAAAATGTATCCTTTATTCCCATTCAAGCACTGTCTTGTCGTTCAAAAAGATGAGATGACGCGTATCGTTTAAGGGAAGCAATAGAAAGATCTTTGCTACAGGATGGCAAGGAATTATAAATTTTAGCAGCACTATATGAAAAACAACGTTCGAAAAATACAGATCTGCGAGGTGGGATGGTTAATAGTCTTTTATTCCGGATGTTGATATTATGAGTATCAGTTCTAAATGTCAGTCTGTCAGAAAGATAACTTGGTGTTTTGTTAATTAATAATTTATGGACAAAACAGGCCGAGTGCAGAAAGCGACGATTACCCATATTTAACCATTTAGAATCTCGCAGTTTGTGTGAAATATGATCATATTTTCTAATTCCATAAATTAACCTTAAACAAGAGTTTTGAATTCGTTGAACTCTCCTGGCATCAGAACTTTCCAAACAAGGTCCATAAACTAAATCAGCAAAGTTAAAATGAGACAAAACAAAAGCATTGCATAAGGTCTTCTTCGCATCTGGAGTTAAAAAATGTCTGTTGACGTACAAGATTTTTAAGTTGCTGAACGCTTTTTGTATGCAATTGCTAATATGAAGATCAAATCTTAAATTAGAGTCTATAGTTAAACCTAAATTACGACCGGAGTTTTGTACACCTAAAGCTGTCCCAGCAATGGTATTAAATTATCTCTGTCTTTTGGTTTGCAAAAAAGCATAATAGTAGATTTTATAGGATTGATAAGCAGAGAATGTTGTTCAGATATCGCTATTAAATTTGAGAGATCAGTATTGATTAAATTGTTAGCTTCATTGATGTTGTTGAGATTAAATGGTAAATAGATTTGCGTATCATCGGCATAAAAGTGACAGTTACAATTTTTTACATTATTAATAAAATCTGCAGTGTAAATAATATATAATAAAGGACCCAATATAGAACCTTGCGGGACACCCGACTCTACACCTTTCACGTTTGAAATTGAGTTACTTAGCTTAACTAGTTGCGTTCTTCGAGTTAAAAAATTTTTTACAAGCTCAATTGCATTATTACCAAAACCAAAATAATGTAGTTTAGATAATAATAATTCATGGTCAATCATATCGAATGCCTTGGAGTAATCTAAAAGAATCAAGATAGTAGCCAAGTTATTTTCCAAAGCATTAAATATGTCGTCCGTGATACAAGCAAGAGCAGATACACAGCTGTACCCCTTCCGGAAGCCTGACTGTACAATATGAAGAATGTTAAAATAATGGAGATGATTCCGAATTTGCTTTTCCATAATAATAATTTAGATATTGCGGGAAGAATGCTGATTGGGCGTAAATCCCTAAAGCTAGAAGGAGAGTTGGTTTTGGGAAGAGGAATGACGTGTGCTATTTTCCAACTATCAGGGAAGTAATTAGTTTCTAAGCAACAATAGATAATATGAAGTAAATATCTAATTATAAAAGAGCAGCACATTTTTATCATATTGATACTAATGTTATTTGCCCCAACAGAATTTGAGTTAATTGTGCATAAGGAATCCAACACATCATTTTCTGTAACTAGGGAGAAGCCAAACAAACGAGTAACATTATTTTTTAAATTATTTTCATAAAATATTTTTAAATTGGGATCAGGTTGTATTTTCTTTGTAGCAATTTCATCAACAAAAAAATTATTAATAGCGTTAGCGTCACAAAGTGTAGCGGGAATAACACGATTTTTTGGTTGAACATTAAGGTCAAGTTTTTTAAGAGCCGACCATATATTATTTTTGTTTTTGGTCAAGATTGATTGTAAATAAGCGCGTTTCTCCCGTCTGATAGCACTGGTGGTGAAATTACGTAAAGATTTGTAATAATCCCAGTTACTAGGGTTTTTAGATTTTTTAAATTTCTGAAGAGCTTTGTTACGTAACTTGATGAGTAGTCGGATATTGTCTGTCAGCCAAGGAGCTTCGGGTTTCGTAAATCTAGCAGTGCGAATAGGTGCGAAAGAATTGAACAAATCTAATACATTATCACTGAAAAAAGTTACTTTCGAATCAATGTCATTAAGCCGAAACATTGCATCCCACGGTACAGCTTCCAACGCCACGGTGAATGCATCACGATTAAAATTATTAAAATCTCTGTACGTTTTGAAATTTACTGCAGTACTAACATGACCGACATTCACATAACAGTATGTTAAAGAATGATCGGATATTCCATGCATACTCCTCACACCCTTATCACATATAATTTCGGAATTAGATGTGATAATTAGATCGATAAGTGTGGAGGAGAACTTAGTGACTCTAGTTGGTTCGGTCATGATTTGTTTAAATCCATAAAGTTCAAGTAATTCTAAAAATTTTAAACAGTTTTTGGTAGACAAGTCGATATTGAAGTCACCCACACATAACAAATCATCACAAAACGGAATCACAGATGCAAAAGAGTCCTCAAATGCATTAAAGAAATCATCATATTCCTTCCAGCGAGCCCTGTAAATAGCACCAAGAAATAATCGCCTTTTGTTTAAAGTAAATGTTATCCAAAATTGTTCAAAATGTCGATTATTTTCTGTATTAATTACGGTAAATACGATATTGTTTTTAATATAGTATGCTAGGCCACCACCTCGCGATATGCGATCTTTCCTTATCATTTGATATCCATTTAATTTAAAAACTTTATCAGAAATGTTAGAATTTAACCACGTTTCGGACAGAGCAATAATATAATCAAACTGGTACACATGATCTCTGAACTCGTAAAAACCCGTACCAATCGATTCAATATTGAAGTGTGTAATTTTAAGGGCCATGTACGTCTACAAACTCAATTCCAAGACAAAACAAAATACAAACAAAACAAGCAGTAAAAATTAAAAAGTTAAGATAAGTACAGATAATGCGAGCAATTAGTGTAGTAGCGCTCCTAACCACAAACTGATCGTAAAATTTCTGTATTGTGACTATAATCTAATAAAAATTAATGTAATAGGATAATTAAATTAAAATATAGTTCAAGGAGCCAAAACTGCATTGTAAAAGGCACAATTTTACAGCCCAAGCGATATTAGAGTAGTAACATATTTTTTAACTTAAAAATAAATCTCCTTCGTAAAGCGAGTAATTAAAGTGGCTTACAACAAAAGTAAAATAATAAAAAAGGAAAGACAATCATACGTGTCTAAACTGCAGCAGCACATAATAGATTGTCCATCTCTTCACATGTTAGAATCTTCACAAGGCCATCTACATTCTACATTTATCTATTTTTAAATTTCTAATACACGTCCCTTCACCTTTTAGATAAATGGATGACGAACAACTTTTAATTTTTTGTAAAATTCTACCAATAATGAATCATATTAGAGTACTTGTCTTTTAATTGGCATTAATCTTTAACCAATTTCAGATCTTTTGATTCTTTTGAAAAATTGGAAGAAAACATTTTATTTGACAGTTGTATTCGTTCCATTTCTTATCTTTTCAGGATACGTATTTCGAGATTATTTACACTTGCACTGGAGAACATCTTTAAAGAACCATAGTTACAGATGACGTAGTGCTTGTTAGCCCAAATATGAACGAGCTGATGCACCAACTAAATAATTCGGTACAAAAGAGAGGTTGCAATGTGAATTTATAAAAATACAAGATATTATCAAAACGTGACGAACACTGTTAGCTAATTTTTAATTCGTCGGGTAACCAGAAAAATTACTTATTTACACTCGGATGCAACTGCCGGTCGCCAGCTCAGTCGAAGACGGCGTACAGGTGTTTGAAAGATTACTCGGTAGAACAACACATGATATTTAAATGTCCAGCGCGCTAACGAATCTTTATCAAATAACGACGAGTGCACCCAGGTGTTCAAACGAGAATTCGTAAACTCAAATAGCTTATGCACAAATACAGTTCCTGAAAGAGCAACTTTAAATAACATAGCTAACCGTAACTAAATTAAACCCTCAGAGGTGGCGTAATCACAATATAATTTGAAAATAAAATCACAGTACATATATATCAAAACATAATTCCAAAATCAGAATCGTAGGTTGTCACAAATTATTTGTTACGATTAGCAATACTCATATGAGGTATCTCTGACAAAATAGTAATTCTTACCGTTTCATGCGTTTAGCAATAGTATTATTGCATACTTTAAAATGAATTGCTAGGCAGGCAAAATTACAGCAGGTGTTTTGGTGACGCTTGGTTTCGGGGGAAACGCAATGCGCGATTCCAGAAGGCCGAACGACGCCACAATTTCCAGAAGCGTTTGGTCCAAATGCGTGGGCCGAAAGCTGGTGGTTCGGGGAGATACGCAACACGACGGCAGAGGCAAATTTTAGACCAGGAGGAAAGCCTCCGTGTCGGGTCCTTTCCTGTGCTCTAATAGTGAACGCAGTAGGAATCAACACGGCCCCGAAGACCCAATATTACCAACCCGAAATCGCATGAAGCGCCCGTGGAAGCGACAACCAGTTGCAACTATGCCTCAGATCGGCTCTCCGGCACTAGTTGCTATAAGCGGGGAAAGGTCCACAATAACATACAAAAAGAAAAAGAAATTCAAAGCGACTTTATACTCACCCTGAACAATTCCAGGCATATGCGACAACACGTGGTAACGTAAAAATTCCGCCAACGGCGTGGGAATTAAACTTTCCTCATAATGAAGTTTGGGGGACTAGAAACCACTTCAAGAGTATAGGCTCACATTAAACCAGCAAACCAACAGCAGACACAAAAATCCTCCGGAATTTCTATCCGCAAAACCGCCATCTTGTCGTTTCGCAGAGCGAGGTTGGAAAGGAAGGCGCTTCAAAACAATCGCCGGTTCTTAGAACTTTTCTACGCAAGGCCTAGAAAGTAGGCGTGGCGCTACCGCTCAAAATTCAAACTGAGCAGCCACAGACATCAGAGTGAAAAGATGCGTAGCAGTATGAAATAAATACTACAGATCGCTAAATTAAATGGCGGCGCAAATGAATCGTAACAACACTTCAGAATATATGAGATAAACATCCAGACTTGAGAAACAAGATAAAACAGATATAACATGAAAAGCAAAACAAGACTGGGTTGCCTTTGCAAGACTGAGTAACATCCTTAATAACAGGGAGAAAGCAATATGCTCAAAGACAAGAGTTTTTGATTCATGTATATTACCAGTGTTAACATATGAAGAAAACTGGTACGTTAACAAAGAGAAGCTTTAAAAAATTGAATGTAACTCAAAAGGCAATGAAAGGAAGAATGTTGGGTATCAGCTTGAAAGACAGGGTAAAAAACAAGGAAATAATACAAAAAACCAGAGCGATGGATGCCAGTGAACGCATTGCCAAGTTTGAATAGAGCTAGGCTGGCTACATGGGTAGAAAGAATAATAAAGAATGGACCTCCCGAGTAAAGCCGTGGCGACCAAGAATAGCGGACGGAATCACAAAAATAGCAGGAGGAAAATGGCAATCCAAAATCAAAGATAGAGAACATTGGAAAAGACTAGGAGAGGCCTACGTCCTTCAGCGGTCGTTTGAAGGCTGAAGATGAAGATGAATTTTGTAGGATATATGAAATGTCACGCCTAAAAAACTTGAACTCGTTAATAGATTCCATACCTTTTAAATTATTATAAGTTAATCGCAGCAATATTCATTGTTAATCTGTTCAATATTAGTTGCGCTCAAAGTAAGTAATTGTTGATATATTTGATGGCACTTTCACCGGCAGAATGTTCTCATCGCACTTAACACAAGTTGCAGGGATTAAAAATGGAAGAAGTAAAAGCCTTGCTGAATATAAGTTTGCATGTTAAAAAAGATATAATTGACGATATTAAGGTAAATGGAATATACTTATGGCCTCCATACAAGCGACTGTAATATTGTATGACTTTTATATAGAGCCAAAACCTATGACACTTCGTCTACAAAACTTTCACGTCTCTTTTAGATGCCATGTGTGATAACTTAAGAAAACGTTGGTCTTCTGTGGTCACTTTTATAGCTTCAAGTCAAGCAAATAACGCGCTACGTTGGCAATGAGGTTCGTTCTTGAACATATCCACAACTTATTATAAATGCCCCATTATAAAGATAATATATTATATCTTCTATCAGAACGAAAAATAAATTTCAAGTCGCTTGAAATGGGAATAATTTTTTTAAGAATCCTATAGCATCTTTAATGAAATTTGCCGTAATAACGTAACAGCAGAATAAAAAAAATCGAAACAAAAACCTCACTGACCGCTTGTAGCCATACCCATGGTGTAACGAATACAAGGTGTAACGCTTCGCAGAATGTGGGCGGACCTCAAATTCAACCAATAAGAGCTGGGCCTGCAAAGGGCACGAATTTTAAATGGAGATTCATTCATAAAGGAAAATAAAAGGGCAGTTGTAGTAGCATCAAAACAGTTCATAATATTATGCCGTATGATCGAAAACTTTCAACATCTAGAAGGCTGTGGATTTTTAAAATATTCGTTGGCATTGTTTCAACTTTATTAATTCTCTTAAAAAAATATACACCAAATGACAATAGAAACAAGCGTCCAAGCACAATGCGTCCACAGCATGCGTCAGTGTTATTTGCGTCGTCTGCTGCTGTGTACGATCGCAACCATGGTTACACCATGATCGCGGCCATGATTGATTTCCTGAGCAGGCCCATCGGGGATTGGTTGACATCTCCCCTCTACTTTCTGGACGACTGCGCATCTCCGGGAACGTTTCACCTTATATTCTTTACACCATGGCCATACCTTTGTTTCGTACGTTATGCTGGATGTATTTTAGGATTTCTAGTAATATTTGAGTAAACTCCAAGTAGTATTCGAGTAATATCCAAGTAATCTTCACGTAAGCTTCAACAATCTTCAAATAATCGTAATCTTCAAGCAATCTCCGATGATGCATTCGTCGCGTCGTACTGAATGTATCCTGGAGCGTCTGCAACCTTTTTGTCTAGTACGTACCCTTGCGAGATAAATGATAGGTACCACAGTTTTCCTAGATAAATACAACTTTCACCTCGACACTCGAAAGGTAAAAAAGATTATTATTATGTTAGCCGTGCTCCTGAAACATGTCATGCTTACCAAGTATGACATTGACATCGGCATAAGAGCACCAATACACCAAAGTTTTTAAAATTCGGCCTACTTTATAACGCAGCCGTACCAATTATTTATCTCTCAATAGTATGTGGTAGGGTTCTTCAGTCATTTAACACTCGGAGTCAACGGATGTGGGCACTGTGCAGGTCAGAGATATTGGACTGTATTTTGTGCGTATCTGAGTATGCAGCTAATCCTTACAAGTTTTGCTTCGACAGAAAGCGTGCGACCTGTTGTAGCGTTGTATAGATAGGCGTAAAAGTTTTCGATTACTTTATATATTCGACATTTTTTACCGACTGACTCTATTTTCATCTTTCATTTGTTTTATTTGTTTATTTCTTGTTTTTTATAGTGTTTTTAGAATTTTCTTCGGGGTTTCCTTGATGTAAGCCATAGATATTACATAACTTAAATTTTTTTTGAATAGTAGATTTCTATTTAGATCAGATCATATAAATAAAGGTGTTGTTTGCTGCCCTCGGGGGTGCCTGTAACACCTAGGCAGCCCGTTTCCAGGTAGCGGATCAAGGAACGCCCGGTAGATATCCCGGCTAGGAGGGAAATTAAATACCTATCACTGACCAAGAGGCAGAATGGACGGCCACAAACAGCGACTGTTCCTAGGTTAAGGGCGGCTAAATTAAACGTGACTATAAAATAAAGCTTCAAGCTGTCTCGCAACGTGGTGCTTTGCGGATAAACACTCCTCACAACTGCAATGAAACGAAAGAAACTAAGGCCCTTAGCCCCCAGCGGTCTGGAACTACTTGGGCAAGGCAGTGGGCGCTAACAATTGCAGAAATAAATATTCAGCTAGAGACGAAAGCGAAATTAAAATATAAACTCGCCAGATCGACGAATCTAAACATTGCAACGTACAATGCCAGACCACTTTCAACCAAGAACAGACTGGAAGAGTTACAAGAAGAATTAATACTCGAAAATTGGGATATATTGAGTTTAAGTAAAGTCAAATATATGGAAGACGGTTGTATAACACTAAAAACCAAACACACGTGGTTCCATAAAAAAGAGAAAACATATATATAAGCGGCGTTGGATTTATAGTCAATAGTCATACAAATATGCGGTTATTATAAAATTAGGGGTTTACTATACATTCTTATATAATTTTAACAAATCAAGCCAACAACAAAAAGTAAACAAAATCTAATTGCATAAATAAAGAGGTTGTATGCTATCTGTGGAAAACCAAAGTGTGTAATGACAACTATTGACACATATATCAAAACGAAATCATCTCAGTTTTAAGCAGACGGTTAGTGAATTTATAGCCACCAAGCTCACCTGATCTTAACCTAGTGGATTACTGGCCGTGGAGTAATAAAAAAATGAGATCACGGCCAATAACGCTGCAAGAATTAATTGACGAAGTTAGGGGGCAAAAGGATGCAATTCAACCAGAAATGTACACAATGATGTAAAATTTCGATTAAAGATTGGTAATCAGTGTTGGTCATACAAAATTCCATTATTTAAGCAATTGAACCTAGTTTACTTCTTGTTATTACCTTAATTTGTTAAAAATATATAAGTTAAAATATTTCCCTTACTTTACGATATTTGTGTATATGCCTCAACTTGTAGACATGAAGATGAGCAAGTGGACCAATGTTATGAAGAAGTGACACAGGCTACGGAAGGAAACCTTATAAAATACATATTGCTGATAAGTGATTTTCATGCGAAATTAGGGACCCGGTAAAGCCCTAACTAGGGAACTAAAAATAAAGTTGATTAAATTTTAGCAAATCAAACGTACGTTGTAAGGATGTATCAGTATTAAATAAATTTACAAGTGATAGTGACCCTCGATTAATACGAAAATAACTGGAGGATCAAACTAATTGCTGCCGCAATAAAAATATTTGTACGTTGGAACAAGAAACACAATAGCTGACAAATGCGATACTACAAGGCGCTACAGTTACAGCGAAGAATTCCAAAACATTAAAGAGCAAAATCAGCCCCGAAATCAATAGGATAATTAAGAAAAGCATAGAAATAATATTAAAAAAAAACACAAAATAAAATAAAATTTGCCGAACTGGATAAATTGATTAGAAAAAATCATCGGAAACACAAAATCAGAATCATAAAAGAACAATAAATCAAAATAGAGGTCACCAAATTATAAACACACAGCTCTTAATGAGGAAGAAGAAAATTATAAAAATAAATAGTAAAGATGGACAATTACTAACAGACACCTAAAATAATAGGAGAAGTAGAACAATATTATCAAGACCTTTTTAGTATGAAGGTTACTTCTATTCCAACAGAAAAAATAAGTTTACTGCATTACAAGTACTAAATTTCGGATCAGAGAACATACCCGTAGAAAACGAGAGAGCACTACAAAGTTGCAAAAATAAAAAAAGCGCCAGAAAAAGATGGTATCACAAACGAAATGATAAAGAAAGCGAATAAAATATAATACAAAAACTGCAAAATTTGTACAGCATATGTTTAGAAAGACGAATAATCCTAGATACATGGAATGAAGCAGAGGTGATATAGCTATACAAAGAGGGAGTCATAAAAATTACATAATCATCGCGCTGTAGGTATGCAAAGTATTTTTAAAGTTTAAAGTTCTCTTGGTAACAGATGAGTTTACGTTGTGCAAGTTCCATCTGTGCTGTATTTCACTAAGAAGGCTACAAAAATGTGTTTTACTTTTTGACTCCGTCGGCATTCTAGTTTAGGAGTTTAACGTTAGAAAGTGATGTATATTTATGGTTCATTTCCAAATTGTGAAAACAAAGTTGTTATAAGAAGATTTTTGATTGATTAAAAATAAGGTTTTTAGGGATTAATAACCAGAGTAAAAATTTAGTTGACAATGGAGGAGGTTTGGTTGTTATTGTCGTTTTTTTTGCATATTTAACATTTGTAGATAGTCTTGGAGTCGGTTGACGATTAGTTTGTATTTCAAGGCTGTATTTACATCCTTTGAACTTGGTTGGGTGTTGACCGCTACAGTTAACACATTCCGGGGGCACCATTCTTTGTCTTAGTGCAAGTACATGGACAATAATTTTGTGTGTGGCCCATTCACTAGCAGCGGTGACATCGATGTGTATAAGTTGCTCGTTGTGGTTCAACTGCCACAACACAATCAAATAATATAAATTATACCTCAGTTTCTTATTAATTGTTACGTAATGTAACACTGATATGTATACTAGATTTAATATTGTTGTTGATTTAGCAAATTCAAATTTGAAAAAACAGTATATTTATGAAGATAGTAGCAAATAAACTAACTGCAAAAATGGATTTCTACCAAGACCGACAGGCGGGATTCAGAAGTGGATTTAATACATGCGACTACTTACAAGTTATGCAATTATTACTACATAAAACAAAAGAATATAGCTTACCTGTACATATAGCTTTCAGTAGTTAAGTTGTGCGGGTTCTAATACACTTTGCATAATAGGCCCCGCCCCCTGCATTAAAAATTGTGGGCGTGTCTGTGGTGTGCTGTGATTGGTTGTGGTGGGTGTGATTAGTATAAATAAAGATGGCGTGTTGTGTGTATCTGTGCTGTGATTGGTTGTGTATAATGTGAATGGCGTCGATGGGCGTGTCTGTGTAGTGATGTTCGTCCAATAAGCGTCGTGTATTAGGTAATGTGTTGTAGTCGTTCATTTTGTGTGGTGTTCGCCTTGGGCGGTCGTATTATCCGGTCTGCAAAGCGTAAAAAAAATCCTGTCTCGACATGTAGCTGTGAGTGTGTTGACCTTTGTCGGGCGCGCGAGTTAGCTGGAATGTGGGTCATTGTGCGAATAATGATTAGTCGAAACTGGTATGTTTAGTGGGGCCCCAGTTCGGGTGTAAGATTAGTCGGGTTCATTGGAGTTTGTTGTCCTTGCGCTGGCGAGGTAGATGGAATGTGGGTGATTGTGCGAATAATGATTAGTCGAAACTGGTATGTTTAGTGGGGCCCCAATTCGGGTGTAAGATTAGTCGGGTTCATTAGAGTTTGTTGTCCTTGCCCTGGGGGGTCAATTATATTTTTGCGCGGCGCTTGTAAGATGTTATTTTGCTTGCTAAATATTTATTGGGCCTGTTTAGATGGTGGGTTGTAAAAGTTGCCCGGCCCTTCTTAATTGATTATTCTAAGCGCTTAAATGGGGGGTCTTTAATTGTTTTACTAAGAAATTGGTTGTACGTTGTGGTAATAGAAGGTTCGAGTAATGGAAGAGTTGATGAAAATAAATCGTGGGGGTATTAGGTTAACATTAAGATTATTACGGGAATGTAGAGAACACGGCGGTTCTTCGCCGTCAGCTTCGGTAGGTAGGAAAACACATTTAGAGGTAAAATTATCGGAATTGAGAGCGAAACAGGTGCGTTTGCAGGAGGCTGTTGTAACAGGCGCTGGCGGCGTTGTTAGCGGCGGTGATAATGGAAAATTTGTGGGTAATCGTGTACAGTGGAAAAATATAGAGAGTGCGTTTAAGGGACGAATACGAACCGGTGCGGTAATAAATTTGGGTCATGACGATGTGAATTTGTTTTTTAGCGATGCGTTTTCAGCTATTCAAAAGCGTATAAGAAGATTAGTAAGAAAATTGAATGTAATTAAAGTTAATTTTGTATTTTATGGAGATTATATGAAACCTGGGGATCCCGATTCATTAGCGACAAAATTTTTTAATACGAAAAATTTTAAAATTTTGTTAGGCGATAGTATTAGAGATATTTATGAATCGGCTGTCGATGAGCTAAAACAAAAGATGGTAGAGTTTCAACAATCGGGCAGTGGTTCTACGCTGGTTTCGATAAATTATTTGTCCGTAAATATAGTAAAATGTGGAATTTTACATTCGTAGGATTGTGAGATTCGAACTGGCGACTGTAGAGGCAAGAAAGTCGTAGTGGAATAACACAGCGTGTTATGCCACTATGACTTTCAAATATTTATAAAGTAAATTGGTTGATATTTAGCTAATTTAATAGTAGGGGGTAATTAAAGGTCAAATATAATTTAAAAATAGTCATTATAAGATAGATTTTCTTGCTGCAAGCAACCTCGAAGCGAGCAGCATAGTAATGATGTTGGCGATGTCTTGTGTAATCGTTTGTTTTGCTACAATATCAGCAGCGGCAGCTGGCAGTGCTACTATCGCATCGATAAAGGGGAGTCGGCTAGAACACTTTAATTCACAGCATTTTATTAACGGCACTACGACAATAGAAAGGAGCGGCGATGGTAGTAGGGTCAATATGCATTTGAATCAGGCCAATTTTGAGAACGAGTCAGTGCCGCTACTAAATTATACCGATTTCTTTAATCGCTTGCAACAAAGTCGATTAGATGATATTCGTCGGCATAGTATGCTTACGACGATGCAGCCCCCACCAACTACGGAGGGTAGTACAATATTTCGCGACAGTGATGCTGCTACAACGAGGAAACGTGAAATAGAGTGTGGTGACGATAAAGTAGAATTAGAGTATTTACAATTTAAGTCTATTTCTCTAGAAAATAATTTGACACGTCTTGCCATTGATTGTGAGTTTACGTTGGCGAAATATGATGAATGCAAACGCGATCGCGATAGTTTGGAAAAGAAATTGAGTTTTGTAACTGAATCTTGGAATTCGTGTAAAAGGTTTTGCGAAGCTCGCTGAGTTGTATTGTAGTAGTGGTGTCGGTAAAGAAATCACCATGTGTATTACAGTAGAGGAAATTATTTCCACACCTTTACATATTCTAAGAAAATATTTTGTTAAGGATATAGCTAGAGAATTTAATAAACTACCTAATTGGCTGCAAAAAGAATTTTGCGATTATGAATACTGTTGGGATCATTTTCCGAACGTAAAAGAAGGTGCGACAGGAGATGTATTGGATGGTGTTCCGATGCAAAAATTTCAATGTATTTCATGCATACAGAAGAAAAGAGTTTCGGCGGCGGCTGCACCAAAAGGGGGCGATTATTATGAAAAGGCTCATTTACAGGCTTAGAATTCAGTAATGGTCATTATGTTCCGACTGCAAGTTCTTTACTTGATTCTTGCTTCTATAAACGATAATTTTTTAATTGTCCATCGGCCCTTGGGAATCGGTTACAATGCATACATGTGCACTGCGTTTTCGAATAATGGAAATGTAGAAAGGAATTGTTCATGGCCATCTGAGTGGATAGCTATGCAATTAATATATATAAATGAAAGTCGCGTATATGCGTTTAGCGGAAATTTGTTTAACAACAATAGTCAAGCTGCACCGGATAGGTCTTTACTTTTCTATAAAATTAGGTATACAGGGTGAGTTTTTTTTCATTATCACTATAGGGATCTCAGAAACCGTGAAAGATAGAAGGTTGGTTAAATGGAGAAAGAATTGCAGTTTTATGAGCTTATTCGAGATGTGCTTTTGTTTCTTTGAAAAAATCTAAGGCCTACTAGATACAATCAAAATATTAAAATTACTTAATTTCTTAAAGTCAGTCTAGCGCCGTTATTATTGAAAATAGAAAAAAAATAATAAGAATAAAAGTTTTAGCTTTTTTTACGGTGTTTATCTTACACTTATTAGTTTACTTCTAGCTTTCATAGTTTTTGAGTTATAACATTAAGTTACATTTTTTTAAATAGCAATCATAGTTGGCTTAGACATTTCTAAAAAGAGCAAATTTTTCCGCTTACAATGATATATGGGTTGTTATACTTATTTTGAATTTTGAATAGCTAAACGCATTTTTGTAATACCTACTATTAACGATAAATCGTAGTGTGCCATGAAAACAATGAATCAAGAAAATATGATTGTAAATTGGCTTTAACCAACGTTGACTTGGAGAACTATGGGATGAAATTAATTTCCAAGTTTAGGGGGGTCTACATGCGCACGTCATTGCCCTCGAAGCCATTCTGCATAGAGCGAGGAGTTGTAAATTTGGATGACGATAAAGGTGCGGGAACTCATTGGGTAGCATATAAGAAAGATGGTAAACGAGTTCTCTACTACGACCCCTTTGGAGATTTAAGACCGCCAGTTGAAGTGTTAAAGTATTTTCGAGGCTGTAAAGTGTTCTACAATTACGAACAAGAGCAGAATTATAATACATATATCTGCGGACATTTATGTCTGAAATTTTTAGACAAAAAGAGTGAACCGATAGTTGTTTAATTAGTCATTCGACATGATTCGGACGTTCAATATAGTAGGCAAGGGTAATATTATCTCTACAGGAGATATATTTCCTCCGATAAAATTGGATTCAAATTATACATATTCCTTGGGTTTGGTTAACTTATATACTTGCAATACGGTGCGCAACATTTTCAGGGGAAATAATAAGTTTTATTACGATGGTGATAAGGAGATAGTAATAGAAAGTGGTAGTTACGAACTGGACGAAATAGCCGATTATATAAAGTCAAAAATTAGTGATAATCGAGATGAGGCGGAAGCAGCTTTTAAATTGAGAGCTAATAACAATACATTAAAGTGCGAAATTGAATCTATATATGATATAGATTTTAGCAAAACTGACAGTATTGGCCGAATGTTAGGATTTGGTAGTAGAGTTTTGTCTGCAAAAACGAAACATACTTCCCACGAAGACGTAGACATAATTTCGACGCCAAATATATTTATAGATACAAATATTACAAGTGGCGCGTATCGAAACAATACGTTGTGTCACAGCATTTTCGAATTTGGTATTAGCGTACCTCCAGGTTATTTTCTAGAAAAGGAGATTTCACACGTAATCTATTTCCCAGTGAATGTTAGCGAAATTAGTAATATAAGCTTAAGGTCTGTAGATTATCGAGGTAATTTAATAAACCTCTCTGAGGATACATTTAGCAGCGTTCGATTAGAACTTATACGCGAACAGTAGTAGCAGAAGCAGCAGAGATGGGTGTAGATTTTATATATAAAACAGGATATTCATATAAACCACATTCCATTCAGAAACAGCCTTGTCACCAGCAAGACGTAGCAACAAGAACAGCAACAACAGCAGGCGCATTGATAGATAGTGACGTACGTTTTCTTCAGTCACTGGGTTACGCAGTATTATCAAAACAGGGACGCAGTTGTTACCGCCAACACCGTCGCCACCAACACCGAAATCGCAAACAAAATTGATAATATGGCATCGTCGATGAGAAAACGTAAAGCTATAAATTTAGAAACTAAAAAAGAAAAAATAAACTTGAAGCGCTCCAAGTATAATGATGTAGATAAGTTGCGTATTTTTAGAAGGCCTTATTATGATACATCAATTACTAAAGAAGATTATCATACATACCTACCTTTTACGTTGAATGCAAATCATTCGGATGCAATTAGAATTGAAATTCAAAGTTCTGATATAATAACGTCTATGTATGATAGTTACATCTGCATTAAAGGTACGTATAAGCCAAAAACTGCCGGGAAACCGTATACTATTGTCAATAATGCAGCATATTTTTTCTTCTCCGAAATGCAATTGATTTTGGGTAGCAGTCAAGTAATAGATATTTGCAGACAGCCTGGAATAACGAGCACAATTAAAGGTATAGTGTCACATACTGCAGATGATTTGGCACTCAGCTGCACTAGCTGGGATAAAGTAACAAACGGAGCTCAACAAGTTTTTACAAATGGACGATTTTCGTGCATTATCCCATTAAACACAATTTTCGGTTTTGCAGAGGATTATAGAAAAGCTATAGTAAATATGAGGTCTGAACTTGTATTAATACGCTCAAAGAATGATTTTAATTGTTATAAAAGTGAGATGGGGGATGCTGGAACTGATGTTGATTTTACTATAACCAAAGTTTCGTGGGAAGTTCCCCATATTACATTAGGTGATGAGCTAAAACTCGATCTAATGAATGAACTGAAGATGAATTCGTCTATTGTGATGCCATTTAGACAATGGGAATTGCACGAATTGCCTTCATTTAATAATGCAAAATCACAAGTATGGAGAATAAAAAATTCGAATGAATTAGAAAAACCTCGGTGAATGCTAGTAGCGCTGCAGCGAGAGAACACGAATGTTAGAAACGGAAATCCGACTAATTTCATGCACTTAAGCGTAACCGATTTAAAAGTCTATCTCAATTCTCAAGTTTTTCCCTATCAACGCATGCACCTCGATTTTGATAGCGACGACTACGTTACGGCATTTTTAAATTACAGCCGTTTCCGCGCACAGTACTACGGAAAAGAGCCTCATAAGTGTTTCCTTACTTACAGCGAGTATAAAAGTTGCCCAATTTTCGTAATAGATTGCTCCAAACAGCAAGAATCTTTAAAAAATTCCACCGTCGATATAAGACTAGAATTTGAATCCTCAAATAACTTTGCGGCTACAACTAAAGCTTATTGTGTAATTTTGCATGACGCCATGATGGAATACAATCCGTTTACTGAAGATGTTACGCGATACATTCATACATCCTTCTAACTATAAATTTACGCTATTTTGAAATTCAGCTCAGAATCATGAAAATCGTTAAACAGAAATTGTCCTTGACAATTTTAGATCTTGCTCATGATCATCGCAGTTCCTTAACATCCAAACATGGTGATCTATTCCCGCCGACAATTCGCTGCATTTTTTGCGGACCTTCTAATTGTGGTAAAACTCTTACAATGATAAGTCTAATTATAAGTGCAAACGGATTGCGCTTTCAAAATGTATGCATCTATTCAAAATCGCTTAATCAGTCAAAATATCAGTTCCTGCGAGAAGTGCTTAAATCTATCGAGGGTATGGGGTATTCGGAATATAATGAGAACGAAGCAATTATATCGCCAGATGAAGTTAAAGAAGATACTATATTTATTTTCGATGATATTGTGTGCGATAAACAAGACAAAATTCGAAAATTCTTTAGTATGGGTCGCCATAGCGGTACTGATGTATTTTATCTAAGTCAATCGTATGCGAGGACTCCCAAACATTTAATACGAGACAATGCAAATATGTTGGTGCTGTTTAAACAGGACGACTTGAACCTTAAGCATATTTATGACGATCATGTCGGCGCGGATATGCCCTTCCAAAAATTTAGAGATATTTGTAATGAGTGTTGGAATGGCGACGATACACACGGGTTTATTGTAATTGTCAAAGATAGTGCTCTTAATCAAGGCAGGTACCGTAAAGGATTCGATGCTTATATATGCATTGAAAATACTAAGTAATTCATTCTGGCGATAACAATGAGCAGCAGTACTGAGTTGCTGAAGCGGCAGGCAGCCGACGCTGCGAAAATAGTTCGAAAAAAATTTTTAGATTTTAGGCGAGACAAAGCTAAAGCTGAACAGATATATCGCGATGTTCATAAACAAATAATAGAGCCATTAAAAGGAATATAAACTGCTGTGAAATCAACAGCTTCTACAGCTCAGCACCGCCCAGGTGTATTACATATTTCGAAGAAAGATGAATTACCAATAATTAAGTCAGAAGCTGCCGAGAGCAGCAACGTTATCGCCGATGATGATGATGATGATGATGATGATGGTGTCGATTATGGCGATATTGGTGGTGACGATGGTGAGAAGGAAAATGATGCTGATGGTGGTAGTGACGATGATGAGATGAATAGATACCATGAATTGCCTCAACATTACGCACGCTTACTAAGTCGTAAAGATAGCGAAAATGTAGATCGCTCTCGTTTTGCGCTTCATTATAAACCCAAATCGAATACATGGGAAATAGGTAAATCAAATGTACGCATTTCAGGTAAAGATATCGTAGTTAATACTAAGCGATATACCGGCACTAAAGGATTGTACACATTACTCACGCATAAGAAATTAACCGCAGCGGAGGAAAGTGCTTTAAAACAAAATGATTTGCGCAATTACAGAGATATTATATTGCAGTCACATGCACATCGTACAGAAGCCGGCAAAATTGTAAACTCGACCAACTGGAAATTTAAACGTTTTATTAAACCTTATCTAAAGAAAACAGGTAGTGGCGGTTTTGGTCGTACTAAACTTTCGCGTAAAAGGACATTTAAACAGCTGAATAGCAAATCCGTCGAATATGTCTTTTGGAATACGCCTAGGGAACTAGTGCAGCGGTTGCGCTTATTAGTAGCAGCGAATGCTGCAGGTAACAACAGTTTGCAGAATAGAAATGAAATTATTTCAATCATTTCCGAATTGCGTGAGGAGGGTATTATTGCATAAATTATTCTGTAGTTTAGGAGCTTCGCTATTACTAGCTGATCAGTTATAGAGAGCTGCGTGCAGCACACAGGATAGGCTAAAAATACTCTGAAAACATGGTAGTTGATAAATTCGGGAGAGAATATCATCCCCAACATGCTGCGGGAGATGTAAAGGTGAGGCAAGGGCCGCCTGGTGTAGGTTTCAAATTAACAGGCGACGGAGAAGATTTTGATATTAGCGGCAAAAGAATGACCAATGTTGGCGATCCGCAAGGAAATTACGACGCCGTAAATAAGAAGAGTACTTTAGTAGTTAATGATGGTGAGGATATTGTCAATGTTCGGGGAAAGAGATTAATTGGAGCTGCAGATCCGGTTGACGACTCCGATGTTTCCACTAAAAAGTACGTCCGAATTGCTATTGCTGCAACCGCCAATGAAACTCTAGCAAAATGTTTGAGAGTTGCTAGCGACGGCAAGTTCAGCGCAAATGATAAAGTGATCGGCGAACTAGCAAATCCTGTCGCTGGAAACGATGCGACAAATAAAAGATATGTTGATTCCAAACATGATGCGGCGAAAAGAAATTGTTTAAAGTTGGATAATAAATCGCAGTTCTTCGATGCTAGAAACAAGCGGATTACATCACTTGCACAACCGACATCTGAAACCGATGTCGCCAATAAAAAATATGTGGACGCGAAAATGTTGCAATTAAAAACGACTGTAGATAATACCAAGGATGGTGTTGTAGCTGTAATGAAGGCCTTTCCGATTTTAATTAAACGATGTAATGATTTATATAATCATTTAAATATACCGATAGCTCCTTCGACAAAAGGCGGCACAACAGCAGAAGAAACACTTGATGATATAATTAGACTATATGGCATTTTAAAACCCTAAATACCCTCCTCTCCACTTTCCCAATCTCTCTTACTGATTAGTGAAGGGGCGCGCAACACTGACGATGAGTCAATTATACTGTAGCGCCAACCAATTCAGACGGGCCGTATAGATTTTTCCAAGTAGCGCGCGCGCGCCCGTATTTTCGAATCTGGTACTTGTTTTTAGTTGTGTCAATGGATATGTATTTAATGAAAATACCTTTACTATGTGCGCTGAGTGGGAGAATAGGTTGGTCAGAAGCTTACAAGAAAATACACGCCTACTTACCTCCCCCTAAGAAAATACTCCGCCAAAACCCATCATCATTATATCGCATATGAGTAAATAAAGTAGCTGGCAGTATATACCAGCATCGACAGATGGGAAAATTACCTTTACCAGCAAAGATAATAGCAGATATACGAATCAGCTGGTATAAAATACAATTAGAACTTGCACGAACTCAATTCGAACTTGCACGAACTCTGAGGGAGGAAAAAGAACTTCTGCGCGAAAAGAAACGTCGCATCCGCCGCCGCCGCTTTGACAGACGAGTCAATCGCAACATCCGCAAGATTGTACGGCGGCGGCAGCGACACCGATGATGTCGAATAAGAAATTGGAAGTTGTTGACGAATTACATCGTAGCGCTAGAAAAAATTTTCCTAGACTTCGCACGTTCATTAAAGGATACTCTGATCTATTTCAAGCAGATTTGGCTGAATTTATACCATATGCAAGAGCAAATAAAGGTTATCGATACATTTTAATGGTGATTAATTGCTATTCAAAAGTTTTGTGGGCGAGACCATTAAAGACTAAGAATGGTAGAGAAGTTGCAAAATCTATGAAAAGTATTCTTCGTGATAGCAAAATTTCGCCACATAATTTGCAGACAGACAACGGAAAAGAGTTTTACAATAGTCATTTTAAAGAATTAATGCGTGAGTATCACATTAACCACTATTCCACATACAGTAGCATTAAAGCAGCCATCGTTGAAAGAGTTATTAGAACAATTAAAGGCAAATTATACAAATCATTTAGTTTACGTGGAAAGTATAAGTGGATAGATGTGCTGCAAGATATAGTTGCAAAATATAACGAAACTAAACATAGGACCATTAAAATGGCTCCAAATGATGTAAAGCCTGATACTAAATTATTAGTCTATACAGATTTTCAAGTAAGATTGCCACACCACAATCCAAAGTATAAAGTTGGAGATGTTGTCAGAATTAGCAAATATAAAGGTGTTTTTTCTCGCGGCTTCACGCCCAACTGGTCCACAGAGTTATTTACTATTACAAAAACTCAGAATACCAATCCCGTATCTTATAAACTGAAAGATGCACATGACACTCCCCTTGCTGGCACTTTCTATGAATTGGAGCTGCAGAAAACCAATCATACGGATGTCTACCTTATCGAAAAAATTTTGAAGAAGAAAGGAAATCAGATGTATGTGAAGTGGCTGGGAATCAATGAAAAATCATGGATTGATAAGAACAGCCTTTTGCTGCAGACGTAAACAGTTGCACTAACGACGGCGTCGGCGGCTGCGAGGATGCTACTTTTATTATCTTAAGATTTTAATTGCAACTTCTTTAAGTAATTTTTATGTTTTAGGTGCATGTTTAAGAGTTAAATATTGATATGTTTATTTTCAGTTTTGTGATGTGAAATAATTATGTATTAGTGCTTCATTAATTAAGTTTATTAAATGCTGTTGTATTGACAATTTTAAGGTGTTGTGTAATATACTTTTATATTAAAATGTACTCAGTTGATGTTTAGTAAAAATAAATGTTGTTTAACCGAACTTCTTGTTTTATTTATAAAAAGGGCTACAGCTTGTAGTGAGAATGCTACTTAAATTTATGACACAAAAAGAAGAAAATGCGCTCAATATAATCTTTTTTTTATTAGACGACCAATTGTATACACAAGTACATAGGATGTTAGTAGTGCTGACACCATTAAACTAGAATATTACCTAAATTTATATTAGTCAAATAACGATATTTCTTAAATATATACACTTAAAATACTAAACTAAACTAGTCTCACACTCCTTGTCCTCACTCAAATTAGCTTGCTTTGTTATTATTTCGCATATTTTATAATGACCCCATGGCAATGTCGATACGCCGTCGGGCATAATAAATCTCTTATCGTCCTTGTTACTAAGAGCAATTTTGTTTTGATGTGTAGTATAAACTTTGTGCTTGAAGGATCTAATTCTATTTTGATTGCAAGAAACTGCTATTCCATCTCTAAGCACGGAATAGTAATTTTCAAAGGTTAATTTTTCTCGCACGACATGTTTTACAATCCCCTTCACCTTTTTAATTTTACACTTGTTATTAACATTTAAACTGTACATTTTAGACTTTAATCCAACAAAATGTGTTATTATTTCGCCTTTTAGTTCGTCTTTCATTAGGCTAATTTTCTTTTTATTGACTAAGGGAACGCCGTAAATATTGTGAGGGTGGTAGTCACTCGTATCGTATCGATGAATATCGTCTATCATAGTTTTGTAAAAATCGTCAGTATGTATTTCGTACATAAATGAATCAGTGTCGGTGTAAAGCATATTATTATTAACAAATTTTTGCATTATATAGTTATAGTGAAAGTCATACATATATGTTTTGGATATGTCCAGTATTGACATTCCGACATAGACTGGTTTATTTATTAAAATTTCTGTTTTGTTCAACTCAATTGCAACTAATTTTTTGCTAATTATTGTCCGATTGTGAAAATTTGGCTTCGAAATATAATATTCAGCCCCGAAACGACCTTTCCACTTGCACACTAATTTTATGTCCCTCCTACGACGAACATTCTCCATCGTTTTACCGAAACATGCGTTATTTGCTTGTTTGTGGAAATACTTTTTGAATTCATTGTCTGCTAATCCCCTTAAACGAGTATTTAGATCGATATAGTCCCTCATCCAAGCTTTCTGACGAAAACTTAATATTTTATAAATTTTTTTAATTGATAAGCCGAAAGAAATACCTTGCTTAAGGCTCCTGTAGTGAATTACATATTTTTCTTTATTGTATAGGGTTGTAACCAATTTCGAAAATTTTGAGCCTTGCGGCACTCTATTCTCCGAAAAGAAAGGAAAGTCTTTGTGATGGTCGTGCAAGTGTTGTGAATAAGCAATATCCACTTCTAAAATGTATCCCGTTTCACTATCATCAACTATAGTGCAAACATCAAAATTTTGAATGTCGTCGGAGGAGAGCCATTCAAAGTTTCCAAAGGGTAGTGCCTCCCTCATTGCGAGTCCATACATGTTATTAATATCCAGCGAAACGAAGTATTTAGAGGGTAATTGATTGTCATAATCAGCCATGTATTTATTATTAGCTTCGCTGTAGCGTTTAATAACTTGGCTAATTCCTCCACGTATGCCGCGCTCCACAAAGAGAAGCATATCAATATCGGTGAGGAGTTCTAGTTGAATTCCAGTTATTTTTAAAGCTGCGTCCCATGCAAAGCCGGGAATTGTATAATAATGCAAAACATCTAAGTCGAAAATATCTTTGCACATTTTTCGAAAATTTTGAAACACGTCGGCTAAAAGTAAGATATCGGTTTTCAAATATAAATCGCTGTACTCGCCTAAATCTTTTATATTAAATTCCGTCCAAACTTTCCTAGCGTGTGCATAATCTTCGGAAGAAACATTTTTCAAAGTAAGTGAACTATAAAATTTAGTCATATCCGGTAGCGATGTTTCGTTTAATTTCTGAAAAGAATCTACATACTCATAAGGAAATACACCTTTCCGCATTAGCAACTGTAATTGATTCAAACTTAAATTTGCATTATTCTTTTTAAGAATTTTGAAGTCGTCTTCCTTGAGATACGACGCTAACTGGTCTAACGATGAATCCATAAACCTGAATGAATCAATAAATCTAAATTTTATCTGAGAATTTCCCCAAGTTTTCGTCACCGATATATACTTCTCGTTGTTTATTGGAATTAGCTCAATTCTACCGTCTACAGCGGTAGCAACTTTTTTAATTATGAAGTGACAATCATAATTACTAAAATTATGGAATACCACAGGAATCACCGGAAAAATGCGATAGTTTAAATTGCAGCTTTGGTGGCTAAAACCCCTGAAGCGGCCGCTGATATGACAGTGATCCCTGCAAACTTGTTCGTTTAATTGGAAGGGCTTATCGCAAATATGACAATTCATGTTTGGACTCATTGCTGTAACAGTGGTAAGATCCATGGGAACTTCTTTAAAAAAGAAGTCTCCATAATTATCTACAACCGATGTTAGCTCATTAACAAACCATCCAGCACAATCTTTACCCCTGTACTGCTTAAAATATGATAAATTATCATCATAGGTGCTGTGAAAGTAGTACCCCATACTAAACGCCTTATGCTTTTGATATTTTACTGTTTTGCAAGCATTTGGCCGCAATTTCGATGGTAGATCGTTGTCGCCAATTACTTTTAAAAGACATTCAATATCTGCGAATATGGAAAAAGGTAAATCAATACGGTTTCTAACGTTTTTAAACGAAAGCCATTTATTCTTTTCTGACGGCAATATGATTTTACACTCATTCAATTGATTACAATCCTGAATGTGCGCTGATAATTTAGCCTCTTTATAAAAATATTGTAAGCATCGATCGCAAATGTACAATCGAGCCTTATGTTTATTAATCTGCGAAACTGCTAAACGAGAAAGACTCTTGATCCAACAAAAACGCCTTCGCTTTGCCTCAACTAATCTTTCTGAAAAATTTAGATCGTCGCAGCCATCATCATCATCATCATCATGAAAATTAAAATCGACATTAGTAAAAGCATTTTCTAATTTTTCATCATCTTCTTCCGCATCATAGTTTTCCTCTAACATTAGTAAGTTAACGTGACTATCTAATTTATTTTTGGTTAAATACGTCGGTAGCGTAATAAATTTACCTTTTTTTAATTTCAGAATGTAAACGTTAATTGATATTTTGTTTATTTGCTCAAATTTCGGAATTTGGTTCAGCGACATTGGTAATTTAAAACCATTTGTAGTCAAAACTGTACTATAGTGGGGGTAGGCACTTACGCGGGATGGATTGCCTTTAGGCTTACAGATAGCACTAGCTACAGCAATGAAAAAACAATCTAGATTATTGCTCGGCAAATTTAGAACAGCTTTCTTATATTTGATTTGCTCCGGTAAATCAATATGAGGAGCTGCTGCTGCATTAAACAGTCGTTCACATGAGTTTATGTTTACATATAAGTACACTATTTGAGTCAGACGCCACCCAGAACCTGTAGTTACAAACTCACTAATTTGATTTAGAATTGTGTCTACAATATTTTCCTGAAACCATTGTTCCACTACCGTAAAAGCATTTTCGATTATAAAATTTCTTGTATTGAAATATTTATAGTCAGTAATGGGTTCTTCGGCGCTTTCAAACGTTTTACTAAATTCGCCACAAAAACTAAAATTAATTTTAAAATTGCGTACCGTATTTTGTCTGCTGAACAAACTGGTTATGCGAATTTTCAATAATTTGTAACAATCTTCAAGAAATGCAACCATTTTGGTATGCTTTAGATTGACAATAATAGCACTTTGAATTCTTTTATGAAACGCAGATTTGTAATTCTCCCAAACAACTCGCGATCCAATGGTATTTCTGTGTCGAATATTGCGCGAAAGAAGTCTATTGAAACAAATTTTGAATTTTTTTATGAGGCATAATTCATTCTCAATTTTCCTCTTAGACCCCACTGTATCACAATTTTGCAAACCTCGTCGAAGTAATGTTGCAGTTGTTTTACAATAATTGATCCACATTTTAATATTAGCATCGCCAGCGTTGTCACCACCACCGCCGTATGTTGATTGTAAAGCCAAATATGTCCTTTTCAAAATTTTAACTACGTTTTTGTTCAATTCTCCGAGAGAATCTGCGGTTTCCATTCTATTTGAGTTTAAAATTTTAGTGTATCAAATGCACGTTTCGAAACTTGACTAAATATTTATTGACATAAATTTTTTTATTGATTCACATTATACTTCAAATGAGCACGTTTGAACTCTCAGCAATTTTAATGATTCAAATGAGCGTTCGAGTTCTTTCCTTATGTTTTTGTTAACTTTCGCGTATAACTTTTTAATAGATTTTAGGTAGTTATATATTATCAAATTTACTTGCTCCTTCGACAAACTAGACTGATTTTTTACAAATTGATCGACAGACTTAACTAGCGCATCTGATAGAAAAACGCTACACTCTGAGTGACAATATTCTAGTCGTTGTATACGCTCATACATGGCCGGATATCCGCATAGATACCAATGCTCACACCCATCACATATTTCTTCATATTTAGTATGGTCAAGACGATATCCGTGTTCGGATATGTACATTTCGTAATTATTAAAAACCAAAGCAAGCTACTAACGAGGACAAAAAAAAGTGAGACTTACAGCAAGTTGTAATGGTTCCTGATGTTGTAGGATGACTCGTCAGAGTATGAGGAGAATTCTGCGAAAGATTATACAATCCAGATTAGCATTTCAAGTATTAATTTAAAAATCAAACTTACCTAATTTTTATTCCTGCTCCTCAAAGGAATATGATGGTGTATTATGCTGCTTGCCCACGTTTTCCATACCCAAGTAAATCAGCATAATGTTCTTCGTGTTCATTAATTCTATATCGTCCGCTGTTAGGGCATCACAGAGACGTTTAGGTAAAAATACTATCCCGTCCTCTAACTCGCAAATGATGTACTTGTAACTGGCTTTCGGAGCAACTCCCGATCTTAAAGAAATTATTCGGTATTTTTGTCCGATTGTGAGATCTTCTTCTGGATTTAGTTTCGGCTTCTTGACAATCGTACCAAGTTTATTTAGTTGCGAAATAAATGAAGCCATTTTACTCACTCAAAAATAACTGCGCCAACTTGTCGTAATGCGTTTAAAATTGTGGGATTCTCAGCACGATCACTTTAAATTTACCTGAATTTCTATACCTATTTATATACTAATAGAAACACCCTCCGCTTCCATCACCAGTATCTAGTGGAAATATCCAGCTCATTTCTACCGGTTTTGCTAAAGTTTAACGACAGCTGAAAGCTGTTATGCAAAACATTTTTATAATTAACTACTTAAAATTCCACTATTAGACCGGCAGAATCCCATTTGCATATAATTATGTTAATTTTACGCACATCGTGCAAAACAGTTTTTTATAGTAAAATTCCTGAATCTCTATCTTTCACTTTGTTTGCGTCGGCTGGGAAATATTTGAAGCTATTCAGGTACGATTTAACTACTTAAAAATTCCACTATTAGATCGACAGAAAGTAAAATTCCTGAATCTCTATCTTTCACTTTGTTTGCGTCGGCTGGGAAATATTTGAATATATGTAAAACACATCGCTAAAAATACATTCATCTTTGAGGTCTTGTCCTACCCGTCCGCATAGACAACACTAGTGTGAGCGAAGAACCATTAATAATGCCAAGATCGGGCAGCATCATGCAATTATCCAACTCCTTTAGTCGAAATAACAAATTCTGATCACGTACAGGAATACCTGCGGCTCGCTCAATGAACAATTTAACATACATGATAGTATGCGTGGAGTGAACTCCCATCTCAAATATGCCGTCGGTTAGCGTATCGATAAAGATGCACATGTCGGCCATCACATTTCTATCAATAAATATTAACTCTCCCATTACTCGAACCTTCTATTACCACAACGTACAACTAATTTCTTAGTAAAACAATTAAAGACCCCCCATTTAAGCGCTTAGAATAATCAATTAAGAAGGGCCGGGCAACTTTTACAACCCACCATCTAAACAGGCCCAATAAATATTTAGCAAGCAAAATAACATCTTACAAGCGCCGCGCAAAAATATAATTGACCCCCCAGGGCAAGGACAACAAACTCCAATGAACCCGACTAATCTTACACCCGAACTGGGGCCCCACTAAACATACCAATTTCGACTAATCATTATTCGCACAATCACCCACATTCCATCTACCTCGCCAGCGCAAGGACAACAAACTCCAATGAACCCGACTAATCTTACACCCGAACTGGGGCCCCACTAAACATACCAGTTTCGACTAATCATTATTCGCACAATGACCCACATTCCAGCTAACTCGCGCGCCCGACAAAGGTCAACACACTCACAGCTACATGTCGAGACAGGATTTCTTTTACGCTTTGCAGACCGGATAATACGACCGCCCAAGGCGAACACCACACAAAATGGACGACTACAACACATTACCTAATACACGACGCTTATTGGACGAACATCACTACACAGACACGCCCATCGACGCCATTCACATTATACACAACCAATCACAGCACAGATACACACAACACGCCATCTTTATTTATGCTAATCACACCCACCACAACCAATCACAGCACACCACAGACACGCCCACAATTTTTAATGCAGGGGGCGGGGCCTATTATGCAAAGTGTATTACCGCACCACACCTTAACTACTGCTTTCATTGACTACGGGAAAGCATTTGATTTCATCGAAATATGGACAATTTTGCAATATTCAAGGAATTCGAGGATCGATGAAATATACTCCAACTTAATTAAAAATATATATGACAAAGTACATATGTATGTAAATTTGTAGGTAAATATTAACACCATAAAAATCCAAAGAGGAATAAGGCAAGAAGACACCATTTTCTCAAAGCTTCTCATAACGGCAATGGAGGACATCTTATCTTAATAGTATTACAATTTAATATAACTAAATAAAAATAATGGCGAACACTACCACATCCATATTGCAGTGATGATAGTTTTTATTATTATCTCCAGTTAGAATACATTTAGTTATTTAATGTTTCAGCTTTTATAATAAGTAGCCCCACACTATTGCCAACTGAACTCATAAAACTCTTCCCGATAACGCTGGTGTACCGCAAGGCAGCGTTCTTGGGCCATTGTTATATTTAATATACACTGCCGATCTCCCAACATCACCAGAAGTTCTAAGAGCAACTTTCGCCGATGATACTGCCGTCCTAACCACAGACAACGACCCATCTGTAGCCACACATAAACTACAAACTACCCTAAATTCAATACGATCGTGGTTGAAAAAATGGAGAATAAAAGTCAACGAAACCAATTCTGCACATATAACGTTCACTTTACGACGAGAAACCTGCCCCCCTGTTCATCTTAACCAGAAACAACTACCACAACAAGTTGAAGTGAAATATCTCGGATTACACCTGGATAGAAGACTCACCTGGCGCAAACACATCTTCACGAAAAGAAAACAACTAGGTCTAACCCTCACCAAAATGTCTTGGCTAATTGGACGCAATTTAAAACTTTTCATCGATAATAAGCTTCTTATTTACAAAGCCATAATTAAACCAATTTGATCATATGGAATGCAACTCTGGGGAACTACTTCCAAGTCAAACATAGAGATCCTATAACGTTTTCAATCCAAACGTAACAAATGCAGCTATTCGACATGATTTCCAAATCCCAACGGTTAAGGAAGACATTAGTAATTTAACACAAATTATAGAGCTCGACTCCGCGTACACCCAAATGATTTGGCAACAAATCTTATAAACCAGCCAATAAACAACAAAATACTTCTGAGATATGCGCCCAATGATTTACCCAATATATCTCGAGTATGCTTAAGTTAAGTTAGTTTCTAGTATTAGTATTAAGGTTTAGTAGTTAAGTAAATCATCCTAAAGTCACACAAGGTCTAAAAATAGCTATTTAAGTAACAAGGAATGTAAGGTAGGCAAGTACAAGCCAAGACGAAGTGTTAATAGGCAATACATTCCGAGTTATCTTACTATATTTTTCCCGCTGCTTATCGAAATTTTCCTAGATTTTTGAAAAAATCGTTTGGTTTGTCACCTGTCACCAGGATTAGTTTTTGTGAGTCGTGTTAGCTGTGAGTGTCACATGTCACAAACACTTGCAATTTATAAACAAAACGTCTAAATCTGAATCTTGCGTTGCTAATTTTATTATCCTAGGAACTTAATAATAATATTAAGTTCCGTTGTCAAGAAAAAGCAGCAAACAAATATCATCACTGACTTACACGTTTTGTTACTAAGGCTGTATCACTGACTTACATGATCAGCAGCGGGAAAACCTATTTAATATATGAAGTGGGCTACTGAGCAATGTTCAACATGTCATATTATAAATTGTCAAATAATTTGCTAAATGTAATGTTACAGATCGCAAACAAAGTGGGATATTAAAAAAAACTATTTCCAAATTTCTTTCATAATGACAAACGTTTTTTGAGCGTAAATTATTTACTGTGGTATTACATTACGTTTTCCAACTACGAGGAGCGTTTAAATATGTGTGACAATGAGTTTAGAACATCTTTATTATCAATGGAACAAAAATATGCTATACAGGGTGTAATGGAAATGAGGGCAAATATTTTAACCCGTAATAGAACTCGCTAAACTGAACAACTTCTCCATTTATCATTTTTTCGAAAACGCCCTCAAAACTGAGTTAAAATTCAAAACAATTTTTCTCTAAAAATGCATGCCCGCCTATGGAATAATATTTTAATTTAATGGCACAAAACACAAAAAACATTTCCTTGATATGCAAACCAACAAAAACTGCACAGGTACTGATAAAACCTTTAGTTCACATCTGGTCACCAACGTTCCCTACCAATTGAGGTAGGTAAGTTTTTGATCGCATGTTTTTTTGTGCAACATCTTTGCAGTTTTAATATACTTGTGTCGTTTACCTTTAACTTAGATTTGCTTACTAAGCGGCTCGTCAAATTTTGGGGGAGATAAATGATTGAAAAAATATGCGATTAAATGAAAAACGACAAATAGAAAAGTTGTTCATTTTGGTGAGCTTTATCACTGGTTAAAATATTTGCACTCATTTCCATAACACCCTGTATACTACTTTTCGACGTAGTCCGCTGCGACTGCAATACACTTGCGCCAATGTTCTGGAAGCTTACGTATACCATTTTTGAAGAAGTTGTTTGGTTGCGTGACTATCCAGTTTTGCACAGTTGTAATGAGTTCATCGTTATCCCTAAATTTATGGCTACTTAAAAAATTCTTGCAATGGTGCAAACAAATGAAAATTTGATGGAGATAAATCGGGACTCTATGCAGAATGAGCAAGAACTTCCCACTTCAATTTTCTCAGTGCTTTTATCGTTAATGCAACTGTATGGGGGCGCGCGTTGTCCTGAAGAAAACAAACGGAGCCTTGTCGTTTTCGTCAATTGCCACAAAACTACCAACAATCATGCTAACTTTTTCTGACAATCTTCTCACAGTTATCCGACGATCAGCCCGACCCAACACTGTCAAGGGTCACATATGTTTTCGGTGGTCTCAGGTGGAGTATGTTTTCTACGCGATCCTGACCTACTCAAAACTTTTTCGCCCAACCAAACACCCTTGCCTTGGACATGCATTAATCCTCAAACTGTGCTTGAAGTGTTGTAAAAATATCAGACGATAAAACATTTTCTTTCGACAGAAATTTAACGATTATGCGTTGTGCAACAAATCACGGTACTTCTTTCTCTGACATGCCAATTATTAATGGCAGGTGTAACGGAGAAGAATTTGATTGTTACTAATGGCAAGTCGAAACATGTTAGAACATGACACAGAATGCTTGTTTCCAACCATTGTTTTCATTACTCAAGAGAAGTAGATTCTCACTCATACTTGAACGCTCTTCGTAGCTCAGATTATTTTATCTTTTTAGAATTGACTCATATTTCAGGTAGGGTCACGCATAAATTATAATTCTGTCGGTAATACAGATCTCCACTGTATCTATTCTAAATTAGACGCATTTCCTTTTTAACCTCACTTCAGCGAAACAACCCTCTGAATCCCAGCAATAATTTACAGATAAATGATAGATTTGTTTAGATTCCTATGAATACTAACTTGAACTGCTTTTCCAACAAAGTTGTCCACTTTCCTGTAGGTGTCGTCTGGCTCTCGTGGGTCCTCAGAGTTAGCTACAGGTGGCCTTTGGCGATGGCTTCACAGATGAAACGGGGTTCGATGGTTGTTCCCGTTGAAATGGCACTTCCTTCAGGCTCAGCACAGCCTGACATATTCATAGTTTATGGACTTCTTTTACGTCGGCAAACTCGCATCTTTAGGCGTCGAAACGGAATCCGAGGTTCTTTTGCGTGGTATCTTCAAGGTCCTTCATTTTAAGTTATTTCGTAGATGCACCTGTGCTTAGGCACTGCCTTTGGGTGACCAAGTTTTTGACTTTTAGTTATTTGCTGCTCTTCTGCTACGCATGTATTCACTTAATAAAGCGATACATTAACACTTTTACTGGCAAAATTGTATTTATTTTTCCCTAATTTGGGAAGTAAAAGCGTTTTGATTCTCTGTTGAGAAAACAATTTTGTTTTAGTAATGTCTCCAAGGCAACTGAACCAAGTATTTCGCATACAAACATGATAAATCGCATTACCTAATTAGCATACCTGATCAAAATTATACATAAAATTCACTTTGTATTTAAGACTTAAATGTATAAATTATTTAATTCACATTAAATAACAATCAATATGTACTGTGTTGGTTATCATAAATTTCTAATTAATAAATTTTGTAGGTCATAATTTAGTATCATTAATCATTACAATATTATGTTGGAAAATAAAACGTTAGAAGTGGGCGATAACTAATCTATTTCGGATACTAATCGCAAACAAGAAAGATAATACAAGTAACCTTTCCGGAAGAATTCAATTAAACTGGGCTGTATTCGGAAGACTAAACCATATACCTATTTAAAAGATGTGTACCTATTACCATTAAAAAAAAGTTTTCGATCAGTGCGTTATCCCAGTGTTCATCTACAATTGTGAAACGTGGCGTCTTACCAATACCAGCGCAAGGATATTCTTAACATCTCAACTAGTAATGGAAAGGAAAACGATGTATATTATTTTAAAAGATCGAAAATGAAACCTTCGGATTCGAGAACGAACCGGAGTACACGATGTGCTAAGAACAATTGCACAGTTGATATGGAATTGGGCCGGCTACCTAGCAGTCGTAAAGAATAATAGATGGACTAGGAACCCTGTAGAATGTAGACCCAAAACGGGAAAAACGAAAACTAAAGGACGAAAAACATGATGGAGCGGCGATCTGATGAGAATCGCCGGTATCAGAGGCATGGAAAAAGCACAAGCAGAAAGCACTGGCATGAGATGGAGAAGGCCTATGTTCAATAGTGGGCCCATGTAGGCTGATTGTGATTGCGATTGTAACTAATAGCTGGCTGTGACTGTGAATATAGAACAATTGAGTAAAATTACACAATGGCTTTTGTTTCACATCCTGGAGAGTGACATATTATAATGGTCAGTACTAATGCGTGCTGAGATTAAAAATTATAACTATTAGTGGCCACGAAAATTAGCGCACATAATTTGCCAGTTCATTTGTTGCTCTAGCTGGATTCTGAAATTCAGATAATTACGTGTCCCCCCTTCGATAGTTGACGGATTACCACTTATTTTAGGACAAACTGTCTCTTCACGTGCAGAGTGAGCTTTCATTGTATTGTGACTTTAGGCATCTTTTAATACCTTTTGCTCTGCTAGGGTTCTAAGCACCATGAGAATCCTCCACCTAATCTTGGGACTGGTCTGTGGACCTGTGGAAATTGTTCCATCTGGGCTTCCAACAGGAAGACAGGTAAGTACTAGTTTATTTATTTTTTCGAAAAACTTCAGTTTATTACTCTTGGTGAATCGAATTTTGATTAGCCTTTTCCAGATTTGCCCTTCTGTTGCTCGATCTTTCTTCTGGCCGATTTATCAAGCTTCAGGTTTGAAGTATTGAACTTATTGCGTATGTTTTAAGAAGACCATGAAAATAGTTATAAATTGTTGGTTGTATTTTTTCAGGGTCATTGTTGTAATAGGGAATATACTGTAGAAAAATGCGATATTTCTTCAGATTTGTGTTCACTGTCATTACGTAGTCTCCTAAGAGGAAATAAAAAAAATGTAAACTAAAGCCAAAGAAAATGGCGATGTAGATCGTCTAGACCTTCCCATACTATAATGTTCATTAATCAAAATAAATAATAAGTCTTCAAATGGGTTGACCTAGTGTTTAAGCTGTTATTCTTATTTGTAAACTAATCAAAGCGCGTGTATCTATCAAGTTTTACGCAACCGTAAAATATTAACTATATTTTATTTATTTTTAATTACGTACGGAAGAGTTCAAATAATCTACATTGGCATTATAGTTTATTCAGAACCATATATGTAAAGGTCATTACTGACTTTTAAAAAGTTGGGAAATAAGCCATTACCAAGTTCTACTTCCCACCCCGGGCGGGAAGTAAGTGACCATCACAGCGGGTGGACAGTTATTCCTCTTGGGTGGAAAATGACAGTTCAACATTTCCATCTCTTGGTCGAAAAGCGACATTTCTGTCAATTCTCTAAAACATCAAATGTCAGTCACAATCTATCAAATAATTTTTTTCAATAAAGTGGTTGTGAATAAAATAGTATTCATTCACCTGCTTTCACAGCACTTGCTCAACCGCGACGGAATTTGCCTATAAATTCTCGCCTTTCTCATTCCTATCGATAGAAGAGTTCGCCTCTCGCGTTGAGTTACCGTTCTTTTTTGCTTTTTCTCCTGATCAAGTCCCTTACGAAAGTGGGCGACCTCAATAATGACAGGGTAAATCCCGGAAGTATTTGTTACTTAGTGCGTAAAATTTTCCGTAATTTAAACCGGCTGAGACCGATCTGCCTAAAGTAAAGTATTTGTTTACCAATATGACAGTTCTGTACTTTGATTGTTCGTCTATAAACACAGATTCGCAAATTTATGGTTTAAATCAGACACATTGCATGACAGGGTAGGTTTGTTTTTCTAGTAACCGATACATAAGCCCTGTACAGAAGTATTCTCCCCCTCTCAAGCTACACTGAGCTATCGGTACATTTGCTGCAGTATTAACTCTGCTTTAGACTAAAATACACCGTAAACGTTAAGTTCAAGCCTTACCACAATTTCTTATATCCTCAAGATTAGTATTTGTCAACTAAGTTGTGCTGCAGAAGGTAAAAATTTGTGATACCCTGACAATTAAATTTGTTATGTAATATGTAATAATGTTTTTGAAACGTTTCATAAAATAGTTATATTGTTAGTTACTGTATTCACACATTATGCGTTTTATTTCAGGGTGGAGGACAAGTAGTTGTTGATAGATTTGATGCTACTTGTCCGGGACATGACGTTCCCATCATCTATGAGTTACAGGGAATGAAAATAGAAAGTGGTAAAATGTTGCTAAATACAACGTTCACTGTTAAGGAAGACATAATCGGCGATTCTAAGGTAAATATAAGAGATTTTGTGGCTGAGTTTTATCAGTTGCTTCCATATCTTTTTAGATTTCATTCGTTTTCAACAGATGCAAATCTAAGGAAAATTTGGACTCCTGTGAACCATTCCATACCTTCAAGTCAAACAAGTACTGCGCGATGCTGGAGTCCGGTGCAAATTTATGGGGTTCCTTCTTCGATGCATTTACCCCTCCTTATAAATGTCCCCTTAAAAAGGTAACGGTTTACATGTTTAAGATATTATTTTGTGTGTCTATCAGTAGTTTGCAAAATTTATTTATGGATTTTGTTTACAATTTTGTGATGCCCAGTTGTTGATCCAGCAATCCTGTAATATTCTGCTCTTGTTTAAACTGGGCTAGAAATCAAACATGTTTGTACATTATATAATGCAGGACTTCCGGGATTGGACTGTATCATTATTGAGTTTCAAGGACTCAACCTTTCCCCCACTTTTATAAGGGGCTTTATTAGGTGGTAAAAAGACCATGGTAACTGAACGTATAAACCACGCCAGATGCGAAACTCTTTGAACGATCGGAACGAGGAAGGCGACATTTGTAGGCAAGTGACGTCGTGGTTGTGTGGACGAGGTTTAGAAATTAGCGCTTTATTAGAGTTTCGCCTCTGGTGTGGTTTACACGTTGAGTTGCCTTGCTGTTTTTGTTTACCTCCTGTTGGACCCCTTATGCAAGAGGGCGAAACGTTGAGTTCTTCGGTATTAATAATATAACGGCAATGGCCTTGAAAGCCTCCGAAATTATATGTGTACATTGTCATACTTTATTATTATTTACTTATATTTAAAGTACCTAATTTACAGGATGTTTATCGTGGAATAAACAGTAAATTAGATTTAACAGCGCTGATGCTGTTAAACAGAGGAAATTGGTTCTGGAGGACTAATGGAGAAATACGAGCCAAACGCAGTAATCGTTTGCTTTTGTGCTTTTTCGTTGACGGCTATATTACTCCGGAATCAAACTAATATACTGTTTAAGAATGTTGTTATACATGTGGCCTACTATGTAAAGCTGAAGGAATAAAGTTGCATTAATATTTCTGTTCATTTATAAGATTACGCGTGTACTTTGCAATAGTAGTGCGGGTGCGCTCTATCCACTAAAATAAAATGGCAGCCATTAGCTGGCATACAACACCGAATGCGATGAATCAGTGAATCGCTAACTTCCACATGTGCTTTGAATTCCTTGGAAACTTATAGCCACATGTTATCGAAGAGCTTGTATACCGTTTAATGAAGTGGAGTAAGCAGATAATCTCTCAAGTCAAGTAGATTTAGATCAGGAAATTGAGGGGAGCTCATTTATTAACTTTGTAATATTTATTTCCAGACAAGCTATAAACATCTACATTTTCTATAAAAAATACCGACGGAAGTTCTTTAAACCCGAAATATATTTAATTACTAAACTAAGTATTTTAAATTTCATATTTTACTCTCTAGAGAATATCCCTTATGCAAATTTAGTTGGAAATTTTCCATGGTAACGACAAAAATTGATAATCGGAAATTTACCGGAAAATTTCCATTTATGTCACTGCCATCACAAAAAACCGTAAACTATTAGTACCTACTTAGATATTAGTTTCGTATTTTTTTTAATAAAAATGTTTTCTTTACTGTGTTTTTTCATTCGTGATATTCTTTTTTTTTTTAATTTATTATAGCTGGCTCTGCAATATAATATGCAATACACGGCTTTGTTCTATGGTACTTACAACTAGCTACTATTCTAACTTATAATCAAGAGAGGACTAAGTGACTAATCACACCTCTGTCGTACAATATTAATTTTAGTCTAAAGTCTAAACAGTCTTTAGATTAAATCTTGGGGTAGCTTGCGCTTAAGGCGCCTGTGGATGTCTTTCTGTCCGAGATTTAATTTAGTAGCACTGGAACATGAGACTAAGTTTTGGAAAAATTTCACAGTAGTTTTCTTAATAAACTCAGATATTAGCGGAACACTTAGTTCATCGTGTATTTGGTTATTACGAACGAACCACGGGCACTTGATTGCAATTCGTAGCACTTTGTTCTGCATTGTTTGGAGTTTTTTCATTGTTGTTTTTGATGTGGTGCACCAGATTGGGCATGCATAGGTGAGTATTGGTCGGAGGATTCCTCTGTAAATGAGCACAGTGCATTCGGTTCTAAGATGAGATTTGCGGTTTATTAGCGGATATAATACACCCAGTCTGTTGTGGCACTCATTCAGTTTTTTATTGATATGGTACCCCCAGTTAAGCTTAGCATCTAAGTAAACCCCTAAATACTTCACTGCTGAGTCCCTCGGATTCCATTCTATTTCATTATTATTTATTTTAATTTTTGTAAGTTGCGCGTATCGTTTGAGGGTAAACATTTTCGTTTGACATTTATCGGAATTTATTTTGATTTTCCATTTCTGGAACCATTTACACGTTATATTAATAGAGTCTTGGAGGTGTTCAATTGCTGTTTCGGCACTGGAGCTCTGTGTTATTATCGCCGTGTCATCAGCATACCTGGCTAGTGTTGAGTTGATAGCTGTGGGCAGATCGTGTACGAACAGATTAAATAAAGTTGGCCCAATATGCTACCCTGGGGTACTCCTGCCTTTATGGGTTTGGTACTGGATAATGTTGAGTTAATCCTGACTCTAAATGTTCTATTGCTCAGAAAAGAGTGAGTGATCTTGATTATGTAGCTTGGAATGTTTAGAAGTATTATTTTGTAAAGGAGCCCGTCGTGCCAGACCTTGTCAAACGCTCTTTCCAAATCCATGAACACAATCGCAGTGTATTCTTTTTCCTCGAATCCTTTTTCAATTGCTTCACTTATTCTAAGCAGTTGGTGAGAGGTTGAGTGAGAAGTTCGGAAGCCAAATTGATGAGGAGGTATTGTGTCATTTTGCAGTAGGTAATCTTGTAATCTAGTACATATCACTTTTTCAAGGAGTTTGGCCAAAGTTGATAAGAGACTGATAGGTCTGTAACTATCAGGGTTGTCCTTCGGCTTTCCTACTTTATAAATGGGTAGTATAATCGCAGTTCTCCATGGAGTGGGAAAATGTCCTAGTCTGAGACAGGCATTGCATATGGTGGTTAAGTAAGCCACCGCCTTCTTGGTAAGGTGCTTTAATATTTCATTAGTTATTAGGTCGGGCCCGGGAGTCTTACGTTTGGGTAGTAGTTCTATGTAGGATTTGAGTTCTTGGGCAGATGCAGGTGCTATTGCTGCATTATCTTGTAGCTGGAAATTGGCAATTGTGTTTGTTACCTGATACTCGAAGCGTTCGTCATGTTCTCCTATGTTCGGTATAAACACCTGTTCCAGATGCGTTGCTAATAAGTTTGCTTTTTCGTCTTCGGAGGAGTATATGGAGTTATTAGCAACCATTGGATAGATTACGTTCGGTTGTCTTAACAGTCGTTTGGTGGCCAACCACATAGATGGATCGCGGGGTTGTATATCTTCAAGGTAGGAATTGTACCTTTGAATTCTTAAACTGTCTAGTTCTTGCTTTACTAAATGACATAGCTGGTTATACAGTGTTTTGAGGTACGGTAAACGAGATCTCTGCCATCCTCTTCTATATCTATTCTTCAGTTTAATTAGGTTTAGTATGTGGTTAGGTGTTTTAATATGGTCAGCAACTTTCCTGTGTTTCCATGGTGTCGTAGATTCCTGTATACTTTCTTGTATTGCAGATGTGTATTGCCGAACTGCATCATCTATATCCGGGGGTGATGCAAGTGGACCTATTCGTTTCAGTTTTTGATCAAGGGTTGAATGGAAATTTTCCCAGTCTGTTTTTCCGTAGGCTAGTTTTGGGGCTGGAGGAGTTGTTTGTGGGGTGTTGTAGAAACTGATAATTACTGGTAGATGGTCCGAGTCTAGTTCATATGTTACTGTTTGATATATTGGATTGGTAATGTTTTTTATGTAATATCACATCTAAAATGTCAGGTTGGTGATCTGCTCTATATGGATGGTAAGTGAATTCATCGGGGGCTGATATTAGAACACCGTGGTCGGCCATAATATTATGTAACTTTATTCCGTCAGGGTTACTAGCTCGGCATCCCCATATGGTGTTCTTTGCGTTTAGGTCTCCCAAGAGTAGTGTGGGCTCCTCACTATTGAAAAGTTTGCCGATTTCATCTTCAAGTAGCCGTTTATTTGGTGGTTTGTATGCTGAAGTGAGAATTAAAGAGCTATTATTTTTCATAAGTACTTTTATAGTAATCGCTTCTATATTTTGCAGAACATTCATATGAAGAAGGTGGTGATTGAGTTTCTTCTTTATTATGATCGCAACTCCGCCTGATGCTATTAATGCTTCTCTGTCTTTACGGTACACGTGATATCCAGGGATTCTGAACTTTTCTGTGCTGATAAAATGAGTCTCTGTGATACATGCTATATCTACGTTGTGCCGCGTCATGAATTCTATAAAAGTTGAACGTTGAACTTTAAGACCATTGGCATTCCAATTAGTCACTGTTATATTATTTATTAATGGGGCATTATTTTGATCCATTGTCCACGTTGGAAGTAGTGTTGTTAGAAATGGCATTAATTTATCTAAATGAGGAATTAGCAGTTCAATTATTTTCTTTAATATGGTGGAGATGTAATCAGCTGATTCTTGTTGTCGATCAGATGTGGTCATGTTGGGTGTGGGTACAGAGCGTCCAGGGGATGATGATTCATTTGCCATACTTTCTTGTCTATTGTTTACTACTTGGGAGAATAATCTATTTTGTGTTCGATAGCTAGAGATTTTTGTTTGATTCTGGTTTATTTTAACATAATAACTACATCCTTTGTAGTTTGCCGGGTGCTTTTCCAGACAGTTTACGCACTGAGGATCTTCTCCAGGTCGTTTAGGACAGTCACTATATAAATGATTGCCTGTACACTTCACACAACGTGCTTGCGATTGGCAGTAGTTACGGGTGTGTCCGTACAACTGGCACTTCTTGCACTGGGGAATTTCTTTGGATTTTCTGCGTATCTCCACCTCCACAATGCTGTAATTTAGCATTGTTAGACTGAAAATTTCCTTGCCTTGTTGGGTATTGCTAAGATCCACAGCACATACTGGGATCGGGTATCTGTCCTTATTGTAGAATCTGGCAATTTTCAGTACTGGGTAATTTAAGGCTGTTAGCTCATTTTTAATTTCATTTTCCGTAAGTGAAACGGGGACGTTTCGGATTATTACGGATAAGTTGTTAACTTCAGGGTCCTTAAAAGTGTGATAGCTTAGTTTGTTCTCGTTGTAATGCTTAGTCATCTCACGGTAATCTTCTATACTGGTAAGATTTATTCGTAATTGTTTATTTCTAAATACGGTGGTGAATTCATTCTTGGCTTTTTCCTTCAGGTCAGAGATAATTTCTTGATATTTTAATTTATTTATATTGTGCAGGTAAATTGGAGGAATTTTTATTTTTCTCTCTGTGGTATCTACAGATTGCTGTATTGTGCCTCGGAGGTATCCATGGAACTTATTGCTGCGGCGTGTTTGCCTTGATGGATTATTATTATGGATTATTATATTTATACAAAGAATTTATTGCTGGCTATTAAATTTTGTGGTTCAAAGAGATACTTTTTATTCAGTTCTGATATGGGTGGCGAGAGAGTAGAGCTGGTCCGTTTAAGATTGGTGTGATTCATCTTGATTGAGGAACCCCTCCGCAGGGGTTCTTGTTAATGGTTTTTAACAGTGGTATCTGGTTGTGTCAATTTATGCATGCACAGATAAATAAATAAATAATGTTACCGATAGATCTGAACCGAACAGCCTCGTATTTATCACACGTGATAAGCGTTAACACTTGCACTTCCTGGCACTTGTTTATGATTTGAAAGCCCAATAGCAACTCTATCAAAATATATAGCGCGCTTAAAAAATTTTCCTAGGCAAATATTTGAAAATATGCAATTTTTTTCAACAAAAGCATTCGTGCATGCCTCCAAGAAAAAACCCCTCCTCCTTCGGAGTCGGAATTTTTTCAGTTGGCATGCACTCATGCATTTATTGATAAAATAGCTGCAGGACATATTTCCAAATATTTCCGGAAATGTTTCAAGCACACGTTATATTTCTACTGAGAATGTTTGGTAGGTATTTGTCTTGCTTTTATTTTCTAAAAGTTATAAATCCTCGGGAAATTACTAAACCTTTGTTTTGAGTTTGCTAAAACTTTATCGGCCATAACTAAGCAACATTATGAACTTGTTTCTTTTGTAGAGTATTATGCTACTTGCTTAATGATTTTTTGAATTAAATTATTATGAGTTATTGCAGTGTGTGGGGAAAAGGGTTTGTAATTCATAAAAATAATATTTTTCACTCTGAGAAAAAAACACGGTTTCTAGGATACCAAAATCGTGACAGAAATAATGAATTATTCCCTAGAGGAGAGGAATTTACCTAGGGAATTGTCATTATGACTGACACAACAATTATGTCAAATTTGAGGTTAGCAGTTAGGTTTGGCGTCAGTCTGTGTCAAAACTGATGCAAAACCTAACCTGCTAACCTTGAATTTGACATAGACTTACAGTGCCACCAACTTTAAAATTTACAAATGTCAATAAATTACTTAAAAAAAAACAAGTTTGTAGTTTTAAATCTTCCTGCAACGTGAAAAAAATAGTGTATGCAATTCGGAGAGACTGCTATTTTGCTTCAGTGCAATTTCTCTCCCTCATTGCATAATCTATTTTAAAAATTACATAAATCAAATTACTCTTTTTTATTGTGTTTTAAATATACTCCCGCCTTCATTCAAATTGTATTTGAGTTTTATTATTTTATTAAGGTTGTGTGTTATTTTACACCACATTAGTTACCGTGAACTTAACTATTAAAAATTACTGAGTAAGTAAAAGGTGCATAAAGACATTTTTATATCAAATCTGGTATAATAGCTGAATTACCATAACTATTACAATTTCACCTGTAATTAGCTGAGTTAGCTAGGATCTGCCCAACATCCCTTGCCAACAATGTATCAAAACCAACATAATGTAAATTGAATTATGCAATCAGTAATGTAGCTTGGTGTGCACCCAATTGCTATACTATAACTTCCAAAAAGGAAATTCTGCTATACCAAATTCAGGGAAAACAAAATCAGTTGAAATAACAAAACTAAGATGCTTTGTGGAAGTTATAAAGACCATATCGCTATCATCCCCGCCGTTACAAAAAAAAAAAAAACTCGCACAGGGGCAAATAATTTATAATATTAATATTTAATTGATAAACGTGCAAGCTTTATATAAGGCGACCATCGCAAATTTATGGAAAGTCAATTATACCAAGAAAACAAAACCCTTACTGTAAACAATCTCTTACATTTTGAATGCTACACTCACATACAGCATTCAATGCTTTGGTAGGTTTATATAGGCATGAACTATGAAGTTATAACAAAATGAGTCAAATAAAAAATAAGTTTAAAAGAATCTAGCATTCTAATCATTTTCGCAATCCATTACTCGTCTCGTCTAGTTCGATCCACGATATTGATTTCTTTTCCCGAAGCACTAATTACTTTTCCCTTACTTTGGTATGGTAACTCAGCTAGATTAACTTTTGTGCTCGTCACGTCAAATAATACACGCAATAAAATATAACCTCAATTTACTGTAAAAGAAACAAAACGTTTAAACACACTTTTACAGCAAAGGGACGTGTATTCGTTAGCTTCTTTAAATGAATCTCCCTAAAGCTTTCCCCGGTTTCCATTTTTATACTCAAAATCTGTAGCTCCGGCAAACGTTATGCAATTGTTTATAACAACTTTCCCCATTAGTTAATTCAAACAAGGGCTAACTAAGTAAGAAAAGACAAACGGACAAGAGTATACTTAAAATTATACAAAAACTACAAATTTAAGTTGAAAACTAAAGTGATTTTTAGTATCTGTGCATCCGAAAACTTCTGCGGTGCAACTCTCGCTTCGATTGATAATAGTTCTTCGACAAAATATTTCTTGATGGTCCTGCACCTTGGGCTCCATTTTGACTCAATTTGCTGCCGAATGCTCATTAGGAGGTCCTTCTGGTACTGTAAAACTGTTTTGCTACCAGGCTGGGGAATCCAAATTATGCAAAATCAATCAACTTGCTATTTCGATGGCTCAAGTATCATATCTCCGCATATTTAACACAGTTAATTTTACTGCTTGTATTTGTGGGGTCTCATTTGCGCCACCCCGAAAATCAGCCTCGCTGTAGGCACCTTTTCGGCCATAGAATTGCGAAATTTTCCTGGTGTAAAACTGGCTCTGACACAAACCTAACATTCTGGAAACAGCAAATGGATTGCTTGAAATTTAGTTGTAGGAGCTAGTCTATGAACCACAACGTTGTCATGGTAGTTAATAACCTCTAATGTACCCTACGGAGCACAACACACACCTATGTAATTGCATCTAGATAATTTTATTGTCTCACCAAATGTACACTTTAAGCACAGTGAATCGTTATTTTTATCTTACCTATCTTACCTAGGCAATGATTGCTTCTTGCGTGTTTGACTCATTAAGTGTAGAGCTAAATATAGCTAGATTTGTCAAATATAACATTATTTTTAAGTAAAAAAGCCAACCTGTAAACCTTTCACCTTACATAAATCCTATGATCTCAGCTAGAATTTGTCTGCCCTTTTAGATTATTTGACTACAATATATATTATGAAGAAAGAACCCCCTTTTAGTGTTTATTAGATCATAGGTGACGCTGATATAAATGTTTTATTGTGCTTGCAAGACAATTTTTGGTGACTGTAATGATTGTCGGCAGATAAATAATTATTATTTGACTTGAGCTGCATGGAACCTATGCGTGTGACAGTTCATATCATAGCAATATAAATAGTGGCTATTGTAATGAATACAATTTATGAAATAATTATTGACTAAACTAAAGAGCCAAGGAAAAAATAGTCACACACAACAGATGATAAACAAAAATTATGGACATCTGCTGATAAGCAAACATATTTTAATGAGGAATACCCTACCGATAAGGAAGAACCAATCTGAGAGCCCGAGTGGATGATACAGCACAACAAAAGCAGACATGTTAAATCAGCGACACCACGAGTGATTAACCAAACGTTCAAAGGCTATCACGAGAAGAACTGCAACGCGTCAGACGCAAAAATAACCTAAAGCAATATACCTAATAATTAAATTGTTATGTAAATACTATGTAAATGAATAGAGTAATTATGTATATAAGACTATAGTTTTATATTATTTAAATAAAGGATTTTAATAATCTCAAAAGGGTCGGGTTTTTACACCCTAGCAAGTATTATCTTGACGTGTATATCAAACTAATTACCGTGTTATCGTTTTTTAAATAATTTAATGTTAAACACTTTGAATAATGTTGATCTAACTACTGGGATCGCTACAATACTGGATATTATTTAATTAATGAGAACTTAATTCAAACATGGCGATCCAACCTCACAATTCTCAAAAGAAGTTCGCTATAATTCGACAAATATTAGTGATTACGTAGTTAAAGCGTTACCTAGGTGATAACAATTGCAGTAAAGAAATACACGTCACAACAAAAAACACTCGGAAGACGCTTCTGCCGGAAGTGCACATAAAACCGACGCCACGCTTGGAATTCACTAAATTCAATCCTTTAAGATGAACGTTTCTGATCTATCCGATGCTTTTCCAATGGAAACTAGGGCTTAACACGAGCCCCAACAAGTTCCAAGCTACCTGGGCACCTGTTTCTCCGTTGACCTGCAGGGCATCAGCTGCTGCCCTGCAGAACGATTCGTGTTGCTCGACCGCTCCGAAAACGCTTCCAATTCAGCCGTTGTATCACACCTACGGCTCCAACTGCTTCCCACAAAGGTTGCTGCCTACCTCTAGCTCACATGACTTCAATTACATTGCTCGAACCTCGTACACAATCGAGTAAAAACAGCTACCACTCGATGAATAAATTAAACTCTTTCTGCAGAGGCGCTACAAATCAATGCAATGCACACCCAAAAGTTAATTAATTTTCAAACACACTGAATTGGAAAAATGATATTTATTCACGTATTAACATTATTTACTGGGGAAGCCAAAATTAACACCACTTCACAGCTTCACGGCTTCCTTTCCCCAATTATTTATCTTCGATCTAACATTTTTACTTTCCCATACGCATAGGTATAGGGAAGTCTTGGAATCATGAAAATTTTGGAAATCAAGATTTTCACAAAAATATCCGTTTTGGGCCTCTAGGAACCCAAAAAAGTGGTTTTTAAAAAATGTCTGTCTGTGTGTGGGTGTGTGTGTGGGTGTGTGGGTGGGTGACCTCCTACAGCCGAAAGTATTGCTCCGATTTTGATGCGCTTTGGAATGCGGGGGTGTATCGAAAATTCATCGACAAAATAAGCTTTTCAAAAAATCCGAAACCGGAAGCGAAGTTACTCATGTTTTTTTGGTACGACTGTTTTCGTGATTAAAATTTTGAAAATTTTATCGCGGATAACGATAGAGGGTCGTAAGACAAATCTGTTAGTTTTTTGCCGAACTCGCTAGGTTTAAAATGAAGGGCGCTATGATTTTTTTAAAATTTTGAGTTTAACGCCCCTATTACTCAAAAACGGATAAATCGATTCAATTGATTTTTGTTTTCTGAATAGTATATGAAGGCTAACATGAGGTGATATAAAAAGTGTTTTGAAAATATTAAGGGGCCTAAATTACAAATTTTCAAAATTTTGGAAATTTTCTAAAAATCATTTCTCAAAAACTGCCCACAGGAATTTGTTTAAACTTCATACACTGATAGACCCCGAAAAGGGATATCGATCTGTTTTTTAAAGAATCTCATGAATTATCTGTGGCGCCCTCTACGAAGCTTTGAAGTTTGAAAATTTAAACCCCTTTAATTAATAAACAAAAGAAGATAGGTTGCTGGGGTTTTCACTGAATTGCTCAGTGCATAATGGAGCATATGAATATGCAAAAAAATATTACACTCGTGGATATATGTAAGCGCACCGGCCCCCTCCCCCCTCTATTTTTGAAAAATAATTTTTTTATTCTAACTGTTGTTATATTTTGCGTTAAAGAATCTTTTTTCGCGAAAATAAAAAATCGATTTTGTATGCCCTAGAAAATATAATTTCCAGGTACTTAGAAAATTTCACCTCGGTGCTACAGCCGTTTTGAGGAAAATAATACATAATAGCACAGTGGCGGCTTGTCCACTTGGCGCCATCTACAGAAGCTCGGTGGTCACGTTTTGAACTACACATCTTATAACATAAAATCGTAGCTCTCTTTGTTTGCGTGTAACTATGTTTGTTCGCTATCTCCTCCGAAGATACTGGACCGATTAAGTTGTACGATGGCTTAAAAGTTTGCTAATTTTCAGACTTATTTAATTAACTTCTCTAGGTAGCAGTATAATTTAATTAACTTCTCTAGGCAGCAGAGCGGAGCGCCTATCGCTGTCTACTATTAGCTCAGGTGCGCGCATTATTCAAACAGGAGAGTGTGGTTCTGCGGTAAGCGTGCTGGCCTATCACGCGGGAGCCCCGGGTTCGATCCCGTCGATGCATCTTTTTTTTAAATTTATATTAATGAATCTCTCTTAATTTTGCGAACCGAAACGTAGTTCGGGTGACTCACTAGTTCTTTTATATTTACCCGCAATTTACGTGAAAGTGTAAACGCTTATCACGGTGAAGACGTGAGTCATCGAGTTGAAATTTTGATATGTTGTAAAGACTGTTGAATAAAGACGATATGAACAGTTTCCAGTATGGGAAAGTCCAGGGAGGTAGTCACGTCCACTTTTTTACTTATATTCCAAGCCTACTCTGATTACATTTTGTTCAATCAAGATTAACACTATTTTAATACCGTTTTACAAATTATTATCATGGCCAATGCTATTTTATACTATTTACAAAAATTAAACTAGCACATTTCTGGAATTTTATAAAGTACCTGCGCCGAATTTAAAAATGCACATACCCTCAGCGGCTCGGTGCTCCCGGCACCCCGACACTGTAAACGGTATAAGGGGTTACAGATTATGTATGTATGTATGTATTTTATATGCTTAAAACATTATTAATTGCTATTATAATCACAAAGGCTTAGAATGTGTTCATAGCATAAATATACCTTAACTAAATATGCTGTCGAATAAACAATTGCGTATGTGAAATATTTGGCAGTATAAGTATTGGCCAGTATGGCAATGTCGCAAGAAAGATAAAGGATCAGTGTCCTTTTTTTATTAACTATTTATATAAGTTGCAACTTTTAATCTTTACCTAGGCGGTTGTAAGCGCTTACTGGCGACGTAAATTGTATTGTATAACAACTAAAAAACTATGTTAGTGTGGGTCATGTAGACAATATAATATATGTAACTTGCGTTATATATTTTGATATTTACAGAAAGGTAAGTTCAACTTTAATTGGTTTTCTGAAACTAAATTTCTAATTATTTTTAGAAGTCAGCAATATTTCATACACGATTGATTTGGATGAGCTTGTAATTAGAAATTTGATAATTTTGTGTATGTAAACTGTGTTTGATCGTATGTAAATCCAACTTTTAAATAGAGGTTGTATTATTGTGAGGTTATGAATCACGACTAAGTCCATGTTGCCAGTATTAGAATACATTATTAATTCATAATATTATAAATTACAATTAGGCAACAAGGTCGCATCTGACTAACTTGATATTGACTTGCACCATGTGCGAAATTTAGATATACTACTTAACCTAACTAATGTGACTTAACTAACATGACTTATAATTTTGATACTGTTTATTTATCTATCGTATGGCAGAAAAATGCACAAGAAAGTGCTACAATTGAAAAATAAATTTGTATTTATATAAAATTATATATAGGTATATATATATATTTTTAATGTGACTTGTAGACGACGATGTCATCAAAATGGTACAATGTAGATAAGAAATCAAAAGAAACAATCTACCCTGGTACCTGCAGAAGCCTTGAATCATAGTACGGGTGCTACGGTTTCTGCTAATTCTCGTTAAAATGTCAAGTATACTTCGACAAAAAAAAGCTCTCGTGTAATTAAAAGTGAAAATAAAACGTTAGAAGTGGGCGATAACTATATCTATATCGGACTACTAATCGCAAACACGAAAGATAATACAAGTAAAATTTCCGGAAGAATTCAATTAAACTGGGGTGCATTCGGAAGGCTGAATCATTTACCTACTTAAAAGATTTGTACTTATTACCATTACAAAAATGTGTTCAATCAGTGCCTTATCCCAGTGATCATCTAGGATTGTGAAAGATGGAGTTACCAAGACCAATGCAAGTAGATTATTTACATCTCAACTAGCCATGGAAAGGAAAACGTTGCATATTATATTAAAAGATCGAAAACGAAACGTTCGGATTTGAGAACGAACCGGAGTACACGATGTGTTACGAACAATTGTAGAGTTGATATGGAATTGGGCCGGCACGTAGCAGTCGTAAAAAATAATAGATGGAATAGAAACATTTTACGATGGAGACCCAAAACGGAAAAAAGGAATACCGGATGACGAAGAACAAGATGGAGAGGAGATCTGAAAAAATTGCCGTTATCAGCTGCATGGAAAATGCGCAAAGCAGAGAGCCTATGGGACCATGTAGGCTGATTGTGATTGCGATTGTAACTAATTGCTGGCTGTGGCTGCGAATATAGAACAATTGAGTAAAATTATACAATGGCTTTTGTTTCACATCCTGGAGAATTACATATTATAATGGTCAGTACTAATGCTAGCTGAAATTAAAAATTATAAATATTAGTGGCCATGGAAATTAGAGCACATAATTTGCCTGTTGACCTATTGCTCTAGCTGGATTCTGAAATTCAGATAATTACGTGTCCCTCCTTCGATAGTTGACGGATTACCTTTTTCTAGGCAGTTTTAAAAACCTTTTGCTCTGCTAGGGTTCTAAGCATCATGCGAATCCTCCACTTAATCTTGGGACTGGTCTGTGGACCTGTGGAAATTGTTCCGTCTGGGCTTCAAACAGAAAAACAGGTAAGTAGTAGTTTATTTATTTATCGAAATTCTATTACATCTGTAAACAAACAGTGTGTCTTTGATCATATTTCATTTATTACAGCATGCATTTTCAATGCAGTTATAACCCCATAACTAGAGCATGGATTTCAGAAAATTTTTATATTAATGATAGCTTTCTAGTTTTCTCCTGTTTACTACTATCGGAGAATCGTATTGCGATTAGCGTTTTTCATAACGCAGATTTGCTCTTCTGTTGCTCGATCTTACTTTATGCCGATTTTTCAAACTTGAGGTTTGAAGTATTGAACTTATTGCGTATGTTTTAAGAAGACCATGAAAATAGTTCTAAATTATGGGTTGTAAATTTCCAGCGTCATTTTTGTAGGAGGGTATATACTAAAAAAATGCGACATTTCTTGAGATTTGTATTCACTGTCATTACGTAGTCTCCTAAGAGGAAATAAAAAATGTAAACTAAACCCAAGCGAAATGGCGATCTAGATCGTGTAGACTTTCCCATACTATACAGTTCATTAATCAAAATAGTATGTCTTCAAATAGGTCGGATTCGGAGCGCTGCGAGAATTATAAGTCCATAAAAGCGAAAATTTTTATCTTAGCATACCTAGTGTTTAAGCTGTTATTCCTATTTATAGACTAATCAAAGCGCGTTTATCTATAAAGTTTCACTTAACCGTAAAATATTAGCTATATTTTATTTATTTTTAATTACGTACGGAAAAGTTCCAGCAATCTACATTGGCATTATAGTTTATTCACAACCATATATGTAATAAGGACATTACTGACTTAAACCGTTGGAAAATAAGCCATTACCAAGTTCTACTTCCCATCCCGGGCGGGAAGCAGGTTACCATGACAGCGAGTGGAAAGTTATTCCTCTTGGGTGGAAAATGACAGTTCAACATTTCCATCTCTTGATCGGAAAGCGACATTTCTGTCAATTCTCTAAAACATCAAATGTCAGTCATAACCTATCAAATACTTTTTTCCGATAAAGTGGTTGTCAATAAAATAGTATTCATTCCTGTCTCGAGATAAAGTTAACCTCGTCGCTTCGTGTCTCGGTCAACTACTTAATCTCTCGACAGTAGTGAAACACTTTCCACCTCTGTAAGTAATTTACTATTATATTATTTGTAGTTCGTGAAAAGATACGAGTTGTGACCAATACCACACGTTTTCGTTTAGTTTACGAATGTTTTCGGAGAAACAGGTACTGCATTACCTAAAAAAAAACTGGTAGACCATTTATCAGAACTAAGAAAGAATTTGACGAATTCAGAACTCAAAATGAACCAATTAAATTTGCTTAAGAAATGTTAGTTATGGTAGGTTAGGCTATTTTGAATGTCCGCTCGTATGCTACCACAGCAAGATTTTGGTGACGTTCCCAACCAGAGGCGTGGGGGTGTTCTAGACATTAGGTATTTTACTGTAAATTACCGGCTAATTTTCTTGGTATTTTGACTTATATCGGATATGAAAACCACACAATTTTGAGAGCCCTGGTGTTCCACATCATCGACTTGCTTTGAGGATTTTTTCTACGATTTATCGTGGAATCACTGTGGCTCATTTCAACCAGATATCCCGCATGATGCGGGCTGTTCTTCAGTCCTCTGTTCTGCTCGTACCGTCAGACTATGCGACACTCCTCTTCTCTCGCACTCATACCAGCGAATTCTTTTGGTCTGGCCTGAAAAAAGTTGCTTGGAATCGAACACCTGCATACATTCAGTTAAGTTCTGACGTGGTTGTGTTAGTTGACTTCGGTATTTTTGCCATCTTGCTATCATACACGCGGTAAAAATGTATTGCCCAAGTGTTGAAAAACTGTGACGCAATTCAGAATCCAACCATCTCCAACAGACGATAACCTTAGACATGGTTTTTCCATTATTGTATTTATTTAAAGCGTCGTCTGGGAATTTCCAGGCGTGTCTGGGTGCGTTAAAGTTGGACAATTGTGAATTGCACTATGATACGCAGCTACGAATTTCTTGTTGTGTATGTATGTGACATCACATTATAAGTAGTTCGTAAAATTTCCGGGAATTTAAATCTATCTCCTTAAAGTTGTTCATTTGAACTCAGTTTTGCGAATTTCAGGATAAATCAGAAACATTGTATGGCCAGGTAAGTTCGTTTCTCTAGTAACCGAGACCTATGCCATGTACAGAAGTATTCCCCCCCCCCCCCCTCTTCATTAAGCTGTCAGTGCATTTCGGTTTGTTGTTGCTGTCGTAACTCTGCTTTCGACTATAACACACGGTAAAGGTTCAGTTCAAGCCTTACCACAATTTCTTATACCTCAATATTCGTACTTGTCAACTAAGTTGTGCTGAAGAAGGTAAAAAATTATTTTCCGTATTTACACAGTATGCGTATTATTGCAGGGTGGAGCACAAATAGTTATTGATAGATTTGATGCTACTTGTCCGGGACATGACGTTCCCATCATCTATGAATTACAGGGAGTAAAAATAGAAGGTGGTAAAATGTTGCTTAATACAACGTTCACTGTTAAAGAAGACATAATCGGAGATCCTAAGGTAAATAGAAGAGATTTTGTGGCTGAATTTCATCATTTGCTTCTATATCCCTTTAGGTGTCATTTGTTTTAAACAGATGCAAATCTAAGGAAAATTTGGACTCCTGTGAACCATTCCATACCTTCAAGTCAGACAAGTATTGCGCGATGCTGGAGTCCGGTGCAAATTTGTGGGGTTCCTTCTTCGATGCGTTTACGCCTCGATTTAAATGTCCGGTTAAAAAGGTAATTGTTTACATGTTTAAGATATTATTTTGTGTGGCTATCAGTAGTTTGCAAAATTTTATTTATGGATTTTGTTTACAATTTCGTGATGCACCAGTTCTTAATACTGCAATATTCTGCTGTTATTTAAAATGGGCCAGAAATCAAACATGTTCGTACATTATATAATGCAGCACTTTCTGCATTGTACTGTGTCATTATTGAGCTTGAAGAACTCAACTTTTCGTCCACTTTCATAAGGGGCTTTATCAGGTGGTAAAAAAGAGCATGTTAGCTGAACGCATAAACCACGCCAAAGGCGAAACTCTTTGAACGATATGAATGAGGAAGACGACATTTGTAGGCAAGTGACGTCGCGTTGAGTGAAGAGGGCGGTGGTCGGGTTTAAAAATTATTGCTTTCTTAGAGTTTCGCTTCTGGTGTGGTTTACATGTTGAGTTACCTTGCTGTTTTTGTTTAAAGTGGGTGAAACGTTAAGTTCTTTAGTCTTAATAATGATAGCAGATGGCAATGGCTTTGAAAACCTCCGAAATTGTGTGTGGAAATTGTCATACTTTATTATTATTTACTTATATTTAAAGTACTTAATTTACAGGATGTTTATCGTGGAATAAACAGTAAATTAGATTTAACAGCGTTGATGCTGTTAAACCGAGGAAATTGGTTCTGGAGAACTAATGGAGAAATACGAGCTAAACGCAGTAATCGTCTGCTTTTGTGCTTTGTCGTTGACGGCTTTATTACTCGGGAATCAAATTAATATATTACTTAACAAGATTGCTATACATGTGGCCTACTATGTAAAGCTGAAGGAATAAAGTTGCATTAATATTTTTGTTCTTTTATAAAATTACGCGTATACTTTGCAGTAGTAGTGCGGGTGCGCTCTATCCATCAAAATAAAATGGCCGCCATTAGCTGGCATACAACGCCGAATGCCATGAATCATTGAATCCCTAACTTATTTAAAAATTCCACATGTGTTTTGAATTTCTTGGCAACTTATAGTCAGACGTTCTCAAAGAGTTTGTATACCATGTTATGAAGTGGAGTAAGCAGAAAATCTCTCAAGTCAAGTAGATTAATAGATCAGAAAATTGAGAGGGGCTCATTTATTAACTTTGCAATATTTATTTCCAGAAAAGCTATAAACATCTAAATTTTCTATAAAAAAATACTGAGGGAGGATCTTTAAACCCGAAATATATTTAGTTATTAAGTAAATGTTTTAAATTTCATATTTTAGTTTAGAGGATGTTTGGTATTTGTCTTGCTCTTAATTTTAAAGGTTATAAATCCCAGGGAAATTATAAAGGCTTTGAATAATTTAATCTTTGCTTTGAATTTGCTAAAACTTTATCGGCCATAACTAAGCAACACTATAAACCTTTTTCTTTTGTAGAGTGAGAGCTGGGCAAATTACTTTGAAAAAGCAATTAATTAGTAATTACCAATTATCGCCCAATAAAGTAATTGAATTAACAGAGATTTCAATTATTCCAGTGAAATAGTAATTCAATTACCAATTACTTGGTAATTGTAATTGTATAACATAAATTACTTTTCCAATTACTTGCAATAGAAATTGTCATATAGTTGTATTTAGTAGAACTTTCTTGCAAGTCGCAACTATTATTAGTGTTGTGTCGATTCGTAATCGTAATCTAAAAACGCTTAATTTTTATGTTTATTAACGATAGTAACCAACATACTTTATCACTTTTAAAATCTTGTAGCTACTTGCACCGTTCACCAAAACCAAAAGTTAGTTTGTATTGATGTAATATATAGAATGTATGTAAAATACTAAATGTAAATTGTGTATAATTTTACTGGAATAAATCAATCTGCATCTATATATTGTAGTACCTGCCTATAGTTTATGTGGCGACGAGGATAAATTTAACTTGTGCGATGGCTTCAATTAGAAAGGTTTCCGACTTTCAAGTGCACAAGGATAATTGGAATAAATACATGACTCTCTTAAAAAATTAGCTTCCACGTGCCAATATGGGACTAATTTGGAAGAGGTCTTACGGGACCAGTTCGTATGGGGATTAAGTGATAACTCCATTAAACAGCGTTGTTCACAGAATCGGAATTATCTTTTTAAAAACCTGTAAAAAGCTTTACCCAGAACTTCCCTCGCCCGAATTAGATCAATTTGCAAATTTAAAAAAAATGTATCCCGTTGGGGTTTGAACCCGCCGCAACTGCATAGCGATCGTAACCGCATCTCAGCAGCCGATGTAACTGCAGCGAAATTCCAACTGCGCCATCAAGCCTTATAGAAATAAGTGCGGCGAGCGCCTCTCTTGAACAGAACTGGCTTATTGTTGAAACAAACGTTTTTACTCTTTTGTGACATTATCTTGTATCGCTTGAGTCTTATTTTCTTTCAAACGAGGGAAGTAAAAAGCGCTAGATTTAGCGGTTGAAATAGAAGCAGCTGAAAAAACGTTCGAATCACCGAATTTCCGGAGCCCAGTCAAGTTCACCGGGTAACAGTTCAAACAACCGGAGCTGGTCGTGCTTGTGGAAGGCATAATCATCAAAAGAAGGAGTGCAGGTATAGGAATTCGGTGTGGTTAGTGCAACGTGAAAGGTAATTTAGCAAGGGAAACGAGTCCCTCAAAATTATGTAAACAAAGAACGCGATTCTAAATTTGAAGTGCCTTTGTTATCACATAATGTCAAAGCGAAGTTGAATGTATATTGCACTTCAGATACAGATGATGACTTTTTTCCTATTAAACGGTTAGCACCAGAGGAAAGACCGATTTTTCTAAGTGCTATTATTGAAAACATAAGCGTTAAAATGGAAGTTGATACAGGCTCAGCCATTAGTGCCATTTCAAAAGATTTTTATGAAAGGAAATTTAAAAATATACCTTTAATGAGCTCCGATTTAACGCTTAGAATATATACTCATCAAACAATTCGTCCAAAAGGTTTCATTAATGCAAGTGTTAAGTTATGTAATTGCTCTGTTTATTTTTGAAACTTTATGTAATGAATAATGGTGGCTCTCTTTAATGGGTCGTAGTTGGTTAAGCAAGCTGTGGATAACCAAATTAGTACCTGTTACTTTTTGTTGGATGATACGAAAAATCAACTAGATTCGTTATTGGCGGATTATCATAATTTCTTTTCTAATAAAATTGGTACTTTTAATAAGAATCCACCGATATTGCATTTTCGTGATTCAGTAACACCGGTATTTGTCAAAGCAAGGCCTCTTCCATTCGCGTTAAGGACTAAGGTTGAAAAAGAACTCGATAATTTGGTCGTGAGAGGTGTTTTGACACCAATTGAGATAAGCCCATGGGGGACGCTAATTGTAGCTGTGTTGAATTTCCCAAATACTTATTTGCGGAGATTATAAAATTATCTGTAACGAGGGGTTGGTTAAAGATAGATACATATCCCGTACCAAAGTAATTTAGGTGGACCTAAATATGTTAGTAAGATTGATTTGAAATTAGCATATTTAGAAGTACCTCTAGATAAAGAATCTAAAAAATGCTTAACCATATCGACCCATAAGAGTTTATTTCGACAAAATAGACCTCCATATGGGGTTGCTTTCGCTCAGGAATTTTTAAAAAGTATATGAAACAATTATTAGTAAAAATATCCGGAATTTTTCTGTTTTTTAGATGATGTATTGGTGACCAGAGTTTCAGAAAATAATCATTTACAAACTCTAAAATTGGTTTTAGAAAAACGTAGCTGTTGCGAATAAACTTGAAATCTAACTGATCTCAACTTACACTTTTAAATGATTAAGTTATTTATTACAAAACTATATTTTATTGACAAATTTGCAAGTGACAAGCAATTCCATATATCAACAACTCGTTTCTATAACAATATCATCACATATAAATAGTAACACGTTGCAGTTCTTTCATCCTCCCACCAATGAAATTCCTTAGAATTTTATTTATTTACACTCATAGGAATCTTTTTGACTTTTTTCACATAAAATACCCTCTTTAAAGAATTTTTCCAAATTACAGCTATGTTACAAATTCAATTCTAGAGGAAATAGACGTTGGATAAGACGAGTAACAATACCGTTTTCAGTCTTCACTTTTGCAACACGTGATATGTTATCCTTTCCAGGGATCAACTTTATAATACGACCAAGTGGCCAATGTAACCGCTCCACATTATCAGATCCCACCAAAACTAGTTCACCTTCTCGAAGAGTACGAGTAGATCTTTCCCTAGCTCGGTTAACCAACAATGCCAAATATTCATTGCGGAAACTTTGGTGAAGCTCCTTTCTCAAGGTAGTGAGATATTTCCAGCGATAACGTATTTTGTCAGCATCAGACTCACACCCTTCAGGAAATTGTAATCCACTTGGAGAACTCACAAACATAGATGGAATTAAAGGCTCTAACTCGCCACCATCTTCAGTGACATAGGTTAGAGGTCTTACATTCATGACCTTTTCCACAATTAATAAAACGTCTTCGAGTTCACCTTTTTTAAGAGTAGCTTTTCCAATAGTTCTTTTCATTAAATCTTTCATAGTGCGGATGAGTTGGTCCCACCATCCGCCCCACCAGGGTGCTGTAGCCACATTGAACTTCTACTGAATGGGTTTCAGGTGAGACAAGTCTTGTATTGTTTTCCAATTCAGCGACCTAAAGAAATTATTGGTTCCGTGAAAATTAGTGCCATTATCACTAAATATCATTCTTGGACGACCATTCATTGGAATGAACTTCTTCAAAACTTTTATAAAAGCAACTGTACTTAGGGAAGAAATAACTTGTAATCGTACGGCTCAAAAGACTGCACAGGTAAAGATCAACACCCAAACGTTTCTATTTTTTATTTTTAAGAAGAAAGGACCAGCTACATACACTCCAATAACTTCAAACACATTAGCATCTTGCAATCGTTTAATTGGTAGCGGAGATGGATTAGCAATAGCAGATCTTACGGAATTTTTTTTACATTTGATGCAACTGTTTAAAACTGATTTTGTTTTTTTTTTGCTTTTAGGATTCAATAATTTTCACGAATATTCACCATTAGGAATCCTACACCAGCGTGACAATAACAACGATGCATATCTAAATTCAATTGTTTCACGTTCTCATTCTTTCCAGGAAGCACTGCAGGGTACCGAAAGTTTTCGAAATTTTCCCGTAAAATAATCTTCGTTTTTACTCGAATAATATTATTCGAATCCACGTAAGTGTTTAAAGTCGTCAGTTGGCTTTTAGCAATAAAGGATTCTTGTTGAATACTCCGTATGAAACTCACCTCAGCTAGTTTCAATTCTACAGCAGTTAATTTTCCACTTCGTCTCTGTGCAATTTTCTTTACATTGTTGATGAAGCGATGACACCATGCTACAATACGAATCCACTGTCTGAAGGTGAAGTTTTTTTCAACTCGTCAAGAAGCAACATGGCAGTGCCTTTAGCAAACATTTTCCTTTAAGCTTGAACACACCCCTCGAATACTTCTTCCTGTTGATATGGCCAGTTCTCTTGTTTATCTTTTAACCACTGATGACTTTCCCACCATTTCTTTTCTACAAGCTGTGTAGGTAAGCATCCTCTTGAGGGTAAGTCTGCTGGATTCATAAACCCTGGAACGTATCGCGACTGATTAACATCAGTCAATTTACTTATCTCCGACACCCGGTTACCCACGTACGTACCCCACTGTTCACTTCTTCTTATCCAAGCTAAAGCAGTAGTGGAATCAGACCAGTAGATGATAAGAAGATCATCCACATTCAATGTTTTTATTACAGTTGTAGCCAATCTGGCTCCAATTAAACAGCAATTCCAGTCTTGGAATAATGACTGGCTTCATACGAGAAACTCGTGCTTTTGCCGCTATTAACTGAACAGATACCTGAATAGGATGTTGTACCCTCAAGAACACCACTGCACTGTAGGCTACATTACTTACATCCGTGAAAACATGCAGAGTCCAGTGTTGACCATCACTTTCTTCACGAATGAACCACCGTGGTATGCGTATTCGATTTAAATCCTGTAGTTGAGCTACCCATGTACAAAATAACCTATTTTCATCTTTTGGCAATGGTTCGTCCCATTTTATTTTATTTATCCAAATTTTCTGCAGTATTATTTTAAGAGAAGTAATAGCTGGACTTACAATTCCAATCTTATCAAATACCCCTTGGGCGACAGATAACAGAGTTTTTTTCGTGAATATTTCAGGAATAGAGATATCTTTTACATTTACGAATAATTAGTCTGTTAATCGATCCCAAAGAACTCCAAGAACTGATACAGTATGAGTTGATGGATCTTCCATCTCATCTATATTTGACATCCATAAACGTAAGTCCATCTTAGCTTCACTTAATAATGCAATTGACTTCTTCCGAAAATATTGATACTCTTCAATTAAATTTTATCTTCTGAGCAGACACAATTATCCACATAAAGAGTTTGTAACAGTTTTTCGGCAAATTGCTTATCTGACGAATTCACCTTCAAATGGAACTCTAATACAGCACCCAATATAAATGGACTACATGTAGCTCCGAACGTAAACCGGACATGGCGATATTCAATTAATTCTTGTTTTTCTTTATTCTTCCACCAAAGAAAACGCATGCAATCACGGTCTTGTTCCTTAACTTCAATCATCTGAAAAGCTTTTCGAATATTAAATATAATTGCTCCCTTTCTTCAAACAATCATTTAACGACGGAGCTTTTCCAACTTTACAGGAAGCATCAAATACTGGCCGTACAGGAGTGGTCATACTGCTTAGCTTTATTACTGCTCGATGTGGAAGATAGTGAACTTTTCCCCGCATCAGTGGTATCTCTGCTAACACCTCTTCAATAAATCCTTTAGATTTCCAGTCTTGAAAAAGTGTCGAATGAGATTCGAATAACTTGTTTTCGCAGAGTTTTCTTGTTGACAACTCAAGTCTCTTAATCGCTATTTCTTTAATAGTAGGTAAAGAAGAGTGCTCATCAACACAAGGAACTGAAATAACATATCGTCCATCCTGCCTCCGGCTCAACCCATCAATAAATTTCTTCTTGTCTTCTTCCTCTCGCTCTGCAATGGTCTTCACATCAGTCTCATCGCAAATACCAATTACATCTAGATCCCACAACTATGAAATGGAAGAGTTATTAAGAGCCATTGACAGTGAACACATAGATAAACTGTCTTCATGAACTCCTCTTAACTTCCAACAAAGTGTCCAGCCTAGCTTTGTTTCAATTGCGACAACACCACAAGCAAGAGTATTTATTTTTCCAGTCAATATTCTTCCGTATACATCAGCTCCAAGTAAAATTTCGATAGAAGGACATCCCTCGCCAACATCCGATAATTTTATTTTGTTTTTCTTCAGTTCTTTCAGAACATTCGAAGTTGAGTTCGAAATTCGACGAATAAAATTACAAATCTTATGCTGGTCTCGAACGTTGATGATGCAGGAATAACTACCATCGACGTTCTCTAATTTCAGATGGTATTTATTATGCCGTACAACTTCCGTCTGTGTCCCTCCAAAAAGGTAATGAGATACATCTTCCACTGCCTGTACTTCAAGTCCTAACTCCGCTGCTGTTGACTTTAAGATATATGAGCCTTGAGATCCATTGTCCAAAAATGCACGTACTACCTTTCTCTTATCCCCATTACATATTGTGACGAGAATAGTTTGAAGGACAATTTGCTTGGAACAGATCTGATTAGCCATGCCAGTCATATTTTCAGTGGACGTCATTAGTACTGACATTACTTTTGGTTGTTCAGTAGAATGCTTATGTTATTCTCCTTAGCATAGAATTTCGGCTTAGACCGCGTAGTATTTGTATATGAACACCCAGCATTTTCTGCCTTAATGTGCCTTGCACCTTGTGAAGTCGAGCAAAAACCCGCGCGATGGCCATGCTCTTTGGTGGCTCGTGTTGTTCGAGTATCTTGAGAACGAGGATACTTAGGCAGATTTGGCCGTTTTGCTGTTTGTGCATCCATATTCACTAACGTTTCGCAAGACCTTGCAGCTTGCATCATCAGAGTGAAAGTCGCACTAAGAACCGAAGGTCGGTGTGGAGCTATTTATAGTCCTCTGTGCCAGGCGCGCGGAGTGGCGTAACGCTGGCGCTGGTTGGTCGTCCGAGTGCAACGTAATCCGTGGGGCGTGGCACTCGGACGACCAACCAGCGCCAGCGTTACGCCACTCCGCGCGCCTGGCACAGAGGACTATAAATAGCTCCACACCGACCTTCGGTTCTTAGTGCGACTTTCACTCTGATGATGCAAGCTGCAAGGTCTTGCGAAACGTTAGTGAATATGGATGCACAAACAGCAAAACGGCCAAATCTACCTAAGTATCCTCGTTCTCAAGATACTCGAACAACACGAGCCACCAAAGAGCATGGCTATCGCGCGGGTTTTTGCTCGACTTCACAAGGTGCAAGGCACATTAAGCCAGAAAATGCTGGGTGTTCATATACAAATACTACGCGGTCTAAGCCGAAATTCTATGCTAAGGAGAATAATTCGAGTAACCGCGAAAGCCTCAAACAATACATAAAATGCTTATGTTCTATCTCATGATTCTCAAAGTTTGAACACATCACAGGATGATGTTTTCATCCGCAGATAATACATTCCAGCTTGGCTCTACAAAGTCTTGCAAAATGTTTTGCTCTAAAGCAAGCAAAACATAATTTTTTCTCCTTCAAAATGCTTCGTTTCCTATCCAACGGCCAATATTTGGCAGTGTTACAGTCCTTGCTCTCATGATTTTTATCACAGAACAAACAAGTAGAAGGTTCTCCTGAAAAACAACTTGAAAGTGTGGATGTCTGTTGTGGAGGCTTATATATTTTCTGAACATTTTCTTTATTTTTCTTCTCCTCAAAGCCTCCACGTGCTAAGTTAATTTTTTGTTGAATATCCATTTCCTTCTCCAAAAAAACTCATGAGACGATCCAGTCGGCTCCTTGGAGGCTCATCTTTGCTACTATCACAGGAAGACACCGGACTACGTTGCTAACTAAGTAGTATATTTTCCGGAAGACTTGACTCCACTAGTGGAAACAACCAGGTTGCAGGATCTGCCTTTTCTAATTTCAGAGTCTTCAATGCTCTCAAATGGGATTCCAATTTCAAGTGCAGCACATGAAAAGGCATCTTGACGTTAGAATTGACATTTGAAATTACTAATTTTAATAATTCACGTATATACACTTGCAGAAGTAAGTCTTCGTTACCATATCTTCTCTTCAAAACCTCAATCACCTTAGGATAATTTTCATTGCTCTGAGGATAACTACTTGCAATTTCATAGGCATCCGTTCCGGATGTCAATGATTGTAGCAGGTACTGCAACTTGTCACTGCCATGTAAAGTAGAATCTGCATCAATCTTCTCAAATTGAGCCCAATATCCAAGCCAATTCTTCAGGTCTCCACTAAACTTCTTCAGTTCAAGTTTTGGCAGACGACAACCTCTTACTCCACCATTGAATTCAATAACAACGCTTGGTGAGGAAAGGGAAACTGGCTCAGGATTTTCCAAAACCTTTTCCGCTTTCATTCTTGTAGTTATAAGTTTGCGTTTCATATCTTGAATTAAGTCTTATTCTACATCTTGTAAGTCATCACTAGCATTGTCAATCATTATCTGTTCCGTAATCTTTTGATCCAGCTCTGACAGTGAATTATAGACTTCATTCAGTAACCGTAGGACAAGGCACACGTCTTCTCGTTCTACACGTTCTGAAGAACATAGCTCTTGCAAATCTACCACCAGCTTATTGACTTCATTACGGACAGGTCTTCTCGATCTTTGTAACGCATCCATTGTAATTACCAACTTAATCACCGATCACGTCGGGGTCAATACGATGTTGCGAATAAACTTGAAATCTAACTGATCTCAACTTACACTTTTAAATGATTAAGTTATTTATTACAAAACTATATTTTATTGCCAAATTTACAAGTGACAAGCAATTCCATATATCAACAACTCGTTTCTATAACAATATCATCACATATAAATAGTAAAACGTTGCAGTTCTTTCAGTAGTAGTGCGTGTTTAAAGGTTAAAAAGGACAACTGTACTTTCTTTAAGAAGTCAGTTTCCTATTTGAGGTTTGTTATAGATAAAGAGGGAATTCGACCAGATTATACAAAGATAGAAGCCATTACAAAGGTTCCTGCTCCAAATAATGTGTCTGAATTAAGAAGATTTTTAAGGCTGATCAATTACTACGAAAAATGTCTGGGAAACTTAAGTACAAAATTAGCGCCGTTGCACGAATTATTAAAAAAAAATAAAAAGTTTATATGAAGCAGTAACTGTCAGAGAGCTTTTGAAGTAATCGAGGAAGCTTTAGGATCAAGTAAATTACTGGTACACTTCAATGACAAGTTACCATTGATTTTATCATGCGATGCATCACCGTATGGTGTTGCAGGTGTGTTGTCGCATAAATTTCCAAATAGTGATATCAAACCAATTGCATTTGTGTCGCAGAGTTTAAATGATACCGAGAAAATTTATTCGCAATTGGATAAAGAAGCATTGGCTTTGGTATTTTCTGTAAAGAAGCTATATGAATCTATATATATATATATATATATATATTAAAGGTAAACATTTCAGGGTGTCATACCGCTTAATAAATTTGAAGATTTCTTCAACTGGTTGAAGAACATCTTGAATGGCGTTTGGGGTTGGACGACGTTTCGACGAAATCACATTCGTCATTTTCAAGTCCTTATAGTCCTGGTTTGGCTTCTAGTTATGCGGCAACACGACGGACTGTCAACTTGATGTACCTTCTAATATAGGTATATATATATATATATATATATATATATATATATATATATATATATATATATATACCTATATTAGAAGGGGACCTATATACAGCTTTCATAAAGTTGGTCAATAGATGATTTTAATCGACAACACTGTTCAATATCGATATCAAAAGAAACCACAAAGCAATTAAGGTAAATTCACACTTGACAGACATACCTACACCTCGCCCCTTACAGATGGATCTACATGGAAGAAGTTATAGTTTTCTATACTAATAACGCTGTTAGTTATTTCATTTGTAAGCCAAGCTTCTGAAACTGCAATAATGTCGTAATTATTTGCTATAATAAACTCTGGTCTGAAATATGAGTTTCCAAGGAACAGATGCTTAAGTAAGCCACATTTAGTAATTCATTTCGCATCACAAAATAATCTTAAACTATATCATAATGCATCATATCCTATTTGTAACGTATTTATACTTACTAATTAATTAACAATAACAATTACAAAAAAGAAAACAAAAAGAAACTGAATATACAGCTGCAGTAGAAAAATTCACGAAAATAACTCCGTGTAATGTATACAGGGTGTTGAAAAAGAGCCGCAATCGCATAGTACTACCGTAATTGACATCAAATAAGTATCATAAATTCGTTTTTAAAAGTTTGCTGCTATACTTACGTCGGAAGATATAAAATTCCTTCTACCAAAATTAAAAACTGTTCTAAAGCTATGATATTAATTGTATTAACAATTTTTTCTAACAAAATAAAAGCGTCAATCTATATCAACAATTTCCGGTTAGTATAGTAATGAATAACAGTTTTATTAGACATCCTCAAAGAACAAAATATTGTTGAAAATCCAAAATTACCGATCTGACAATCCTGCAATATTTGTATGTATTTAAGCACAATAAACTAGTCACCATATTTCAATAAAAAACAATGTTTTGTCAAAATATCAAATTCTGACAGTACCACGAATCTTAGTACATTAATTTCAAACGCGTAGAGTAGAACAGTGGGGACTATAGCGGCCATTTTGTGTTGGGACATGGCGGCCATCTTGTTTAATCGGATCAATTAAAAGTCAATTAAACCGCGAATTAAACCGCGAATCAGATGCTCTAACTAATGTCGCGGATTGACCTAATTATTTTTGATGTGTGCTACTGATTTTATTACGCATTAGCTTCCGATTAAATTACGCATTAAATTTTTTAATTTGCTTCTGGAATTACGCGGCGGCCATTTTTAATTTTCGCGGGAATATTTGAAATTTGAATTTTTTCCGATTTTTTTCTAAGTTCCATTATTTGAATTTTAAACTTCCCGGGTGTCAGCAGCCATCTTGGTTTTCTGCGAGCGCACTTCTCACGGCTGTCGTTTTTAATTTTGAATTTTCGCGGAAATATTTGAAGTTCAAACTGGTAGATCTTCCGTCTCCCTCATCGAAGCTGCTGTCTCTGTCTTGCATTCCCTCGCGGAAATATTTGAATTTAAAAAAAGCTATTTGCGTCGGGCCCAAGTGGGATTCGAACCCTAGTTGCCTGGCCAGTATCCCCTACACCTAACCCCTAGACTAGCGAGGTGTCTTAGAAATTTAAGATTTGAGCAGTGTGCCATTCCGGTTGAGTGCCGCTATGCTGTCATATTATAAAATTATTTATTTCCTGAAAATTATAATTAATAACAGATGAACTGCATTGTGCATAATTTAGAACCATAGTAATATTTTTAAAAGGCGTCTTCGTAAGTGTTTTAGTCCCTTATATAAATACACGCATTCTGACTATGCTAGCTTTCTCTTTCAAAGTTTTGACGTCATTGCATAGCGGGCTGTAAATTTTAACCGACAAAATACATTGTTACCGGGGGATTGTATCTGCTGGAGTTTAGACTTTTTATAATAGAAATTAAATAAATGAACTGAATCCCTCAAATGGGTTATAACGCTCAGGATCAAGCGGTCTCTATTTAATAAATGTGTTTTACAATCAACCATTGTTTTATTTGCAGACGGTATAGAAAATCTATTTTATTTTAAATAAACGTTGTACCACACAACCTATTTTTCAAAAATTTAGATTATAAGAATAGGGAATGTTTAGCTTATTGTGTTTAAAGGTTGGTACAATTTAAAAAAAAATTAGATTTGCAACAGCTTTTGCTGTAATTAGTGCTTTTATTTTTATAATATGAGTGACGTGTATGCGTGGATTAACGATATTTCCATAGTTCTCTGCCTGCTATATAGATGGAAATTTCCTCTCGAGTTCTTGGTCAATCGAATATATTCCGGCGAAATGCTGTAACATATTTAAATTTATGTTGCTATGCGTGCTTACAAAAAGACGTTATGGAGCAATCAATTAATTGATCTAATTAAATTCGCGGTTGTCAAATAATATCAAATTTTAAACTTTGAACACAACAGTTTTAAAATATTGCTCGGCTAACATAAAGAAGATATACGTATTGCTTGAGTAAGAAAGAGATAAACATAGTAGCAAATATTGGAGAAGGCTTGCCTAATTTTAATTATGACATTTGTCAACTAAACATGCCTAGTACTAATAGAAATAATTACTTTATTTTTATAATCTGCTCTTTTATAATATCGCTGCGGAACTTACGAGACGTTCTTTATGTTTACTTTAGAAACTCTTAACCCTTTTCATTTAAATCGCGAAATCCGCATAAATATATTACTATAAAAAATCGCGAAAAGTGTTGAGTAAATAAATGCAACGCATTGTAAAGCCGTAAAACTTTTAGTTATTGTACGTTTACAAGATGGGTCTTTTGACAAAGTGGAAGAACCAAACTATGCTATTGTAAATGTACAGATTTTTCACTGTCAATTTGTATATAACAACTTAATGTAAATTGGTATTTGGAACATTTTAACGAAAACAGCGACTTCTTTCGGCATAAACTGTTTCTTCTCACTACGGAACCCTATTTTATAAGTAAACGTCTGAAATTGTGTCATTATATCGATAAAAACTGCATTTTAGTTTAAAAAATTCCAATATAAATGCAAACGGACGAAAATAAAAACGCAATTAACCACAAAGTAACATAATTTTGAATAAAAAAACACAATTTCGTTGGAAAAATGTTCTGTTTCACTTAAAATTTTACAAAAACTGACATCATGTCACTTGAAATTATACAAAAAACGACATTTTTATCCAATAAGCGATAAAAAAAATACGCCGTCTCACATAAATTTTAGAAAATCGACAGCATCTCCCATGAAAATTTATAAAAATCGGCATCTTGTCACATTAAATTCTGTAAAAACGACAAAAACAATATTTTTTTCACAACTTTCATTGAAAAATAGTAAAATTTTACGAAAATACGTCTGTGCTGACGACAAATGAAAATAAATTTGAATAGAAACACGCAAAAATTACGAAAAGACGTATGTGTTGACCTCAAAGTAACAAAAATTTGAATAAAATCACACAATCATACAGCATCTCACATAAATTTTCGCAAATATCGACATCATGTCACATAATTTATACAAAAACTGTCATCACGTCACTTGAAATTATACAAAAAAAACGATATTTTATTCAACACACGATGAAAATTGAACAAAAATCACGCAATTACAAGCCATCTCACATAAATTTTCACAAAAATCGACATCATGTTACATAAACTATGCATAATTTTGCAAATGTTTTACACTTTTTATAAAATGCATCGCTCAAAATTAAAAGAAATAGCAATTTCGTTGAAAAAATCTACTACCACAATCATTTCGATAAACAAAATTCAAAAAATCTTATACTTTTGACGGAAATATATGTATGTTGACCACAAATTAACATAATTTTTAAATAAAAACGCGCAATTCGTTGAAAAAAATATTCTGACACCACCAAAACACGCAATTTCATTGAAAAATATATATATGTTGTCCGCAAATTAACATAAAGTTGAATAAAAACACGTAATTTTGTTGAAAAAATGTTCTGGCCCCTTCATTTCACTTAAAATTTTACAAAACTGCCATCATAACACTTGAAATTATACAAAATATATGTATGTTGATCACAAATTAACATAAACCTGAATAAAACACACAATTTCGTTGAAAAATTTGCAAATGTTTTACACTTTTTTATAAAATGTATCGCACAAAATTAAAAGAAATCACAATTTTCTAAATTATATCACGCTATTATGAAATCGTAGATTGATTTTTTTGAAATTTTACACTTTGTAACTGTAAAATAACTACAAATACTAATATTTTAGCTTTAGACTTTGTAATTATTGCAGATTCGAGAAAAAAAAACAAAGCAGAGTGGAAATAAAAAACACAAACACTTTGTAATAAACAAATATATTGTTCTTATTTCGTATAATACTTAATAATATAAATATAAATGTACAGCAGAATGTCTTATTTCTAAAAATTCGCTAGCAATTTACAAAACTGTAGTTTGAGGTGCACGACATTTCAAATTAAAAAGACTGCAAGTAATAAAATCAGAAATTCATTGTGTAATTTTAAAGTTTAAGATGCACCCAATCTAGAATTCCCTTCGTTTTTGGTGTTGATGACATCTGCCTTAGAGGCGTTTTTCTAACGGCCCTTTTTTGGAGGCGTTTCCTTATCGGCGTTCTTCTGACTGAACCTTTTTGATGTGGACTTGGATGAGTAGCTGGTGTTTTTAATTTATATTCTAAATCGGACTCGCAGTTATCAGTTTCCATTTCGGTTTTTCCTGTAGTATCAGTCGGGGTTGGCTTTTTTTGCTGTTTAGGTTTAGCTAGCAGCACATTAGCAACGTTAAGGTCTTTGATGTACTCAGCAAACTGTAGGCGTCCGGGTGGATTAATAGTTTTTCGAGGCCGCAGAGTGTCATGAATTAAATCGACTATGTTAGACGCCGGTAAAATTTCACCCTTTATAGTAACGGTGCCCTTGTGATCCCAGCTCACATCGTTTGAGGTACTCAAAATGCGTAGGAAAACTTCAGCTTTTTTCTTAAAAGTTTTGGGAAGTGTAGATAAAATAACGGCATTTGATAGGCTGTCACTGGTTGTTTCAATAGGTATTTTGATTGGCTGCCGCGCCTGGTTTGTGAAATGAAGGAATCGTTGTAAAACCTGATTGTACTGGATCCATTTATCGTGATCAGTTAATTTGGAGTTTAAAACTTTTTGCATTTCGTCATCAAGCTGTGATAATATATTTTTCTCCGCATCATCGCCAGACTTAAGACGTTGGACAAATTCCGGCGATACAATCAACATCTTCCGCTCTTTGTCCATTTTAGTCGAAAAGGAGCTCAGTCGTTTGTTCTAGTAGAGCCGTCGTGAATAAACTAGCTTAAAATCAAGACTTTCATAATAAATATATAAAAAAATATGACAGGTACAGGAATCGAACCTGTATTCTCTCTCGAGATCAGAGCTTAAATCTGACGCCTTAACCATTCGGCCAACCTGCCTCCCTATATAAACGAGCACTCTCTGCATAATTAAGAAAACATATAGTTTAAAAAGCCTTCTGCATGCAATTTCAAACAATATTTCATATAAATTAAGCCATGTACAAATTTCTAAATCGGTTTTGATATATATTTTATCGAAAGATTGGACCCACAGCTACCGTTTTATTACTATTTGTCGTGATGCGTCATCGATGAATTTTACAAGTGCCATCCTGTCTGCTGTGTGACGTAGGTAATGTCTCCATACCTTTTTATTTTAAAATTCTATAAAAACAGAGGCCCGACTGATGTCGCACTAACACGTTTTAAACCATTGTACTCTGTTACCTGATGCGGCAGCAGTTTGGACCTCTGATTTTATAGAATTTTAAAATAAAAAGGTATGGAGACATTACCTACGTCACACAGCAGACAGGATGGCACTTGTAAAATTCATCGATGACGCATCACGACAAATAGTAATAAAACGGTAGCTGTGGGTCCAATCTTTCGATAAAATATATATCAAAACCGATTTAGAAATTTGTACATGGCTTAATTTATATGAAATATTGTTTGAAATTGCATGCAGAAGGCTTTTTAAACTATATGTTTTCTTAATTATGCAGAGAGTGCTCGTTTATATAGGGAGGCAGGTTGGCCGAATGGTTAAGACGTCAGATTTAAGCTCTGATCTCGAGAGAGAATACAGGTTCGATTCCTGTACCTGTCATATTTTTTTATATATTTATTATGAAAGTCTTGATTTTAAGCTAGTTTATTCACGACGGCTCTACTAGAACAAACGACTGAGCTCCTTTTCGACTAAAATGGACAAAGAGCGGAAGATGTTGATTGTATCGCCGGAATTTGTCCAACGTCTTAAGTCTGGCGATGATGCGGAGAAAAATATATTATCACAGCTTGATGACGAAATGCAAAAAGTTTTAAACTCCAAATTAACTGATCACGATAAATGGATCCAGTACAATCAGGTTTTACAACGATTCCTTCATTTCACAAACCAGGCGCGGCAGCCAATCAAAATACCTATTGAAACAACCAGTGACAGCCTATCAAATGCCGTTATTTTATCTACACTTCCCAAAACTTTTAAGAAAAAAGCTGAAGTTTTCCTACGCATTTTGAGTACCTCAAACGATGTGAGCTGGGATCACAAGGGCACCGTTACTATAAAGGGTGAAATTTTACCGGCGTCTAACATAGTCGATTTAATTCATGACACTCTGCGGCCTCGAAAAACTATTAATCCACCCGGACGCCTACAGTTTGCTGAGTACATCAAAGACCTTAACGTTGCTAATGTGCTGCTAGCTAAACCTAAACAGCAAAAGAAGCCAACCCCGACTGATACTACAGGAAAAACCGAAATGGAAACTGATAACTGCGAGTCCGATTTAGAATATAAATTAAAAACACCAGCTACTCATCCAAGTCCACATCAAAAAGGTTCAGTCAGAAGAACGCCGATAAGGAAACGCCTCCAAAAAAGGGCCGTTAGAAAAACGCCTCTAAGGCAGATGTCATCAACACCAAAAACGAAGGGAATTCTAGATTGGGTGCATCTTAAACTTTAAAATTACACAATGAATTTCTGATTTTATTACTTGCAGTCTTTTTAATTTGAAATGTCGTGCACCTCAAACTACAGTTTTGTAAATTGCTAGCGAATTTTTAGAAATAAGACATTCTGCTGTACATTTATATTTATATTATTAAGTATTATACGAAATAAGAACAATATATTTGTTTATTACAAAGTGTTTGTGTTTTTTATTTCCACTCTGCTTTGTTTTTTTTTCTCGAATCTGCAATAATTACAAAGTCTAAAGCTAAAATATTAGTATTTGTAGTTATTTTACAGTTACAAAGTGTAAAATTTCAAAAAAATCAATCTACGATTTCATAATAGCGTGATATAATTTAGAAAATTGTGATTTCTTTTAATTTTGTGCGATACATTTTATAAAAAAGTGTAAAACATTTGCAAATTTTTCAACGAAATTGTGTGTTTTATTCAGGTTTATGTTAATTTGTGATCAACATACATATATTTTGTATAATTTCAAGTGTTATGATGGCAGTTTTGTAAAATTTTAAGTGAAATGAAGGGGCCAGAACATTTTTTCAACAAAATTACGTGTTTTTATTCAACTTTATGTTAATTTGCGGACAACATATATATATTTTTCAATGAAATTGCGTGTTTTGGTGGTGTCAGAATATTTTTTTCAACGAATTGCGCGTTTTTATTTAAAAATTATGTTAATTTGTGGTCAACATACATATATTTCCGTCAAAAGTGTAAGATTTTTTGAATTTTGTTTATCGAAATGATTGTGGTAGTAGATTTTTTCAACGAAATTGCTATTTCTTTTAATTTTGAGCGATGCATTTTATAAAAAGTGTAAAACATTTGCAAAATTATGCATAGTTTATGTAACATGATGTCGATTTTTGTGAAAATTTATGTGAGATGGCTTGTAATTGCGTGATTTTTGTTCAATTTTCATCGTGTGTTGAATAAAATATCGTTTTTTTTGTATAATTTCAAGTGACGTGATGACAGTTTTTGTATAAATTATGTGACATGATGTCGATATTTGCGAAAATTTATGTGAGATGCTGTATGATTGTGTGATTTTATTCAAATTTTTGTTACTTTGGGGTCAACACATACGTCTTTTCGTAATTTTTGCGTGTTTCTATTCAAATTTATTTTCATTTGTCGTCAGCACAGACGTATTTTCGTAAAATTTTACTATTTTTCAATGAAAGTTGTGAAAAAAATATTGTTTTTGTCGTTTTTACAGAATTTAATGTGACAAGATGCCGATTTTTATAAATTTTCATGGGAGATGCTGTCGATTTTCTAAAATTTATGTGAGACGGCGTATTTTTTTTATCGCTTATTGGATAAAAATGTCGTTTTTTGTATAATTTCAAGTGACATGATGTCAGTTTTTGTAAAATTTTAAGTGAAACAGAACATTTTTCCAACGAAATTGTGTTTTTTTATTCAAAATTATGTTACTTTGTGGTTAATTGCGTTTTTATTTTCGTCCGTTTGCATTTATATTGGAATTTTTTAAACTAAAATGCAGTTTTTATCGATATAATGACACAATTTCAGACGTTTACTTATAAAATAGGGTTCCGTAGTGAGAAGAAACAGTTTATGCCGAAAGAAGTCGCTGTTTTCGTTAAAATGTTCCAAATACCAATTTACATTAAGTTGTTATATACAAATTGACAGTGAAAAATCTGTACATTTACAATAGCATAGTTTGGTTCTTCCACTTTGTCAAAAGACCCATCTTGTAAACGTACAATAACTAAAAGTTTTACGGCTTTACAATGCGTTGCATTTATTTACTCAACACTTTTCGCGATTTTTTATAGTAATATATTTATGCGGATTTCGCGATTTAAATGAAAAGGGTTAAGAGTTTCTAAAGTAAACATAAAGAACGTCTCGTAAGTTCCGCAGCGATATTATAAAAGAGCAGATTATAAAAATAAAGTAATTATTTCTATTAGTACTAGGCATGTTTAGTTGACAAATGTCATAATTAAAATTAGGCAAGCCTTCTCCAATATTTGCTACTATGTTTATCTCTTTCTTACTCAAGCAATACGTATATCTTCTTTATGTTAGCCGAGCAATATTTTAAAACTGTTGTGTTCAAAGTTTAAAATTTGATATTATTTGACAACCGCGAATTTAATTAGATCAATTAATTGATTGCTCCATAACGTCTTTTTGTAAGCACGCATAGCAACATAAATTTAAATATGTTACAGCATTTCGCCGGAATATATTCGATTGACCAAGAACTCGAGAGGAAATTTCCATCTATATAGCAGGCAGAGAACTATGGAAATATCGTTAATCCACGCATACACGTCACTCATATTATAAAAATAAAAGCACTAATTACAGCAAAAGCTGTTGCAAATCTAATTTTTTTTTAAATTGTACCAACCTTTAAACACAATAAGCTAAACATTCCCTATTCTTATAATCTAAATTTTTGAAAAATAGGTTGTGTGGTACAACGTTTATTTAAAATAAAATAGATTTTCTATACCGTCTGCAAATAAAACAATGGTTGATTGTAAAACACATTTATTAAATAGAGACCGCTTGATCCTGAGCGTTATAACCCATTTGAGTGATTCAGTTCATTTATTTAATTTCTATTATAAAAAGTCTAAACTCCAGCAGATACAATCCCCCGGTAACAATGTATTTTGTCGGTTAAAATTTACAGCCCGCTATGCAATGACGTCAAAACTTTGAAAGAGAAAGCTAGCATAGTCAGAATGCGTGTATTTATATAAGGGACTAAAACACTTACGAAGACGCCTTTTAAAAATATTACTATGGTTCTAAATTATGCACAATGCAGTTCATCTGTTATTAATTATAATTTTCAGGAAATAAATAATTTTATAATATGACAGCATAGCGGCACTCAACCGGAATGGCACACTGCTCAAATCTTAAATTTCTAAGACACCTCGCTAGTCTAGGGGTTATGTGTAGGGGATACTGGCCAGGCAACTAGGGTTCGAATCCCACTTGGGCCCGACGCAAATAGCTTTTTTAAATTCAAATATTTCCGCGAGGGAATGCAAGAGACAGCAGCTTCGATGAGGGAGACGGAAGATCTACCAGTTTGAACTTCAAATATTTCCGCGAAAATTCAAATTAAAAACGACAGCCGTGAGAAGTGCGCTCGCAGAAAACCAAGATGGCTGCTGACACCCGGGAAGTTTAAAATTCAAATAATGGAACTTAGAAAAAAATCGGAAAAAATTCAAATTTCAAATATTCCCGCGAAAATTAAAAATGGCCGCCGCGTAATTCCAGAAGCAAATTAAAAAATCTAATGCGTAATTTAATCGGAAGCTAATGCGTAATAAAATCAGTAGCACACATCAAAAATAATTAGGTCAATCCGCGACATTAATTAGAGCATCTGATTCGCGGTTTAATTCGCGGTTTAATTGACTTTTAATTGATCCGATTAAACAAGATGGCCGCCATGTCCCAACACAAAATGGCCGCTATAGTCCCCACTGTTCTACTGCGTAGTAATGGAATATACAAATAATGAATATTTTGATATGCTGATGTGTTTGGGACAAGCGAATGGTGCAGCAGTTCTTGCAGCTCGTAATTATGCAGAATGTTTTCCAAATAGACGTCATTCTGATGGAAATGTTATAAGACGTGTAGAACAGCGTGTTAGAGAAACAGGGCAAGTAAATCCTATTCAGGTAAACCTTGGTCGTCAACGAGGGGCAAACCACCTAGCAAAAATTTGTACACCTAATGATGCCAAAATGGCATTAAAATGCCAATTAATGCCTTTAATGCCAGTGACAGGAATTAATGCTAAAAATGCCAAATAATGCCATTAATGCTATCAATGCCAATTAATGCCATTAATGCTATCAATGCCAATTAATGCTGGCCAATGCCAATAAATGCTACTTTTGTGACTGAATTCAGTGAGGATCACAGGTGTTTCTCTTTAGCCTATATATGTAGCTATTGGAAAATCATTAACAAGGAGATTCACTAACATTAAAACTGGTCTAATATGACAGTTGGAGGTTTAAACTGACAACTGTAAGAGTAAGACAACTAAATTTTGTACTGTAAAATGGTCTATCGTTTTCTTTAATTTATGAACCAAAAAGCTTTAAAGCATGCTCTGTTCGCATTAACAGAACTATATCCATTTCAGCAACATGTTCCAAGACAAAAATATATTTAAAATACAAACAAATTGCAGAAAAATAGAATAAACTATTAAGTTTCACATGTTAGCAATGTCACGATCAAAATATGTCAAAACTGAGCTTGCTATGTGGACTAAATTTTAGTCAGTACTAAGTCTTAGTGAATATCGATGTAATTTTTCAAGGATTTTAAAAATAAAAATGTGTACAGTATTTTTCTTAAAAGTCAGTGTTGAAAAATATAGGTAAATTAAATTTTGATTTTGCTTTTCTATACCAAGAATATATTATCAAAAAAAAACTGTATCCACATTAAACATTTTTATTCGCATTAATATTTGTACAATATAATATTAATAATAATAATAACGTTACAATAATCAAATGTCTTTATTTAAAACATGAATAAATTACTACAAAAACAATTGTATTTTGGATGGCGGTATCCAACTACTGCTTTCGGTATCTAAGGATTCCTTTTTATTAAAAATAAACACAAAAATGGGTTCTTAAAAAAATAAACTTTGATTAAAAAATGTAAATAAAAAGATCAGAGCGAGGATCAGAGTAACTAATTGCTAGAAATAGTAGTGGCGGACGGAGAAATTTCAAAGTGCTATATCTCGGTTGTTAGTTACGGGACCCACACTAAATTTAGTGGCTTTAATAATGGGCCCACTTAAAAGCGTTTTGCTAAAGAAAAAAACGTTTTTGAAATTCGCGAAAAAAAAAGAAATTTTTGGGGTTTTTAAAAATTTTGAATATTTTATTTTCAAATTAGCTTTTACCTTGTTTTATTGGGAAAATTTTAATTTCAGGAAAAAAAGATTTACTAAAAAGTAGCAGTCATTTATTTTTTTAAAAACCCTAAATTTTTCAGGATCCCAAATTTCTTTTTTACAAATTTAAAAAACATTTTTTTCTTCACCAAAACGCTTTTAGTGAGCCCATTATTAAGGCCCCTACATTTGTTGTGAGTCCCGTAACTAACAACCGAGATATAGCCTTTTGAAATTTCTACGTCCGCCCCTGAGAAATAGCCAATCAGTTAGTTACTCTAATCCTTTTTTTAAATCCCTATAACTCTTAATGATTTTGAGTTCATCGGCTCGCTTCAAATAGAATGCACAAGTTCCTGTTAGCTGAAAAGGGACATAAAATATATATTTGTTGTCAACTTCGGCTACGTCGTCTGGCTTGGGCCATGTGTAATGATCTAAATTAAGTGTTACAAATCTAATTACGCTCTTTTCAGTATTTGTTTCTATAACACGCCCTATGTACCACCGCAAATCATAAAACACGGCATAATATTCTTCTTCTAAATCTGAAAACTCTTCGCTTAAAGTATCAGATTTTAATGAAAAATCGCCATCAGTATCAGTTGTTTCGTCACCGGAAACTTCAACCCAAGAATTATTACTTCCTTTTACAATAAAGGAAGAAATGGATTTACCCCCAAAAATTCGAAATTGAGTTTTCAACAGATCTTCACGTTTCAAAGTCTCCTGAACCCAAAAAACATTTTTTTTTCATTGGTCTGTCTGTGTGTGTGTCTGTGAACAGAATATCTCAAAAACGAAAAGAGGTATGGGGTTGAAACTTCATATATAAGTTTTGTGTACTATTTAAATGTGACAGCAAGCTTTTGAAGAAAATGGCATAACGGGAAGTAGGTGTTTACTCTTGTGATTTTTCAGTTTTTTTCGATTTTTTCAAAAACGGCTTTAACGATTTTTTTAAAACTTCTCATTTTTATTACATCTTTAATGTGAATTGATGTGAGATAGGTGATTTTCCAGTTGAATACTTCTAAAATGGGTTTCTTTTGTTTTTTTTGTCTATTTTAAATAGAACACCCGGTATATTATTACATTTTTGAATTCAGCTTAAAATTCTAGAGAAAAGTTGTTCCTTTAACTAACGCTCTATTTTGTACCGTTTTTGTAGAATTTTTAATTTTTGAAAATTTTTGACAAATGCTTAAAAATTTAAAATAAAATGTTTGGCCAATTATAAGATCACTGTAAAAGGAAGTTGTGTGCGTGTATCACACCAGATTTTTTTTTTTTGCATTTGCATTAATTTTTTTTTGTCTTGTTTTTTTAAGGGCTATCGCCCGAGGTTTTGTGGAATTACCAGTCATTCCTCTGACTCTGTGTATTCTATCTGTTGATAAAAGGCCAGTTTTACAACCGAAAAACCAACAGACGGCGGATTTTCTTACGACACGTTTTTGGTTGTCATTCAATACCACTTCGATATAAGGAGAGTCAGGAGAAACAGTTTTAGTTGTGGTGTAATCTATAAGTTTTAAGTCAGCAAAACAATTGAAAATGGAAAGATCATTTTGGACTTCTTGGTCTTCGGCTTCAATTTGGTTTTCTTGTAAAATTTCCTTATCATAGTCTATCTAGGATGTTTCGCCATATTTTATTGTAGTTTTGTCAGCAATTTTAAAATGCATACTTGGGATTAACCTCGGGATTAACATATCAGTTGCTGCTTTCACTGAATCTTGTAATATCATTTCCAAATCTTGAGCTGAACTTATAGCGTCATTTCTGGCAGTTTCGATTAGGAGACTTATTTGTGTAGTATTGGGTAGTATTATTGTTGTTTGGATAGAATACCCCGTTTTCTTCTTTTCTTCTCGAGGAAAATGATAGATTGTTCCTAGAAAAATGTCGAATAATGCCGGTAAATGCCAATTCAATGCCGATAATGCCAATCCAATGCCGATAATGCTAATCCAATGCCGATTTTGCCATGAAAATGCCATTAATGCCAATAAAATGACATAATGCTAATTAATGCTGTCAATGCCAGTGATGTGTACACCAAATGCCAGTGGTGGTTGGCCCCTCGGTTGTCAACGCAATATTAGAACTCCAGAACTTGAAGAAAACGTTTTGACTGAAATAGAGAATAATACTGGTCGAAGTGTGAGAGGTTTGGCTAGAGAATTTGCAGTTGATATTCATACTGTACACGATATTCTACGGGAAGAACAGTATTATCCATTTCGTTATTCCCTAGTTCAGAGTCTTCTTCCAGGTGATGCAGCTCCAAGGCATCAGTATTGTCAGTGGTTATTACAGCAACATGATGAAGATCCACAATTTGTTACCCATATTTTATGGTCTGACGAGGTGACTTTCCCTAGGGATGGCGTGCTTAATAGAAGAAATGATCATGTGTGGGCTATAGAAAATCCGCATGCTGTCAGAAGACGCGCTTTTCAACAAGGTTTTCAGCTAAATGTGTGGGCTGGTATAATAGGAGATCAGTTAATAGGGCCTCATTTTCTTCCACCTAAACTCAATGCAAACAGATTTCCAGAATTTTTGCAAGAAGATTTTGTAAATTTAATGGAAAATATGCCATTAAATTTAAGACGCAATATGTGGCTGCAAATGGATGGCGCTCCTGCTCATTTCGGGCTCCCTGTGAGAAACTGGTTAAATGAAAACTTTCCAGGACGTGCAGCATTTGCTGAAGTGAATGCACAAATGTTAAACAGAATGCAGCAAATTTAATTAGAAGGGCTCGTATTTGTATTGATGCTAATGGGCAACATTTTTAACATCTGTTATAACTAAAAAAAATAATTTCTCCTTTGCTATTACACATTTATTATTGTTTGTTTGTATTTCTTTTTTGCTTATGTACTTAATTCAACAGCCTTTTTGCTATTAATAAACCTTATAATTATTACTTCTGTTGAAAATTCAAAATAAACCACTTTTCATATTATAAACTACCACTGCTTAATTTAAACTTATAAAGCACACAACAAACGTAAAAAATCAGAATCTAGACACAGGTCACTTTTTTGTAATGCACGTATGTTGGCAATTAACTCCTTTGTACAGTGTTGCCATATTTTCTAACTTAAAAACAGCATTATCTCTGAAACGGTTGTCGGAATAAAAAAAATTGTGTTAACTTTTTTGTTACTTTACCCATGAAGAACATCATGATACTCTTCGATTGCGCGACTTTTTCAACACCCATATGTGCACGGCAAGCAATCCATAATAACAATTATCTATTTTATCCAACACTTCCTTACTATGAAGCTATTAACTATGCCGATTTCAGTTGAATTATGTAGGTCATAACTCAACGCACACTTGACTTTATAGGTACTATAACTCAGTTCATGTCACTTTGACTTTTAATTTTCATAGTACTTAGTGAATGGATAAAATTTTGTATGGCACAAGTGTATTACATTACAAATAATTCACTCGAGAAAGGACCACACTCGACCGGACGCCTTGAGGGCTCAACTTCTCTCTCCTGAATTATTTGTAATATAACACACTTGTGCCATAAATAACTAACGTTTTGATAAACAGACAATATATTGTTGGTTAGATCATGGAAAATAGTTATGTAATATCTTGTTCCAAAAATGCAACTGTTTCTTTTTATAATTTATAACCATTTTACAATGTGCCGCGACTTCCTCAAAGATTGATGTTTACATGAAGGTCGTGAACCAATGTACGCTACATATGTACAGCAGAAATTGACCGATTTATGTTTTACTGCGAGACCATGTTCCTCATTGCAATGCTCCTGCCACCGTAGTTAATTCTCTTCTTTATTTTTCTTCTTGCGTTTGCACTATACAACCGCAAGCGATACTTTATATATCTGTCTATTATTTTACACTTAATATTATGACACTTAGGAAACACAGTTGAAACTATAAGAGGTTCGTTTTCAACTGCATCCTTTAAAATGTTTACTAAATTAACACTGGCGTATTTTATATCTACGGCATTTTTTAGGTTAATAAATGCTTGTTCTATTAGCTCAAATAATTTAAAAGTTCTCTTATTCGCCTAAAATAAATGGCATGTAGAATACTCTTTCAACTTCACTAATTTGGTATATTCTTCAGTTTCAGCTTTCTTTGATGCTATTGTTGGAGAGGCATTTTTTGCAAACTTGTTTTGATATGCTTCTTAAAATATAACCTGAACAGTTGTACACGATATTCTTTTCTCTGTAAGGCAGTTCCAATTTTTTGTTATTCCATCCAGGCTGCAAAATCATAGTTATTTTATCTGATGGATTACAATTCTTCATGCTACTTTAATTTTTTATGAATCCTAGGAACCCGGTAAGTTGTTCACGGTCATCCTCTTCGTAGTTGCCATTTGTATTTGTCTGCAAATACTGCCCTCCACTTAAATTTTTTAAGTTTTGTTTAAATTGCAGGAGACTAGGTAAGGCCTGTTTCATCCTAATCTGGCTAAATAAGTTTTCAAGACAATCTTGGCAAAAACGGGAAGTCAGAAGGAACGAAAACTTGTTTTCTTTCAAGAATACATTTTGCAAGTCTATAATCGATGTTGTAGTTAAAATCACACCAGTTTGAATTGGTTTCCAAAGGGATTTTCCATTCGGATTCGGAGATATTTTTAAGTGAGTGAATAAGTATATAACCTCGTAGAGAAAATTTATAGTTTCTTGAGGCTTGGTATAATCAAATAAACTTAAGGCAATCGTTGGATGCCGTGACGTAAGAAACTTAAACCATTTAAAATAAAATCTACAAACCACGCAGTTGTGTGTGAAGATGGATCGTTAGTTCCTTCTGAAATAAACTTTAAACTGCAACTTACATCGTGATTCAGTACTCTGTACGCATTTGAAACCTTCATTTTGTCAAAATGGCTATAGAGCAGACTGATTCAATTTTGGGGCAAGTTTTAGGTCAATACCCTCTTGTTCATCACAAACGTCTTTTATATATTTCACATTCACGACATTATTTGGTAAATGGTATTTGACCATTATACTTTCAGGAATTATAAAAATTTTGTTGCTAATTAAACACTGTTTTATATTTTTGAAAATATGAGGTGGATCTGCTATGAAATTTATGACTGCACCTTCATTACAAGGAGTTTTCATGTAATTAACAGTTTTTGAGTATCTTCCTGCTGTAATTCCTAAGCTTTTCCACATCCTTTGATTGGAAGAACCCATGTCAGTTGTAACGGAATGTATAGTTAGACCAAGCGAAGCTGTACATTTAATAATTTCGATAACAATTTTTCCAATTTCAGAACCATCAGTGCTGTCTCCAGTAAAATGGTATGCAACTGTTTGCTTCCATCGTGTAGTTATTCCCCCAAGCATAAATACTAAGGCATGTGTAGCCATACCATTGTGATTAGGTAAAGTAACTTTTTCAACATAAGAATTAGATGAATTACAAAAATCTACGCTGGATCTTAAAGCCATTTCGCCCACTGTCAACATACAATCCTTTTCAAAATCGCATGTTGCATCTATTTTAATTTTTAAAAAACTAAAGACTTCATGCAATATACCAGGTTTAAACCGAAGATATTGAAGACGATGATTTAACATCCTACTAGCAGGCAATGGAAATTAAAAATTAAGTCTCATAATATCATAGTCTCTTTTGCCACAGATAAATTTAATTTTTAATGATTTGGCTATCGTATTTTCTGAACACCATTTGAACCGTCGATTTTTGTGCGTAAGTGCATCTAATTAAGCCTTATTAAAAATAAATTTACAACTATTTCGCAATTTCAAAGTCTTGACTTTTTGTTGTTGCAATTTTCTTTTTAATCTTCGATTACTTGCCCTAAGAATCTTCACGGTACGACGAAGATTTGCCACTTCGTCGGTGGACATCGGATCGGTTTGGATGCCGATTTCTTGTATGGAATTAGGTAAAGAGGTATCCTATAATGAGATGCATTATTGAGTCGGAACAGGCCTGGAAGCCTAATTCGTAAACAAACAATGATTATTTAACATTTAAAAATGTTCAAAGTTCGAATGTTAATTTCTTGTGCCGAATTTTGTAAAGCTTCAGAGCCTATTACTTTTACAGGGGTATCCTAGAATGAGATGGAATTTTGAGTTGGAACGGGCCTGGAGGCTTATTCCGTGAAGTAAACTATGATTATTTAAACATACATTACAAACGTTCAAAGTTTGGATGCTGATTTTTTGTGTCGAATTAGGTAAACTTTCAAAGCACATTAACTTTTGAGGGGTATCCTAGAATGAGATGGAGTATTGAGTCGTAATAGGCCTGGACGCATAATCCGTGAACAAACAATGATTATTTAAACTTACACTAAAAATGTTCAAAGTTCGAATGTTAATTTCTTGTGCCGAATTTTGTAAAGCTTCGGAGCCTATTATTTTTACAGGGGTATCCTAGAATGAGATGGAATTTTGAGTTGAAACAGGCCTGGAGGCTTATTCCGTGAAGTAAACTATGATTATTTAAACATACATTACAAACGTTCAAAGTTTGGATGCTGATTTCTTGTGTGGAATTAGGTAAACTTTCAAAGCACATTAACTTTTGATAGTCCATTTACTAAAGGTTTACTAAAGGTACTAGGTTCTAACTTCGTTGACTCAAAACCGATTTTGAACATTTTTTTTTTATTATTTCGGAAAAAGTTTATAGAAAAGTTCCCCATAGGTGAGAAGGTGTGCTTTTTATTTTTTCAATTGTTATTAACAAAGAAGTGTTTTTTAATACATTATTAATTAAAAAAATGTATAACTTCTTTATTTATTTAAACCATTGCCTGATATTTCATAGCATAAGGTTTTTGGGTTCACAGATTACGAATCTGGCCTCAAATTTGGTCTAAAAACCAAAATGGCGTCTACAAAATGGCGTCGAAGGTCTAACTTTTTCTTTTATTTTTTTAAATTTTTATTAGATCTCTAAGGGTTTTTGGGGTCGCTGATGACGAATTTGACATTAAAACTCAACTAAAATAAAAAATGGCGTATCCAAGATGGCGAAAAAAATTTAAAAAAATTCTGACTTTATTTCTTACCTAAATAGGGTTTTTTGGGTCGCTGATCTCAAATTTTATGTTAAAATTTATCAAAAATGAAAAATAACGTCTTTAAAGTGGCAAAATAGCTTCTTTTTTGAATTCCGCGCGTTGCCTCATATCTAGGGGTTTTGGACACAGTAATTATAAATATAGCATTAAAAGGTAAATTTTTATTCTGTACGATTTATAATTATTATTATTTAATAAACATTATATACAAATAAAATTCTAAATTGTTAAACTAAGTCAAATTTAAATAGATTAAATACATTTCAATATAACATACGATTACATATAATTTCCAACGCCTAAAAATGTATTTTCTACGACCTCTTTGTACAATTTCCAAAAAATGTTACTGAATTAAAAGATTTTTCTGTTTGTGACCGACGGAGGAATGTTATTACATAAAAACAAATCGCAACTTGTTCAACAGTATAGTGCAATTTTACGTATATATTAATTTTATTGTTGGTAATTATGGAAAAAAGCAATTGTTTTTGTCGATTATCAGAAACAGAATAAAATCTGATGAAAGAGACCGACGTCTAAAAACGAAAACTGCACCAGATATTCGATTTGAAAGAGACAGGTCTTCAAAGTTGTATCAAGAAAAATTTCTGGAAAATATCTTTCATGTCGTTTTATTAATTTTTTAAAATAAACTTTAGATGCAAATAATATCCCCGCTTTCAAGATGAAAGTGATGCGGATCGGTTAATAGTTACAACAGCTGTCAATGCATCAAATGAAAACATAGTCGTAGTATCAGAGAATGTAGACGTCTTACTTATATTAACAGCTTCAGTTTCTCCTGATAAAGATATGCATATATTTTTTAAAACCTGCCAAAAATAAAGAAAATAAAAAATATCTTCTACTAAAAGAAGTGCAGTGAGCATGTACTTTCTGTACATGCTTTAACTGGATGTGACACAACTTCAGCATGTTTTAACAGAGGAAATAATCTTCTTCTTCTTCTTGTTCAGGTGCTTATCCGATTTCGTATGTTTGCGTTCAACACGGTCATCTTCACTTTATTGGTTGCAATTCTAGATAACTCGTTGGATGATTTCCCATACCACGCCCTTAGGTTTTGCAACCAAGATAATATTTTTCTGCGTCCTGTTCCACGTTTGCCATATATCTTGCCTTGTATAATAGATTGTATTTTTTTTTCATTCTCTACAGAACGTTAATATTTATTACACGGTCTTTCCATAATATCCACAATATTTTTCGGTATAACCACATTTCAAAGGCTTCGATTTTTTTTGTGATTGTCCAGGACTCGACCTCATAGAGCAAGATGGGAAAAATGTAGTATCTTAGCATGCGAGTTTTGGTGTCAAGGTGCAGATCATGGCTTGTGAATATAGTTTAATATATTGAAGATAAATTTATATAAGGATGAGGAAAACGAATAGGAATAGTTACCTTAATTCACGACCGGCAGTGTCAATGGAAGAAGTAGATGAAGAAGAAACTAAAGCTAAATAATTTTTTCCTTGTTTTTAAATGTATCTTGGGTTAATTTTAATAAATCAATTAAAATATAATATCTTTAATACTCATTTAACTCTTCTATCATTTGTTTCCACCATTTTTCAGACACCTTTTTCCATTTTTGATAAATTTTAACATCAAATTTGGGATGAGCGACTCAACAAACCCCTAGGTATAGGTATCAGAAAAAAAACCTTTCCGCCATTTTGGATCCGCCATTTTTTATTTTAGTTGAGTTTTAATGTCAAATTCGTAATCAGCGACCCCAACACCCCACAGACATCTAATAAAAATAAAAATAAAAATAAAATAGAAAATTAGACCTTCGACGCTATTTTGTTTTTACACCCATTTGGAGGCCAGATCCGTAATCTGCGGCCCCAAAAACCTTATGTTGTCAAATTTCAGGCAATTGTTTAAATAAATAAAATAGTTATACATTTTTTTAATTAAGGGTATATTAAAAACACTGATTTGTTAATAACAATTGAAAAAATAAAAAGCACACTTTTCCACCTATGGGGAACCTTTCTATAAACTTTTTCCGAAATAATAAAAAAAAAAATGTTCAAAATCGGTTTTGAGTCAACGAAGTTAGAACTTTGGCAAATTTTTGGAATGAGATGGAGTATTGAGTCGTAATAGGCCTGGACGCCTAATCCGTGAACAAACAATGATTATTTAAACTTACATTGCAAACGTTCAAATTTTATGGTAAGGAAACAAGGTGGGAACTGCGGATTGCCTCAATTTCTTTTTCCCGTCGGCGCGAATTTTCTCCCATTGACTTCCATGAAAATGCACTTCGTATATTCTGGAACCATCGGTAGGATTCCAGTTTGGTCTTTGCATATTTGTTACCCACATTTTTTTCTGTGTTGCATTTTTTGGGAAAGATTTTAAGATAAACCCTTTCTCTGAGCAATTTTTACACCCAAATACGCAACAACCTGTCATCTTGCTTAATAGTTTGACAATCAAGTTTTTAACAGTATGTCATTTAATTGTCATTGCCATAGCCATTGTTCAGAGTTTTATTTTAGATTGCTACTGCACATGCGCAGTGGATCGTAGCCAATCAAAAATTGAACCGCGTTTGCCCGACTCTTATCTTACTACATACAGGGCCTAGCAAAACCTAACCTGCTAACCTCGAATTCGACATAGACTTGCAGTGTCTCCAACATATTATTCATAAAACAAATATTTCAAAGCCAAGCTTGATTTCATTTTCGTTTGCTCACATGTTAGGTTCATTATAGGATATGTGATATTCATTTAGTATATTTAAATCTGTTCTCTTGTCTTCCAAATAACAAAGTAATTCGGGTTCTATTTTGCTTTTACGGTATATTATTTGTTTACTAGCAACCCAGTGAGACAAATGTCTCATTTAAAAAAACAAAAAAGGCCGTTTTTCAAATAGAACGAGTATTAAATAAAAACTGTATCCAGACCTGGAAGGTGGCAAAGTGGTACGCCGCATCGGAACATTCTGGAAGCTGTCAAAGTGGTTGCCTAACCGATCGAGGTTTTAAGGCGCAGATGGTCGCAGCTCCGTTTGGCTGCTGAAACAGCGTACTGACACTTCCGGTTTTCGAGAAATCACGTGATTTCTGTCAAATTCGAGGTTAACAGGTTAGGATTTGCGTCATTTTGTGTCATAACTGACGGAAAACCTAACCTGATAATCTCGAATTTGACATTGACGTACAGTGTCACCAACATATTATTCATACGTTGAATTTCCACAGCCCGCTGAGGAACAATTTTTTTTGGATCTCTCGATATAAGTACACCAAAAGGGAGACATCAAAATTAGATAATTACCCCGCTGTAGGTTTGCGTTCACAACTATTCAAAGTATTTGTACTTCCTGTTACAATAAGGAAGTATTAGATTCACCACAAAAAATTCGAAATTTTCCACAGATCTTCACGTTTGAACCCAAAAATCATGTTTTTGTTCATTGGTCTGTGTGTCTGTGTGTGCATAGAATATCTCAAAAACGAAAAGAGGTATGGCGTTGAATGTTCGTATATAAGTTTTGTGTACTATTTAGATGCGATAGCAAGCTTGTGGTGTTTACTCTTGTGATTTTTCAGTATTTTTTTATTTTTTCAAACTTTACATTTTTGTTACATTTTTAATGTGTATTGATATGAGATAGGTGATTTTCCAGTTGACTACCTCTAAAATGGGTTTCTTCTGCTTATTTTTTTTTATTAACTCCTATTTTAAATAGCACACCCGGTATATTATTACATTTTTAAATTTAGCTTAAAATTTTTAGAGAAAATTTGTTTCTTACACTAACGCTCTATTTTTTACTGTTTCTGTAGAATTTGTATTTTTTGAACATTTTTGACAAACGCTTAATAATTAAAAACAAAATTTTTTGCTAATTATAAGATTATTGTAAAAAGAAGTTGTGTGCGCATATCACATCATATTTAAGTTTAAAGTTCTCTTGGTAACAGATGAGTTTACGTTATGCAAGCTACGTCAATATTGTATTTTGCTAGGAAGGCTACAAGAAGTGTCTTTTACTTTTTGAGTCCGTCAGCATTTCAGTTTAGAAGTTTAACGTTAGAAAGTGATGTGTATTTATAGTTTATTTCCAAACTGTGAAAATAAATTTGTTATAAGAAGATTTTTGATATATTCAAAATAAGGTTTAAGGGGTTAATAATTAGGGTAAGAATTTCGTTGACAATGGAAGAGGTATGATTGACGGTAGAAGAAGTGTTTTTGAGATAGTTAGCGTAGGATGGGATTATAGTTAAAAGCTATGATTTGTTATTGGAATGTCTTTGAGTCGGTTGGCGATTAGTTTGTGCATTAAGAATGTATTTATATCCTCTGAAATTGGCTGAGTGCTGACCGCCACAGTTAACACATTCTGGTTTTCGTCTTAGTGCAGGTAGAAAAGTGATGACATTCTTTACATTTTACATATCTTGACGTACAGAGACAATAATTTTGTGTGTGACCCATTCGCTGGCAGCGGTGACATTGAGGTAGTAGTAGTAGCAGTAGTAGTACTAGTAGTAGTAGTAGTATTTTATTCATCATAATATACACTGTGTTGCTTAGATATCTCACAATTGTCGTTAAAATATAAAAAAATACAATGCATTTACAGAAATAGTCATCTACAGAGAAATACAGTAACAACAAAATACTATAATCAATAAAACAAGACAGTCTTAATTTTCAACAAATCTGAAATCGGAAAGTTCATAGTATAAATTAGCCAGAAGATGTTTCTTAAGCTTAACTTTGAAGAGTTTTGTTGCGGCATTTTTGAGAGTACTACGGAGCGAATTAAATAATCCCATTCCGAAATTATTTCGTTTGGTGGACGTTAATCTCTGCTGCGGAACCTGTATATTGCCTCGACTGCGGGTGTCGTAACCATGGGCATCGCCGTTTTTTGTATAATCACCATAATGCTCTTTTATGTGTAATAGATTACAATATGGTATTGCTGACGGAAGCGTTAATATTTTTTTGAACAATGGTTTACAACTGTCTAACTAACTCGCCCCCGCCAACGCTCTCAAGGCTCTTTTTTGTACAATGATTTTTTTAATATGTGTAGAGGTAGCCCAATATATCAGACCGTACGCCATTACACTATGAAATAATGCGTGGTATGCAATAATGGCAGCATCTAAGCTTACTCGATTTTTTATTTGTCTAATTACATAAATCGTTCTTGATAACTTAATTGAAAGATGGCCATCATGTGCTTGCCAAGTTAGTCTGTTATCCAAGGTAAGGCCTAAACATTTTACGGTTTCACAAATATCTTGTTTATTTGAAAATAGTAAAGTGGTAGTTTTATTTTGTTTTAAACAAAGCGTATTTGCCTGGAACCAATCTGAGGCTTCGTTGATAATGTTGGTTTGTAGTTGATCGACAAGAGTTTCATCTTCTATGTGGTTTGCAAAGGTCGTATCATCTGCAAATAAAGTTGTGAAAACTGGGATGGCATTAGGCAAGTCATTAACATGAAACATGAAAAATACACATTGAGATCTGTCAGATAAGTTGGACGACATTAGTTTTAGAGTTATTCCCCTGCAACCGTAATACTCCAGTTTATCGAGTAAAATGCTTTTTGAGACACAGTCGAACGCCTTGCTTAAATCAAGAAATAGTGCAAAGGAAGATTTTTTATTTTCCAATTATTCTGTTATATAAATAATTAATTAGATTCAGCACGGCTCCCGACGTGTCCCTTTTTTCTGAACCCAAACTGTCTGTCTGTAAAATCATGGTTGGTTTCAAAAAAATTTCGTGGTTCAACTGCCACCACACAATCTAATAATGCAGCCACGAGTTGAATAGAGTCCTATACAGTTTTTTATTAATTTCTATATAATACAGCAGTGCTATGCATAAGTTTAATATTATGGTTGATTTGCAAAATATAAATTTGAAAAACAACGTACATATTTAAGAAGATAGTAGCGATTCCATCGAATAATAGACAATTGTACAATATTTAAAGAATTGTAGAATCGATGAAAGAGGACAACTTAATTAGAAATATATATGACAAAGCACAGATGTATGTAAAAATGTAGGTAAATACTAACACCATAAATATTCAAAGAGTAATAAGGCAAGGGGACACCATTTTCCCAAAGCTTTTCATAACGGCATTGGAGAACATCTTATGTCATCTTAGTTATTAGTCTTAAAAGTTAATAACACTAAAACAAAAATAATGACTAACACTACCACACCCATATTGCAGTGATAGTAGCTTTTATTATTAACCCTAGTCGAATACATTAATTTATTTATATAACGACTTCTTATATAATGGCAAATATTTTTTGTGAGGGTAAATTTATTTACTGTACAATTATTACGTTTTCTAACTAGCTCAGCTTATTTTATTTTTTTAGAATTGACTCCTATTTTAGGTAGGAGCATGCATAAATTATAATTCTTTAATCGTATTTTCAAATTTAAATTTGACATTTAAATATGATGTGACGGTGATACAGATCTCCACTTTATCTATTCTAAATTAGACGCACTTACTTTTTAACTTCACTTCGGGGAGACGACCCACTGAATTCCAGCAATAACTCACAGGTAAATAATAGATCTGCTTATCGTCATAACTTGCATTGGTTTTCCAACAAAGTTGTCCACTTTTCGCTCTCATGGGTTCTAAGAATTAGCAACAGGTGGCCTTTGGCCATGGCTTCACAGCTGAAACGGGATTCGATGGTTTTCCTCGTTGAAGCAGCACTTCCTTCAAGCTAAACACAGCCTGATAACCTCGTAGTCTATGGACCTCCTTTACGTCAGCAAACTCGTATATTTGGGCGTCGAAATGGAATCCCTGGTTCTTCTGCGTGGTGTCTTCAAGGTCCTACATTTCAAGTTAACTCGTCGATGCACCCGTACCAAGGACTGCCTTTGGGTGACCACGTTTTTGATTTTTACTTCCTTGCGGCTTTTCTGTCACGTACGTATTCACTTAATAAAGCGATAAATTAACAGTTTTACTTGCAAAATTGTATTTATTTTGTCCTAATTTGGGAAGTACAAGCGTTTTAATTCCCGTTTGGAAAAACAATTTTGTTCTAATAATGTCTCCAAGGCAGCCAAATCTAGTATTTCGTTTACAAACATGATAAATCGCATTACCTAATTTGCATACTTGCTCAATATTATACATACAATTCACTTTAAATTTAACTTAAATATTAAATTATTTAATTTACATTAAATAACAATCAATATGTACTGAGCCGATTTTCATAATTTGTAATTCATAAACTTTGTAGGTCATAATTTAGTACGATTACAATATTATGTTGGAAAATGAAACGTTAGAAGGGGTTGATAACTATTCTATTTCGCACAACTATTAGCAAACGCGAAAGATAATACAAGTAAAATTTTCGGAAGAATTCAATTAAACTAGGGTGCATTCAGAAGACTGAACCATATAACTACTTAAAAAATGTGTACGTATTATTAAAAAAGTGTTCAATCAGTGCGTTAGCCCAGTGTTCATCTACGATTGTGAAATATGGAGTCTTACCGCGACCAATGCAAGTAGATTATTAACATCTCAACTAGCCATGGAAAGGAAAATGTTGCATATTACATTAAAAGATCGAAAACGAAACGTTCGGATTCCAAAACAAACTGGAGTACAGGATGCGCTGAGAACAATTGCACAGTTGATATGGAATTGGACAGCCACCTAGCAGTCGTAAATAATAATAGATCGACTAGAAAACTTTTAAAATGGAGATCTAAAACGGGAAAAGGAATACTGGCTGACGAAAAACACGATAAAGAAGCGATCTGAAGAGAATCGCTGGTAGCAGATCGATGTAAGAAGCACAAAGCAGAGAGCACTGGCATAAGTTGAAGGCTGAGAATATAGAACAATTGTGTAAAATTATACATTCTAGCATAATGGCTTTTGTTTCTCATCCTGGAGAATGACGTATTATAATGGTCAGTACTAATGAGAGCTGAGATTAAAAACTATAAATATTAGTGACCACTGAAATCAGCGTAAGTACTTTCCAGTTGATCCTTGACTCCAGTTGGATTTTAAAATTCAGATAATTACATGTCCCTTCTGCGATAGTGGACGGGTTACCTTTTAGTTGAGGACAAACTGTCCCTTCACGTGCAGGGTGAGTTTCAATGTTGTTATGTCTCTAGGCATCTTAGTAACACTTTTTATTATGCTAGGGTTTTAGGCACCATGAAAATCGTCTACCTAATCTTGGGACTGGTCTGTGGACCTGTGGAAATAGTCCCATCTGTGTTTCAAACAGGAAAACAGGTAAGTAGGAGCAGAGCCGGATTAAGGGTATGTGAGGCCCGGCGCTAAATTTTTTAGAGGCCCCATTCCCCAAGTCAGGGGCATATTCTACAAACATGCTTTATTATTTTTAATATTTTATTATAGGTAGGAAAGTTTTTAATTTCAGAAACATATACGCAACGGGTACAAATGTATTTAAATGATTAGAAACCGTACTAGATTATAACCTTCAACTCTTTTCGATGCCCCCGAAATTCGGTGACCCGGGGCTGCAGCCCCCTTAGCCCCCCCCCCCCCCTTTAATCCGGCTCTGAGTAGGAGTTTATTTATTTATTTATCCAAATTCGAAAATGTGCATTTGGTCATATTTTATTTATTACAGTATGCATTTTCAACACAGTTACAACCCCATAACTAGAGAATGGATTTCCTCAAATCTTTATACTAATTATAGCTGTCTAGTTTTTTCCGGTTTATTACCCCCGGTGAATCGAATTGCGATTAGCTTATTTCATAACGCAGGTTTCCGCTTCTGTTGGTCGATCTTTATTTAGGTCCATTTTTAAAGCTTCAGTTTTGAAGTTTGAACTTATTGAGCATGCTTTAAGAAGACCATGAAAATAGTTCTAAATTATAGATTGTAAATTTTCAGCATCACCATTCTAGGAGAGAATTTACTGTAAAGAAATGAGATATTTCTTGAGATTTGTATTTAGTGTCATTAAATAGTCTCCTAAGAGAAAATAAAAAATGTAAACTAAAGCCAAAGGAATGGCGATCCATATCGTCTAGACTTCCCCATACTATAATTTTCATTAACCAAATTAAACAAAAGTCTTCAAATTGGTTGGATTCGAGGCGCTGCGAGAATTATAAGTCAATGAAAGTGAAAAATTTTATCTTAACATACCTAGTATGTAAGCTGTTACTTAATTCTATTTATAGACAGATCAATGAGCGTGTATCTGCAAACTTTCAGGCAACCCTTAAAGATTAATAATTATATTTTAATTATTATTATATCTTTAATTACCTACTGAAAAGTTCAAGCAATCTACATTGGCAATATATTTTCTATGTATAATTCGTGAAAAGATACATGTTGTGGCCAATACCACCCGTTTTCGTTTAGTTTACTAATATTTTCGAAGAAACAGATACTGTATTAGATAAACAAATATACTGGTAGACCATTTGTCAGAACTGAGAAACAGTTTGATGACTTCAGAATGAAATGGACCAATTAAATCGATCTAACGATTTTCTTAAGAAATGAATGTTAATCATGGTAGGTTAAGCCATTTCGAATGACTGCTCGTAGGCTAGGGGGACGGACACATTGTCGAATATCCACAACGTCGAATCGATTTTAAAAGGTCCACAATGTCGAACGTGTACACAACGTCGAATATCATATGATGACCATATCGCCGAACGTGACCACAACGTCGAATGCTGATGAAGGACACTTTGCCGAAAGTGTCAACTTCGTCGAAAATCATTAAACAGTATTTGCGAACCCGATCTTACCCGATCAGAGTCTAATTTGCGTGGAAAGTGTAAAATGAAAAGATCTGATTAACACGGGCTGGACACTTTGTCGAAACGTGACCACAACGTCGAATTCACGAGAGGTACATTTCGTCGAACTTGGCCACAACGCCAAATGCTAGAAAGGGCCACTTTGTCGAAACGTGACCACAACGTCGAATTCACGAGAGGTACACTTCGCCGAACTTGGCCACAACGCCGAATGCTAGAAAAGGCCATTTTGTCGAAACGTGACCACAACGTCGAATTCTCGAGCGGTACATTTCGTCGAACTTGGCCACAACGCCAAATGCTAGAAAGGGCCACTTTGTCGAAACGTGACCACAACGTCGAATTCATGAGATGAACACTTCGCCGAACTTGGCCACAACGCCGAATGCTAGAAAAGGCCACTTTGTCGAAACGTGACCACAACGTCGAATTCTCGAGCGGTACATTTCGTCGAACTTGGCCACAACGCCAAATGCTAGAAAGGGCCACTTTGTCGAAACGTGACCACAACGTCGAATTCATGAGATGAACACTTCGCCGAACTTGGCCACAACGCCGAATGCTAGAAAAGGCCACTTTGTCGAAACGTGACCACAACGTCGAATTCACGAGAGGTACATTTCGTCGAACTTGGCCACAACGCCAAATGCTAGAAAGGGCCACTTTGTCGAAACGTGACCACAACGTCGAATTCACGAGAGGTACACTTCGCCGAACTTGGCCACAACGCCGAATGCTAGAAAAGGCCACTTTGTCGAAACGTGACCACAACGTCGAATTCTCGAGCGGTACATTTCGTCGAACTTGGCCACAACGCCAAATGCTAGAAAGGGCCACTTTGTCGAAACGTGACCACAACGTCGAATTCATGAGATGAACACTTCGCCGAACTTGGCCACAACGCCGAATGCTAGAAAAGGCCACTTTGTCGAAACGTGACCACAACGTCGAATTCACGAGAGGTACATTTCGTCGAACTTGGCCACAACGCCAAATGCTAGAAAGGGCCACTTTGTCGAAACGTGACCACAACGTCGAATTCATGAGATGAACACTTCGCCGAACTTGGCCACAACGCCGAATGCTAGAAAAGGCCACTTTGTCGAAACGTGACCACAACGTCGAATTCTCGAGCGGTACATTTCGTCGAACTTGGCCACAACGCCAAATGCTAGAAAGGGCCACTTTGTCGAAACGTGACCACAACGTCGAATTCATGAGATGAACACTTCGCCGAACTTGGCCACAACGCCGAATGCTAGAAAAGGCCACTTTGTCGAAACGTGACCACAACGTCGAATTCACGAGAGGTACATTTCGTCGAACTTGGCCACAACGCCAAATGCTAGAAAGGGCCACTTTGTCGAAACGTGACCACAACGTCGAATTCATGAGATGAACACTTCGCCGAACTTGGCCACAACGCCGAATGCTAGAAAAGGCCACTTTGTCGAAACGTGACCACAACGTCGAATTCTCGAGCGGTACATTTCGTCGAACTTGGCCACAACGCCAAATGCTAGAAAGGGCCACTTTGTCGAAACGTGACCACAACGTCGAATTCACGAGAAAGACACTTCGCCGAACGTGACCACAAAGCCGAATGCCCACCGGCAATGCCTCGCCATGTATTTTTCATTAAATAAAATGGACTTTAACTGTTTATTCCAAGAACAGTGTTCCACATACCGAAATTGGATGAAAGCCATCGTACACTTAAAAGTGCGTCTCTTACATAAAAATTCCGAATTCTACCAAAAATAAGTAATTTGTTTGTGCTAGATAATAAAGCCTATTGACTAGATTATCACTGTTATATATTTTATTGATTATTGAACACTATAATAAACAAACTAATGAAATTGGTCAACTTGTCAGAAACGGCCACTCAAGATTGACTGCATTTGAAGACAACTAATGTCGCAGTGTTTTCAGGCAATCATTGTTGGTTTTCATAAATTCAATTTAGGGAGTAGCGTTTGACACACCCTTGGCCAAAATATCAAAGTGGAGTTTGCAAATTGGCGTAGTTCTAAAAATGAATAACAATCGCTTTGGAAGCTCCAGTATCGAATTAATAGTGAAAAACGTTAAAAACTGTTGTCGTCGAACACAGTAAAATCGAAGTCATATTCATATTATAGAATAATCTTTCCAAATACCTACTGCTCAAACTAAAAATTTTTAAGAGTTTTTTTTTACTTCCATAGAAATTATTGCAAATTTCTCTCAAAACCTGCTCAAATTTTTAACGCAGTTTTGGTTTAGAAAAATTTAAACGTAGTAATTTGCAAGTAAACGGAAAAATCTAAAAAAAATCACCTTTTGTGATATTACCTTTGACAATTCACCTCACGTATATTTCAATCAATGAGCAACTTTAAATACTAGATTCGTTGTCAATTGTATGTGATTATACTGGAATTTGCACTGTACTTGGGGCAGCGAGCAAATAGAGTGGTTTATGCAACCCAAATGACATGTTACAAAGCTGACTGGATCAGCAATTTAATAATAATTATCAGAGATGGCGGTCCTTATAATTAGACCTAATTTCAGCCGACATTAAATAATTTTGGAGGTTATGATACAAATAGAAACTTCGACCAATTTAAAAAATGCCATTTGTGCACTTGTAATATGTAGGTAATAATGAGAGTTAGCTAGAACCAGGCCACATGCCAACATATTACAAGTGTACTAATGCCATGCTTTTCATGTTGGTCGAAGTTTCTATTTGTATCATAATCTCAAAAAATTATTTAAAGTCAGCTGAAATTAGGTCTAATTATAAGGACCGCTATCTCTAATTCTTTAGTAATTATTATGTATAAAAATACTAATCCAGTCAGCTTTGCAATATGTCATTTGTGTTGCATAAACCACTCTATTTGTTCGCTGCGCGAAGTATAATGCTGATTTCTACTGGAATTTTTCAAATAGTTGTCGTTTCTTGTTAAATATCCAGTGGCGTACTTATGAGGGGCGACATGGGTATTATTTCACCAGCAAAGGCTTAAGAAAGAACTACCTAAATAAAATTCGTCTTTTAAACAAAAGATCTGAAATTGCATTTTATTAAGGAATCATTGAATATCAACTATTTCATTTCTTATTATAATGGAGTCAGTTTAAAAATTAAATTACTTAGAAGTTTGCAAAAGCATTTGAATCAAATGGCGCGAAGCAAAAGGCGTACAGCGACGTCACTCGGCTGTCAGCTTACAAGCTAGAGGGACAGATTATGCTACTAAAATAGTGTAACGCTAACTTGCAGTAGAATTTTCCTCCCAGATCACCCCCAGAGGGAAGTTTCAGTTACGTTACTGTAAATATCGAATATAATTCTTAAAAAGCCTCAAAAATGTTGCAGTTTGGTAAATTGTCAAGCCTAATACAATTCGTACAAAGGATATTTCCGATAATTTTTTTAAGAAAAATTAAACACTCGACCTTCGGTTTCCTGTCTAAACATTTCTTGCCTGTCTTATATGTCTAATAAGACGCGCGTATAATAAATAACTGCCTTTATTTAAATTAAAGCACTATTAATTTTTCATATGTTTGGACGGTGTGCTTCTGTTTTTTTCAATGGTATGACGCATTACAATATTTTATAAAGCCGAATAAAAAATCTCCATCAAATTCTTTTCTAAAACGTAAATTTTAGGCGTGTAATCTTATAAAGGTAAATATTTAAAAAAAAAAGGTAAAACGCATCCATTTGACTAGAAAACTTAGCACATTTCAATATTGGCCAAAGTCAACCATGTATATTACATGAAACTATAATTTGGTTCGTCAAAATATATAGTATTAAAGCAAACCAGAAAATCGCAAAAACTGCTTTCTTTAAAATTAATATCTTGTTCAATATTAAATAGTTTTCTGATAGTAAATTTCAAATTTTGTGCGAAATTAAAGAAATTTATGTATGCACAGTTAAACAGAATTTAGCTTACAATTTTTATTATAAATGTTAAATATCTACTGTCTCAAATCAGCCTGTAAGCTGCGACTTTATAATAAACTTTTGGGTGGTCAAATATAACCAAAAGTTTATTACCTATAAACTAAAATGGTATAATTGTACTAAGATATAGAGATATAAAAATAAACTGTTACTATACATACTACATAATTAGGTAAAAGTATAAAAAAATATATATTATTGTATATGACTTAAATTGTATACATTTTGATTATGAGTTGTATCAATGTATTTCATAAAAGTAGAACTATAATTAATAAATGTGCAACTACACAATAACAAAGTATTAACTACAGCATTTCCGACAAACTTCTTTTCTTTCGATCTCCAAATGTCATCGTTTGCTTTACTCTTATCTTATATAGGTACTCTAACTGTGGCTATACAACGGCACTGGGTTCATTTCAATATTTTAAACGGCATAAGCGCAGGTGAGCTTTCCAGTAATATTGACTCACCCTGTATGTTGGAAACCTGCAACTTTCTTACCATTAAAGATAAGTCCTCCAGCATGGTTGTTAGCACGTTTACTTTAGTATGCAATCGCCTGTCAGTGGGTCAATTGTATTTCTATCTACCTTTAACTACCTACCGTACCGCCGCGCCTGCGAGGCAGGTGTATTTATGTAATTTGGGCAACATTTTTCGAATCCAAATTCCAGCAAAATATTACTATATTTTTAACTATTTTGCATACGAATGCAAATACCATGAGTATGGCAGGTTTTAAGTTTTAAATGAGATTAGAGAAATGAAAAATGCGAGTATATTCAGAAAATTAATTTTTGTATAAAATAAATGGTCTACATTTATTAGTTTTTTCAATATTTAAAGTAAGTTATGCTATTTCACAATTTCAACAATTTCTTTATTAAAAAGTTATGGTATACACTGTCAAAGGCTTCTATACTGTATAACTTGTGTACATTTTTGAAATTAGATAGTATAAAGCGTCTTCAGTAAATTAACTTTTTTGAGCCAAATTGTGTAGATGCAACTACTTTAGTGTGTTGAGTCACTTTTTAATTACTTTTTCTATTATTTTAGCTAGAGATGGTAGCAACAATATCGGCCTATAATTTTCCCCAACATTCTTCCAATATTGGTACTTTATTGATTTTAAGTTTTCGTTAGTCAAGTTTTCTATTTCTGATGATGTGGTGTTTATGAAATCACTTATTTCTTCATTGGTTACTGGGGATAAAAATATGATCGAATTGTCTAGGTGAACATTTTCATAATTAATGTATTAATTGTTTAATTTATTTTTTACCCTAAGTAAGGGTACATCAGCAATATCTTTACCTACCCCACTGAAATATCCATTGAATTCGTAAGCGATTTTCTTTCTTTTCTGGAGTTATGTGCCATTTTTTGATACATATTTGTTTTATGGCAGATTTACAAGTAGGGATGTTCGATACACCGAAAAGTACCGGTACAATCGTATCGTATCGTATCGATTTAAAAGTATCGGTTCGGGGCAGTATCGTATACAAAAGTACCGCTACATGAAATACCGGTACACATAATAGTAGCAGTAACAATAAAAAATCTGGTGTGATACACTCACACAACTTCCTTTTACAGTGATCTTATAATTAGCCAAAAATTTGATTTTTAATTTTTAAGCATTTCTCAAAAACTTTCAAAAATTAAAAATTTTACAAAAATGATATAAAATAGAGCGTTAGTTCAAGAGACAAATTTTCTCAAACATTTTAAGCTGAATTCAAAAATGTAATAATATACCGGGTGTTCAATTTAAAATAGGAGTTAATAAAAAAAATAGAAAAGGAAACAAAAGAAACCCATTTTAAAAGTATGCAACTGGAAAATTACCTATCTCACATCAATACACATTAGAAATGTAATAAAAATGTAACGTTTGAAAAAAATCGTTGTAGCCGTTTTTGAAAAAATCGAAAAAAACGGAAAAATCACAAGACTAAACACCTACTTCCGGTTATCCAATTTTCTTCAAAAGCTTACTGTCGTATCTACATAGTACAGAAAACGTATATTTGAAGTTTCAACCCCATACCTGTTTTCGTTTTTGAGATATTCTGTTCACAGGAAGACAGACACACAAACCAATGCACAAAAATATGCTTTTTGGGTTCAGGGGACTCTAAAACGTGAAGATCTGTTGAAAACTCAATTTAGAATTTTTGGGGTGAATCCAATACTTCCTGTATTGTAAAAGGAAGTAAAAATCAACAAAAAATAATTACAAAATCAGTATTAGAAATACATCTATTAAATAGTATACTAACTTTTATAAACGCTTAAAAACTTAAAAAGTAACACGAAAATAAAAGCTGAAACGCATTCATATTTTCCAACAAAGTTGAGTTTCATAAACGTATATAAACACTTAAACACTACAATTGTATAAAGCAGCATGTTATAAATATTTAAGCTGAATAATGAAGTTTTTATTGGATATTTAATCATTATCATAGAATTTGTTTGAATACATGAGAGTCAGCCGGAATTAGCCATTCTCCTTAGAATTTATCAATTACGATTTTGCTGTACCAGCTGAAACCCAAAGTGTAGTTTTATACATGTTAAAGAAGATTTCGGCTCAACAAAATCATTTTGCTTTTATTTTTATTCTCGAGTTTGTAAAAGCTGAAAATTACTTATTGAAAGTTATAGACGTTCGACCATCTCGTCCTTACTTTCATAGAACACGAATTATAAATATCAAACACCTCATTGAGATTGTTTCATTAATTTTTGTTAAAAATTTAAAAAAAATTAATGGTCAAAAGATGAGTTATTTGAACCTGTGCGGCTAAAACCTGGGATCGGTCCTGACAATACTGACCAAAAATAAATTGTATCGTTCCGTATCGCTTAGTGAAATATCGGTACAAAATATCGACTATCGAAAGACAGAGGAGTACCGGTACTTCAAAATATCGGATCGTACCTCACATCCTTCTTTACAAGCACTAACATTCATACTATAGTTTGCAGTTTTCCATAGGCCTTTCGGGTAGGAAGTTTTACTTATTTTTTCAGTATAATAATTACACTTAGCTGTTTTTATTCGAGTTGGTAATACAGGGTGTCCCAAAAAGAATGGGACACCTATTGGTCATAGATTCCTTAGGTTATAATAAACCGATTAAACCTAATACTAATACATTAGTACAAAGTTCCTTCAGTAAGAAGGTATAAGGACTTGGAAGTTAATTTTTTTATTTTTATATTAATTTCCGCAAATGTAAAGATATCGATTTGAATTTTGGTGCAGCTGCTTACTACTATGTAATGCACTAATGGAATAATTTTCATAAACTAGACTTGATTAAGAGGCACTTTACCTATCTCTGAAAATCATTTTTAGCTCTAACTTTGTAATCTGTAGCATTTTTTTTAAATTTTAGGTTATTATCTGAAAGGGAATTAAAACGCGTAAAAATATAGTGCTCTTAGTTCATAAGCGTAAAAGAAACCATTTGCCTTAAAATGCCTATCAAAGGGTTTTGGATGTCAATCTTACAGATTACAAAGGTTTTCAGAAATAGATAAAGTGCCTCTTATAGTCAAGTCTAGCTTATGAAAATTATTCCATTAGTGCATTACATAGTAGTAAGCATCTGCACCAAAATTCAAATCGATATCCTTACATTTGTGGAAATTAACATAAAAATAAAAAATAAAAAATTGAACTTCAAGGCCTTATAACTTCTTACTGGAGGGACTGTGTAGTAAGGTATATTAAGTTTAATCGGTTTATTATAACCTAAGAAATTTTTGACCAATCGGTGTCGCATTCTTTTTGGGACACCCTGTATATTGTAGTAATTTGTATAGGTTTATCGCATTTCAGATGGTAACGTACTACATTTCTACATTCAAAATCGTTGAGTAACGTGGTATTTTTAACCATAGCAACCATTACAGCATAGCAACGGCGCATCGTTTTACGTTTAGCAACGCTCAAGTGTAGTTTTTGTGGCACGGTCAGTCTATATTTATAATGCTTGAAGATATCACATTAGGTTGTGCGTAAGTTTTGACATAGACTGACGCAAAACTTAACCTGCTAACCTTAAATTTGACAAAGACTTACAGTGCCACCAACATTACACTTCAGAGCGATGTTCGAGAACCACGCCTGATCACACTGGTGCGTCGGACATCCTTGTTTTCATTGTGAGAATGTAGTTCAGTCAAATGGAAGAAAATAGGGGAAAGTTTTGGTGAAGTTTTGATATTCGGTTCCTATATGTTTTTGGGGTCACTGTACACGAATATGGACTATAATTTCCCAGTTACATTTTTTGAGGGTTGATATAGGAAAAATATATATACAAATTGTCAAAAAGTTGTAACTCCCAAAGGGAGGCTTTCTGTAACTTGAAGGTGGGTATCTATGTTATAAAGTAAAAACAACTAAACATATTGAACTTTAATTAATTATATTTATTGGTTAAAGAGTAAAGTAGACACACATAAGTATTACATATTTTAACATTTTGGGTTTGAAAAATAACTATGCAGCTAAATTGTTCAATCAAATTTATTTTTACGCGCGTTTCGCTAGCATTTAAAAGCTAACTTCTTCAGACGTTTACGTTAAGTTTTTAAACAATTAATTATTTGATGAACTAACTGCCGGTCTTATAAAGGCTACTAATCTGACGTTAACTTTAATTCGCTGTTAAAGTAAACAAAAGCGCATCAAAATTTGTTTACTAATGAATAAAATGTCATAAGCACTGACGTTTTGATGCGCTTTTGTTTATTTTAACAGCGAATTAAAGTTAACGTCAGATTAGTAGCCTTTATAAGACCGGCAGTAAAAATAGGAGAATGAGGTTAGATTTTACATATAAACAATATAATATATATTTTTATTCCTACCATTGTATAAATTGATTTAATTGGGGAGAAATTAACGCTCTCTTTTTTTACTTTTTGAATAAATCATTGATGAAGCTTACAGTTTATATTTAAAAATGCTATTAGTATAAACTAGCAGTCCAGTGAGACAAATGTATCATTTAAAAAAACCAAAAAAAAACGTTTTTTAAATAGAACGCGTATTAAATAAAAACTGTACCCAGACCTGGAAGGTGTCAAAGTGGTTGCCTAACCGATCGAGGTTTCAAGGCGCAGAGGGCATCGGAACATTCTGGAAGCTGTCAAAGTGGTTGCCTAACCGATCGACGTTTTAAGGTGCAGAGGGTCGCAGCTCCGTTTGGCTGCTGAAACAATTTTTATTTAATACGTTCTATTTGAAAAACGGCCTTTTTTGTGATTTCTCGAAAACCGGAAGTGTCACGTGACTGAAATTCGTTTCCTGACCTGACATGACCATTCCAAACATATAACTTTCATAACTTTTTTCTCTATCTCTTACGGTTTGGCTGCTGAAACAGCGTCCCGGACAGACAAAACGCCGTCCCAGACAGACACATCTATTAGATAAAGGATGTTTAACAATGTGGAAAATAAAATTAGTTCCGCGAACTGTCAAATGACCGTTTCTGACAAGTTGACCAATTTCATTAGTTTGTTTATTATAGTGTTGAATAATCAATAATATATATAACAGTAATAATCTAGTCAGTATGCTTTATTATCTCGCACAAACAAATTACTTATTTTTGGTAGAATTCGGAATATTTATGTAAGTTCACTTTTAAGTGTACGATGGCTTTCATCCAATTTCGGTATGTGGAACACTGTTCATGGTATAAACAGTTAAAGTCCATTTTATTTAATGAAAAATACATGGCGAGGCATTGCCGGTGGGTATTCGGCTTTGTGATCACGTTCGACGAAGTGTCCTTCTCGTGAATTCGACGTTGTGGTCACGTTTCGACAAAGTGTCCAGCCCGTGTTAATCAGAGCTTTACATTTTACACTTTCCACGCAAACTAGACTCTGATCGGGTAAGATCGGGTTCTCAAATACTGCTTAATGATTTTCGACGAAGTGGACACTTTTGGCAAAGTGTCCTTCAACAGCATTCGACGTTGTGGTCACGTTCGGCGATATGGTCATCATATGATATTCGACGTTGTGTACACGTTCGACATTGTGGACCTTTTAAAATCGATTCGACGTTGTGTACATTCGACAATGTGTCATAGACCCGTAGGGTACCAGAACAGGATTTTTTGAAGTTCCCGACTAGTGGCGGGGAGGGTGTTCTGGGCATTAGGTAATTTACCGTAAATTACCGGTAAATTTTCTTTGCATTTCGACTTACATGGGATATTCGAGAACTTTGGCTTTCCATATCATCGACTTGTTTTGAGTATTTCTTCTACGATTTATTGTGGAATCGTTGTGGCTCATTTCCACCAGATATCCCTACCGCATTATGCCGGCTAATTTTCAGTCCTCTGTTCTGCTCGCACCGCCGGACTAGGCGACGCTCATTCCTCTCGCACTCATAGCAGGGAATTCTTCTGGACTGGTCTGAAAAGAGTTGCTTGAAACTGAACACCTGCATACATTCAGTTAAGTTATGACGTGCTTGTGTTAAGTGACTTAGGTATTTATGTAATCTTGCTATTACACACACAATAAAAATTTATCGTCTCCTTCATGGGGTGTTAGTGCCTCACCATTATTATAAGTGTTGAAAAACTGTGACGCAATTCAGAATCCAACCGTCTTCAGCAGACGATAACCTTAGACATCGTTTTTCCATTATTGTAAAGGTTAAGTTCAAGCCTTAAGTTGTGCTGGAGTAGGAACAAGTTGTGATACCTTTGTTGACAATTAAACTTCTTATGTAATATGGAATAATGTATTTGAAAGGTTTTATAAAATAGTGTTGTCAGTTTCTGATTTACACATGATGAGTATTATTGCAGGGTGGAAGAAATGTAATTATTGATAGATTTGATGCTACTTGTCCAGGACATGACGTTCCCATCATCTATGAATTACAGGGAGTAGGAGTGGAAGGTAGTAACATATTGCTTAATACAACGTTCACTGTTAAGGAAGACATAATCGGCGATCCTAAGGTAAATAGGAATGGATTTTTTGGCTGAGTTTTATCAGTTGCTTCTATTTCCCTTTAGGTGTCATTTGTTTTAAACAGATGCAAATCTAAGGAAAATTTGGACTCCTGTGAACCATTTCATACCTTCAAGTCAAACAAGTACTGCGCGATGCTACAGTCTGGTGCAAATTTGTGGGGTTCCTTCTTCGATGCGTTTACGCCTTCTTATAAATGTCCCATTAAAAAGGTAATGATTTACGTGTATAAGATCTGATTCTGCCTGTTGTGTCAGTAGTTTGCAAAATTTTATGAATTTTGTTTACAATTTCGTGAAGCACCACTCCTTGATTCTCTGATCAAATCAAATGTTATTGTAAATTATTTAACGCCGGAATTGCACCTTGCCAAAATTGAGATTAAAGAACTCAACGTTTCGGCCACTTTCATAAGAGTTAAAGGAGGTAAAGAACACGGTAATTCAACTTGTAAACTACGCCAAAGGCGAAACTCTTCGAACGATACAAAGGGGTTTAAAAATTAACGCTTTACTAGAGTTTTACCTCTGGCGTGGTTTATAAGTTTAAGTACTGCACCTTTTTTGTCTTCCTCCTGATGAAGCCCCTTAGCAAAGTGAGCGAAACGTTGAGTTCTCCAATCTTAATAATGATACCGGTCAATCTCGCAAATCGTTCGTTACATAATGCCAATGGCCGTAAAAGTCTCCAAAATTATGTTTGTATATTGTCATATTTTAATATTATTTATATTTAAAGTACCTACCTAATTTACAGGATATTTATCGTGGAATAAACAGTAAATTAGATTTAACAGCATTCATGGTGTTAAACAGAGGAAATTGGTTCTGGCGGACTAATGGAGAAATACGAGCCAAACGCAGTAATCGTCTGCTTTTCTGCTTTTTCGTTGACGCCTTTATTACTACGGAGTCAAACTAATATAATGCTTAAAATATTTGTATATACGTGGCATCTATGTAAAGCTGAAGAAATAAAGTTGCATTAAAGTTTCTGTCCTTTTATAAGAGTGCTCGTGTACTTTACAGCATCAGTGCGGGTGTGCTCTATTCACCAAAGTAAAATGGACGCCATTAGCTGGCATACAACACCAAATGCGATTAATCATTGCACACCTAAATTATTTAAAAAATCCATGTGTTTTGAATTGCTTGGCAACTGATAGTTACATATTATAGAAGAGCTTGTACATCATTTAATGAAGTGGAGTAAGCAGATATCTCAAGTAGATTTAGATCAGGAAATTGAGAGGAGCTTATTTATTAACTGTGTAACATTTATTTCCAGAGAAGCTATAAATATCTACATTTTCAATAAAAAATATTTGGTATTTCTCTTGCTCTTCTTTTCTAGAAGTTATAAATCCTCGGAAAATTACTAAACGTTTGCTTTGATGAGCTTGCTAAAATTTTGTCGGTCATAACTAAACAATATTATAACTTTTTTTTCTTTTGAAGAGTATTATGCTACTTGTATAATAGCTTTATAAATTAAGTTACTGCAGCTTGTGGGGGGAAAAATGTTCGTAGTTTATCAAAATAATTTAAAATACTCTTTCTATTATGTTTTAAATATACGCCTATCTTCATTTAAATGGTATCCGAGTTTTATTATTTTATTAAGGTTGTGTGTTATTTTACAGCACATTAGTGACCGTGAACTTAACTATTAAAAATTACTGAGTAAGTGAAAAGTGCATAAAGAAATTCTTATATCAAATCTTGTAATCACTGAATTACCACAACTATCATAATTTCACCCGTAATTATCTGAGTTAGTGACGATGTTGCCAACATCTCTTGCCAACAATAATGTATCGAAACCAACGTAAGATAAATTGAAGTATGCAACCAGTAATAGAACTTGGTATGCACCCAATTGCTATAACTACGAAAAAGGTAGTTCTGTTAAACCAAATTCAGAAAAACAAGATCAGTTAAAATGATAACACTAAGTTGCTTTATTATGTATTTCTATCATCTTCTCACATGGGCAAAATAATTTATAATTTCAATATTTAATTGACAAACTTGCAAGCTTTCTAAGGTGACTACAGGAAATTTATGGAAAGTTAATTACACCAAGAAAACAAGACTCTTACTCAAATAATCTCTTAAATTTCTGTATGCTACACTCACTTACAGCATTCAAATGCTTTGGTGGGTTCGTAGCCTTTGGTTCGCTAGTAAAAATTCTTTTACCATGCTAGTAATGTTAAATACTAAGTATATTGTGCTTGCACGACTATCGTTGGCGCCTCTAATGATTGTCGACAGATAAATAATTTTTATTTCACCGGAGATGCATGTTAGTTATGCGTGTGACAGTTCATATTATAGCAACATAAATAATGACTAATGTAGTGAATAATAAAAAAATCTGGTGTGATACACTCAGACAACTTCCTTTTACAGTGATCTTATAATTAGTCAAAAATTTCATTTTTAATTTTTAACCGTTTGTTAAAAATTTTCAAAAATTACAAATTCTACAAAAACGGTACAAAATCGAGTGTTAGTTGAAGAGACAAATTTTCTCTAGAATTTTAAGGTGAATTCAAAAATGTAATAATATACCGGGTGTTTTATTTAAAATAGGAGTTAATAAAAAAAATAGAAAAAAAAAACAAAAGAAACCCACTTTAGAAGTATTCAACTGGAAAATCACCTATCTCACATCAATCCACATTAAAAATGTAAAAAAAATGTAAAGTTTAAAAAAATCGTTAGAGCCGTTTTTGAAAAAATCGAAAAAAACTGAAAAATCACAAGAGTAAACACCTACTTCCGGTTATGCGATTTTCTTCAAAAGCTTGCTGTCTCATCTACATAGTACACAAAACTTACATATGAAGTTTCAACGCCATACCTCTTTTCGTTTTTGAGATATTCTGTTCACAGACAGACACACAGACACACACACAGACAGACAGACAGACCAATGAAAAAAAATATGTTTTTTGGGATCAGGGGACTCTAAAACGTGAAGGTCCGTTGAAAACTCAATTTCGAATTTTTGGGGTGAATCCAATACTTCCTTTATAGTAAAAGGAAGTAAAAATTATGAAATAATTATTGACTAAATTAAAAATTGAAGGAAAAAGTAATCACACAAGACAGATGATAAACAAAAATTACAGGCATCTGGTGATAAGCAAATATATTTCAATAAACAATAACATACTGATGAGTGATGAGGAAGAACCAATCCGACAGCCCGAGTGGATGACATACAACAACAAAGAAAGAAGAAAAAACAAAACCAAAATCAATATACCTAATAATTAAATTTTTATGTAAATTACCTATAGAGTAATTATGTATATAAATATACCTTAAGTAATACGTTGTCGAATAAGCAATTCCGCATGTGAAATATTTGACCTTATAAGTAGACAACTGTATAAGGGGTTCAGATTATGTATGTATGTATTGTACAGTAAGAAATAAGAAGAACTAAAGGTAATTAAATACCTTTGAGAGTATTTAACGACTTTTGTTTCTTAAAAATACATATTTCTCACTAGTAAATACTTTTTGCATAATTTTAAACGTTTTTTAGGTCATCATTTGGGCTATTCTGGCATTATTAGGCATTACACGTTGGAATTCACACTATGAGTCCGTAATCCAAATTTTAGCAAAAAAAAACACTTATTTTATATGAAAAGTTTTCAATTAAACAATATTGCTTGAATAAAAATGAAATGGAGTATTTGACAGAATACGTTTCTAAGTCACTGGTTTTAGCATTAGATTTTCTGAAAGAAAAATCTAATATATATTATGATTCGTGATACCAACAATCGCCAGTATGAAAATGAATCTGTAAAAACTAAAAACAAAAAATCTCAAGTATTTTCCTTCCTCAAATATAAAAAATGTAACCTCAGATGCTAAATTTGAAGGGCAACTTTGTATTTGAACTGAAAAATTTAAATTGATTTTCAAATTTGTTGCTACCTGAAGGCCTACAACTTATGGCAAAGATGTAAAGTAACTGTTATGTATATGAACACGAAATTAAAAGAAGCGTTTATATTGTTTTAAATTTATATTTGTTTAACTAACTTTGTTTTACTTTTTTGTTAATTTTCAATAAAAGTAATTGTATCAAAAAAGTATTTTCTGGATTTTCAGATTTTTTTACAGAAATATGTATAAAATAACATCTAAACTATGCATTCACCACAAACCAATATACAGGGTGTTTCAGAATAACTGTTCCTAATTCTCAGAATTGAGAGAGGGCATGTTATTCAACACTTTTTAATAATAAACTGGTGTTCAGAAATACTTCCGTTTCGAGATAATACGACATTAAGGAATTGAGTACTTGAAATAATCTCAATGTGGAAAGTAACGCATGCATGCAAAATAGCTGCAGATAGTGAACCTTATCCATGGCAACAGAAAAATAGAGACAGTTTGTTCTTGTCAGTCGTGTGTCTATTTTGTATGTCAATTATTAAAAGTGCATCGGTTTACAAATGTTGAATGGACAGACATGTATAATGTATATGGAGCAGCTTTCGGTAATAGTAATGAAGCACGGCGAATTTATGAAGTGCGTCATCCTGAGCGTCATATTCCCTGTCATACAATGTTTTCTAGGCTGGATATGCGTTTACGCGAATCAGGTCAGTTCCAAATACCCAAACGAGATTCAGGAGCCAATCGAAATGTTCGAACAATAGACTTTGAAGACGAGGTTCTGCAACAATTTGAAAGTAATCCGCGCACTAGCACTCGAGCTGTTGCTCATGCAATGGATACTAGCTGCTCATCTGTATGGAGAGTCTTAAATGAGTGTGGACAACATCCGTATCATATCCAAAAAGTGCAAACGTTAATTCCAGCTGGTTATCCGAACAGAGTTGAATTTGACGAATGGGATTTACAGAGAATTAACGACGAGCCGCGGTTAGCCAGGCGTATATTGTGGACAGACGAGGCATGTTTTGCACAATATGGCTTTTTAAATACACATAACAGTCACATTTGGAGTGAAGACAATCCTCACGCCGTTGAGAGAATACGCAATCAATGGAGATTTTCCGTTAATATTTGGTGTGGTATTGTTGAAAATCATGTACTGGGACGGTTAAATGCACTTGTTTATGAGATATTTCTGGAGAATACGCTGCCGGAGTTACTTGAAGATGTGCCACTTAATATTCGTAGAGACTTGGTCTTTCAACATGATGGTGCACCAGCGCATTTCGGTTTAAATGTTCGAAATTATTTAAATGCACAATTTCGAAACCGATGCATTGGGAGACAAGGTCCTATTCTTTGGCCTGCACGTTCGCCAGATATGACTCCAATTGATTTTTACTTCCTTTTACTATAAAGGAAGTATTGGATTCACCCCAAAAATTCGAAATTGAGTTTTCAACAGATCTTCACGTTTTAGAGTCCCCTGATCCCAAAAAACATATTTTTTTTCATTGGTCTGTGTGTCTGTCTGTCTGTCTGTCTGTCTGTCTGTGAACAGAATATCTCAAAAACGAAAAGAGGTATGGCATTGAAACTTCATATATAAGTTTCTTGTACTATGTAGATGAGACAGCAAGCTTTTGAAGAAAATCGCATAACCGGAAGTAGGTGTTTACTCTTGTGATTTTTCAGTTTTTTTCGATTTTTTCAAAAACGGCTCTAACGATTTTTTTTAAACTTTACATTTTTCTTACATTTTTAATGTGTATTGATGTGAGATAGGTGATTTTCCAGTTGAATACTTCTAAAGTGGGTTTCTTTTGTTTTTCTTTCTATTTTTTTTATTAACTCCTATTTTAAATAAAACACCCGGTATATTATTACATTTTTGAACTCACCTTAAAATTCTAGAGAAAATTTGTCTCTTCAACTAACACTCGATTTTGTACCGTTTTTGTAGAATTTGTAATTTTTGAAAATTTTTAACAAATGGTTAAAAATTAAAAATGAAATTTTTGACTAATTATAAGATCACTGTAAAAGGAAGTTGTGTGAGTGTATCACACCAGATTTTTGTATTTGGGGTCATATTAAATCACTCGTCTATGCGACACCTGTGGACACAGCAGAGGAGTTAGTGGCTCGAATTATTCTTGCTTTTGATGACATTCGTGATCGTCCGCAGATATTTCGAAGAATTCGTCTGTCAATCACACATCGTTATACCTTGTGTGTCGACAATGGCGGCCAGAATTTTGAACAGTTCTTATAATTTTCGGATAATACCATTTGTTAAATATTAATAAAAATTGCAACCGCTGGAAATCAATAAAATCGTTACTTTTCACATTGAGATTATTTCAAGTATAGTAGACGCAAAGATACTTCGGACAGAGCGAGCTTTAAAAGTTAAACCGCAAATGAGTTTACTATTGTTAGTTCGCTTAAGTCGTGCCAGGTATACGCAAAGGTGGGAATATTTCCAAGGTGGTATTTATTTCGTTTTGTAGTGAAGTTTCTACTTAATTTATATTTAATTATCTAATAATATTGAATGACAAAATTAATTTTACTAGGTAAATAAACACATTATGCGATTATGCCCTGATTGAGGAATAAATTATTTTTGCTCAAATGACATTCCTAGATAAGAGAAATCGACATTTAATGTTTCGTCGCGTCATATTGGCATTAAAGTATGTATTTACAACTACATCCCTTCCAGTAATTAGAATGAAAGATAAATTATATAAATCACTTGACTTGTCTTTACTTCCCAAATTTAATAATAACGTTGCTGTTATACTTTGGCGCACGTTAATTATCATCTAGTATTTGTGTTGTGTTGTATTTTGTGGAATATGTGGAGACCATGGGATACTAATGAAATTGAGGATGAAGTTGAAGAAGTCGCTGCTCCATGTGATGAGTTAGAAGAAGTTGATGATGCGGGAGAGAGACCAAGCCAGCGATCAATGCATTTTTTATCCGACGATGCGAAAAACATAGTCTTGAATGTATACAACGCACTAATTTCTGAAGGAGAAAGCAATGTTGTGAGAAGAACTGCATTTTTAACTAAAGTGCCAAAAAGTACGGTTTTTCAAATTGCGAAAAATCAAGCGCTGCCACGTAAACGGCGTTCTGATTATGGGTGTCACAAAATATTAACAAAGCCTAATGAACATGCAATACGCGGCGTAGTTTATGACATGTATAAAACTGATGTGGTGCCAACAATTAAAACTATTCATGATACGATCATTGGTGACATGGGTATAAATTGTTCAATGACGACATTAAGGACATCGCTAAAAAATATGGGATTTCGCTATAAGAAGATAGATAAAAGACAACAAATAATGGAATCTCCGCGGATTAGAAAATGGCGATGCGAATACTTACAACAGATAAAAAAGTTTCGGGAAGAACAGAGACCGATATTTTACTTGGATGAAACTTGGTATGACACACATGATGTGGTTCAAAAAGGATGGACAGATAATTCTCGGAAATGCCAATTAGACATTCCACCTTCAAGAGGAAAACGTATTATAATTTTACATGTAGGCTCTGAGATGGGATGGGTGAACGATGGTCTCCTATTATCTGCGAAAAATATAAGAGACTGTCGATTGGACTACCATGAAGACATGAATTCAGATGTGTTTGAGTCGTGGTTTTCAAATAAGCTGTTACCAAATTTGCCACCTAATAGTGTGATCGTTATGGACAACGCCAGTTATCACTCAAGGCTTGCTGAAAAAGTGCCAAATAGTAATTCTACTAAAGCAGAAATTACAGATTTTCTTTACAAGAACAACATGTATTTTCAAGAAACTTACAATAAGAATCAATTACTGGAAGTGTTGTCCATTAAGAAGTTCTCTAAAAAATATGTAGTAGACACCATAGCTACAGAACTAGGCCATAGAGTTTTAAGATTGCCACCATATCATTGTTGTATGAATCCTATAGAAATGATATGGGCAGAATTAAAAACACACATTCGAAAACGTAACCAATGCCCCAAGTTTAGTGAGAATATGATAGAAATAATTAAAGAAGAAGTTAATAAAATTCATGTAAATAGCTGGAAAAACTGTGTTCGGCATGGGATTGGCATTGAAGACCAATTTTTTAAATTTATTGATATTCCAGAATTAATTATTAATTTAAGAGACAGCGATAGTGACGATTGGCCATGTGATAGCGATAACGAAAATTAATTTATATATTGTACTCATAATTGTTGTTTTTTGTATATATCAATCAATAAACTGTAGTTATTTGTTGCATATACATATTTTCTATAATTTTTTGTCTTTCTTGATTGTATCTTTTTTTATTAACAATGTTGTTAAATAAAAATAATAAGTTTTTAAACACTAACAAACATTGCGTTTCCGTAGCCGCATTTCGATTTTAAGGATATGGATTTGCTTGTGAACTATTACAAAGGGATTGTCGTGTGTACAACATAATCCCACCTGCCATGCTCATTAACCTTTAAGTAGTAGCCTGAGGCGTCCGAAATATCTTTGCTCCAACTATACTCAATTCGTTAATGTCGTATTATCTCGAAACGGAAGTATTTCCGAACACTAGTTTATTATTAAAAAGTGTTGAATAACATGCCCTCTCTCAATTCTGAGAATTAGGAACAGTTATTCTAAAACACCCTGTATATCTATTTTTTGGGTTTTTAATAATTCATGTAAAATAGCTTAAGTTATGCTATCTGTACTACTTGGCTTACTACAATTATTACAAGTACTCGAATGAAAGGAAATTATGAACTTTAAATTTAGTTTTAAAAAATTGTTAAACTGCTAAAAAGATTATAAATGCTGCATTACTATTTAAATGCTTCACAAGTCTTTTTACATTTTAGTGATATCTAAAAACTAAAAGTATTTAAATACTTTTAAAATATTTAAATACTTTTAAAGTATTTAATTACTTTTAAAGTATTTAATTACTTTTATAAAAGTATTTAACTATTAAATAGAGATATTAATTATTTAACTTCTTTTTGGTCATAAAAAGTATTTAGTATTTAAATATATTCGATTTTGATGAAGTATTTAGTATTTAGTAGTTAAATACTTTTTAAAAGTATTTTGCCCAGCTCTGCCATGGCATTGACTACAGAAATTAACATAATCTTGGACAAACGTCTTGAGACCTACGATACCAATATAAAGAGATTAACGGACGTAAATGAATCGCTAAAATCGCAATGTGACAATTTAGAACAATACTCAAGACGTAACAATATCAGGGTGTTTGGAGTACAAGAAAGTCTCGGAAAAGACGTCGAAGTGAAACTAACTGATATATTTAAATCTAAAAACATAAACTTATCCAGTGATCATATTGACCGTTGTCATCGTGTGGACCAACGTGTTGAAGGTCGGTCACGAGCTATTACTGTAAAATTCGCTAGTCATAAATTTAAAATGATTATTATGAAAAATGGTAAGTTACTGCCCCATGGAATACGAGTTAGCGAAGATTTGACAAAAACTCGACACCAGTCGCTTAATCAAGTTTTACAAACATTTGGTAAAAGAAACTGTTGGACGATGGATGGTACTATTTTTATAAAAGCCGGCAACGTTAAACACCGCATAAATAACGCTCAACGGCTTGCTTCTTTATCAATAAGTTGATTTAGCTGTTTTGTTAAATAATATTTGATTTTGTTATTTTGTAGGCTGTATTTTGTTAGTTGTTTTGAATTTAATTACGCTAATAAGTTGTTGAAAATAAGTTTCTTTTCTTCAGTATTTTAGGACAGTGTTATTTTTCAGTTTTTATTGTAGTTGATATCTTAGAGTTAATAAGAATATAACATTAATTCAATTAAGTATATAACTTTCGTTTAATTGTAACTTGTGTTGGGCGAAGCTATAAACTAGAATTTGGCAAGTAGCTAGTTAATTTACATATTTTAGTGCTGTGCGGGGCGGAGTGCAGTAGAATTGTATTGTTTTCCTTAGTTGTTAGTTTATCTTATTTATTTTCATTCTTGCAGTTAAAGGTCTATTACCAGAATGTTAAGGTTTAAGAACAAAGTTACATCACTTTCATTTAAACCTGGTCTTTGTACTCTTTGTTGTACTCACTGAAACGTCGTTAGACAACAGCTTAAGTGTATCTGATTTTTTTAAATTATCGCTTTAACATATTTAGGTGTGGCAGAGATAATATTTTTTTAGGAGAAACCAGAGGAGGTGGAGTGCTAGTGGCCGTGCATAAAAAGTACCCTGCTTCCGTAGTGGATGTGTTGAATGTCGATCTGCAGTCAGTACTGATTAAAATAATATTTGCAGGTAAAAGTTTTTAATTTTTTTCTGTTTATGTTCCACCAAAAAGTACGCTACAAAAATGAATTATTTTTCAATATGTTTGATAAAGATGCACTTGACCTTTTGAAAGGTAAAATTTTAATCTGTGGTGATTTTAACGATTTTCGATTTATCAGGCTCTCATATCTCTCAATGTGTAGCTAACTTTTTAAATTTCTTTAATTTGCAATCTTTTAATTGTATTAAAAATATTAATAATAGAACTTTAGACTTGGTATTGTGCACTTTTAATATACAAGTGGAAGCGGCACAAATGCATTTGGTGCCTGCTAATAAACATCATCCTCCGCTCTTAGCTCTTTTTTATGTTAATAAAAAAATTACAGTTCTACCTAATTTTACTGAAAAGCGTTATAATTTTAGTAAAGCAAATCATTTGGTATTACGGCATCTACTAGGGAATAGTAACTCGAACATACTGAATGTGTCTTCGAACATTAACACAGCAGTTGACATTTTTTACTAGATTGTTTTTGAGTGCATCAAGGCAAGCATACCTTTTATTAAACCCAGAAAGGCAAAATATCCGGGGGGGTTTGACATTGAAATAATACAGCTACTTAAATTAAAACAATTTTTCTTAAAAAATAAACAAAAATCAACTTATCACTTAACAGAATATAATCGACTTAGGGCTTTGTTCAGAAGAAAAACTAGAATAGCTTACGCAAACTACATCAAAATGACCGAAAAAATAACTATTTATGCAACAAGTGCTAAAAGCCGACGTTTATGCACGACACATGAAAATTATGAAACGAAGCCGAAGGCTGAGTTTCATAAAATGTCTCGTTCATAAACGACTTTTAGCACGCGTTGCATACAATATTTTATCTACGACCTTAATTTTACTGCTATCAATCCATAAATATCGATTTAACAAAGGTTTGCATCTACGACACTTCTAATTTATGTCATAATAAACAGTAGGCTATGCGCGCGGGCGACTGTTTGCGAAGCCAGTACTGTCAAGGTCAGTTACGAAATGTAATTATTAATACTCCACATCTGACTGTATTCATTACATAACGCTTTAATTATTTCAAAAATACATTACCTGTAACGCAAGAAGCAACTAGAATAACTTTACAACTTCACTTCCAGTTCGAAATTATAGTTTTATAAGTTTTATAACCTCACTTCACTTTTAGCCCATGTGCTAAAAGTGAACAGCTGGTTTCTTTAACCACGGTAAACTATAAAACGTCACTATTAGTGAAACAAGCTAGCGCTAAAAGGCCTACTTTTAGTAGTGGTAGTAGATAAAATATCTAATGTTCCTAATACTTTTTGGGCATTTGTTAAAACTAAATGGAGTAAATTTAGCTCACCTCAAGAGTTTGTTGAGAATAGAAAAATCATTAATAATTCGAAAGATATAGCAAATGGTTTTCAAAATTATTTCAAATCTTTTTTAGTTTTGAGGATGATGTTATCACCAGCGGCCTTCTAACTTGTGAACGGATTCGTGTTGAAGAAGTAGAAAATGCGTTTAATAAATTAAAACCTAAGAAATCAGAGGGACCAGATAGTTTGCCACTATATTTATTTAAAATGTACCAAGATATTCTTACTTACCCGTTACTTATATTATTTAGCGTTTCATTACTATCAAACATTTTTCCTAATACTTGAAAAAAAAACAAAGGTAATTCCTGTCCATAGGAATGGCAATGAAAAAAAATTCTCAAAATACAGGCCCATCTCTATACTTTCAGTACCAGCTAAAATCTTTGAGTTTATTTTATTTAACAGAATTTATAATCGCGTACAGAATTATATTTCTACATCTCAACACAGATTCGTAAAGAATAGATTTATCGTTACTAATTTAACTGTTTTTTGTGAAGACGTCAGCATTAACCTTTATCGCGGGGGAAGAACGGATGTAGTGTACAAAGACTTCTCGAAGGCATTTGACAAGGTTAATCATGTCATATTGTTAAGTAAGCTTTTTAAATATGGTTTTTCAGTGAATTTAATTGATTTTTTTAGTTGTTACTTAAATAACAGGGTTCAGCTTATGTTATACCGGGTAACAATGAGACTAGGGCCATGTTTATATCTTCTTTATTTATGAATCGATTTAAATAAAATTTTATACCAAGATACTAGACATAATTTGTGATTGGCTGATAGATATAGCCAAATTACTGACTTCCGGTTTTACCGGAAATTATACTAACTTTGATTTTTTAAATGGAATACCCTATATATTTTATGTTTTTCTGAATCTACGAGTCAAATTACATATGACAGTGTTGCTAAATTTCAATTTTTTTAAACAAAAAAATAATTTTTTTAGTTTTTATTTTTTACCATAGAAGGCCTTGACTTGGAAAAATCTATTCTAATTGACTCTAGCAACTCTTAACAATAGCTATTTTGTTTAAATCTATTTAAAAAACCACTTTCACTTCAGGTGAAACCGGAGGTGACACTAACTTTGGTTCTTTAAATAGATCACTCTTATATGTTTTATGTTTTCGGAATCTACGACTCAAATTACATACAACAGTGTTGCCAACTTTTGCTTTGGTATTATTAGTTATTACATAAAAATATTTAAAAAAATAATTAATTAATTAATGTTCAGTTTCAGATAAAGATAAAGTAGTGCATGATGCATATCGTTAGAATGGTAATTAAATTTGCTGTTTAATGGCAAGATGGCCCTTGGTAGGTGCCATTTAAAAAAAGTGACTTTTTCTTAAAAAACGAGTTTAGCAAATTATATTCTTTTATTAAAGGTTTGTTATTAATAATAATATAGCTATTATTAAGAGTTGCTAGAGTCAATTAGAATAGATTTTTCCAAGTCAAGACCTACTATTGTAAAAAATAAAAATTGAAAAAATACTTTTTTTGTTTAAAAAAAATGTAATTTGGCAAGACTATTATATGTAGTTTGACTCGTAGATTCAGAAAAACATAAAATATACAGGGTGTTCTATTTGAAAAATCAAAGTTAGTATCATTTCCCGTTAAACCGGAAGTCAGTCATTTTGACTATATCTATCAGCCAATCAGAAATTATGTCTAGTATCTTGGTATAAAATTTTATTTAAATCTATTAATAAATAAAGAAGATATAAGCATGGCCCTAGTCTCATTGTCACCCGGTATAATGATTCTACATCTGATGATTACCTTGCATTCTCTGGTGTACCGCAAGAATCAAATCTGGGGCCATTTTTATCTGTTTTATTCATAAACGACCTTCAAAATTGTCTGGTGTCCAGTTCTTGTTTATTGTATGCAGATGATTTAAAACTTTACAAGGAAATAAACACTTTCAAAGATGTAGAATCATTTCAACAAGACATTAACAATCTGTACATTTGTAGTATTATTAATAATTTATACTTCAATATCACAAAATGTTGCAGCATGACATTCTCATTAAAATCTAATTTTCAATACAATGATTATATCATAAATGGCATCGCTTTAAAAAAAGAGCAAGTGGTTAGAGATCTTGGGATATATTTTGAACCGACTTTAAAATTCAGTAAGCACATAGAAAACCTTTGCAACAATAGTCTCAGATCCCTTGGCTTTATAATGAGTAATTGTGTAAATTTTATATCCCATAACAGTTTGTGTGCTTTATATACGTCCTTAATACGATCAAAATTGGAACATGGTTCTATTATTTGGGCACCACTTCAACGGAATCACGCACAAGCAATGGAAAGAGTTCAAAATAAATTTTTACAATACGTATTCTACAAAAATCATCAAACTAACCCGGAATTTTTATCTTATCAGCCAATTAGACATTTTAATATGTCTAAACTAGAAAACAGACGAACAGTTCAATCATTGCACTTTCTGTATAAAATTATTAACGGGATTATTGACTCTCCGCCTCTTCTATCTAAAATTCAATTTCGTCTAGGTACAGTCGTGTTAAAAAATGTGTTGTACAGCGACAGTTGTAAGTTTATTGGTGGTTGTGTTATTACTTAACAAAGGCTCACACTGTGTCATTAACTAGGTAGACCTAGATGTCTGCTCAGAATATTTGTATTTACAAGACTTTAATGAACACGACTGTACCTGTTCGTATTTTTAGAATTCTGAACTGTTGGAGGTGGGTCACTGTCACACCTCTGCTAGATTAAAATCTCCTGTGGTTGCATTGCCACGTACTTATAACATTCTGTCGGAAAAGTTTACTTTAGACGTTTTTGGAGGTACATTTTTTAAGTTTAAAAGTAGTATTAAAACAATATATTATACATAGTTAGTTTGTAACATTAAATAAGTTGAGTCTCTGACATTCTGGTAAGAACACATTATCTTTATTTTTACTTTTTTTGCACATATTAATTAATGTTTTGTTGTTGTAACACTTGTAATTAGGCCTAAGGCCTGTAAGTTTTACTATAAATAAATAAATAAATTTGTCTTTTGGAAACAATTACTCGTGTCAAGAGAATATATTAAAATAAAATTACACAAATTAATGTCTCGCCAATTCTAATTTGCTTCTTCAGAACAAGAGTAAGTATTAAAAGACATTTTTAATAAAAGACATTACTTTATATCATTTTTACTTCCGTTTACAATAAAGGAAGTATTGGATTCGCCCTAAAAATTCGAAATTGAGTTTTCAACAGATCCTCACGTTTTAGAGCCCCCAGAACACAAAATACATGTTTTTGCTCATTGGTCTGTCTATCAGTCTGTGTGTCTGTCTGTGTGTGAACTAAAAGATGTATGGCGTTGAAACTTCATATTTAAGTTTTGTGTATTATCTAGATACGACAGCAAGCTTTTGAAGAAGATCGCATAACCGGAAGTATGGTGTTTACTCCTGTGATTTTTCAGTTTTTTTCGATTTTTTTCAAAAGCGGCTCAAACGATTTTTTTCAAACTTTACATTTTTATTACATTTTTAATGTGTATTGATGCGACCTCTAAAATGGGTTTCTTTTTTTTTCTTTTTTTGTATTAACTCCTATTTTAAACAGAACACCCGGTATATTATTACATTTTTGAATGAAGCTTAAAATTTTAGAGAAAATTTGTCTTTTCAACCAACGCTCTATTTTGTACGGATTCTGTAGAATTTGTAATTTTTGAAGATTTTTGACAAATGCTTAAAAATTAAAAATCAAATTGTTGCCTAATTATAAGATCACTGTATGTAGAAGGAAGTTGTGTGCGTGTATCACACCAGATTTGTATACAATTTTTATGCTTAAAAATGTGTTTTATTTCTTGATCCAAGTATCTTTAAATCTAAAAGGTTAAGAAACTGCAGACCTTTAAAAAATTAGGATATCTTCATTTTACCCAGAAACAATTAGATCTTTCAAGTTGAACAGGTATTACAATACTTACTACTTTTTTGATATCTACTGATCTCCCTTTAAAAAATTATTGTTGTAAAGCGCGTTTACTGTTTTTTTTCCATTATATATGAATTCTATATTTGAAATACAACAGAGATCTCAAAATCACAAACATGTAATACTCTTTCTGTTTTTCTATGTTAATTAGTTTTAATATTTGTTTGTCAGTTTCTTATTTTTGATTATGAAGTATTTAATAATTTTTTTTAACCTTTTTTGTTTCTCTCTTGTGTTGTCTTACCACTCGCACTAGGATCCTTGGCTGCATTTGACCTTGTAATTTAGAATTTCATGTCTGTTATGGAGTCTATTTTGGTTTGTTGCGTGGTAGTTGTAGTTGTAATTGGACTGTGTTATGGTAATTACTTTTGTTATCTAGTTCCATTATTATTTGGTCAGATTTTTTTAGTTGCCATCTTTAAGCTTGTAAGACGAGTGTTTTATTTAATTTTGTTTGCTTTATTTCCAGAATAAAATATTTTTTATATATTAAAGAAATAAATTGGCCTTTTGTAACAGTGTTTCAATTCCTATTGCCGATTTAAACCTTTAATATTCAAATACTCATATTAACGATTTTATAAATGTTTTTATATTATTGACAATTTAACTGGTGTCATTGTCAACCAACGGCATTCTTCAATTTATAAATAAACTACCAATCGAACGATTATTTTAGTGACAATATTTCGAGGAGCTTTAATTCAGCGATTATTTTTAAACAGTCCTATCAGCCAATAGTAATGAGAAAAAATTTCAAATCGACCAATAGCATCAAAATTACACTGACTATTTGCTAGTAGCTGATTACAGAGACTATTTTTTCACAAAATAATCACGCCGAATTACATTCGTGATAATATATTTTTTTATAATTTTAACTAGATTAGAACTCGTCTTTGTTGCTATTAAGAAATCCCACTCGTAGACTTTGTTCACTGGTGAGATTTCTTAATAGCTACAAAGATTCCTGAATCTAGTTAAAATTATCACAAAATTATGTAATTACTGTTGACAATTTTTTCTTAAACTATTTTTAATGAAAATAATTTGGATTTTAGTTTTAGAAAAGTTTTGTTTGTTTGTAAAAATGTTGCTAGGATTGGTTACTATGAATACAATTCAAAGACCAGTAGTTTTGTGAATTTCTAATTTTAGTGTTAGGAGTATTTTTATTGACCATTTTCAATAATTTAAAAGTTAAATTGTCAAAACGAATATGACTCTAAGTTAAAATTTTGATGACAATTTTTGCTCTTTAGATTGTCTCGTTTCTGTTGCTTTAGAAAATAACGACTCGTGCAAGCACTCGTCGCCACAGAAACTCGTATCTGAATCGCAAAAATATTTTTCACATATAATCTCATAAGAGCATTAATTCTTTCCGGAAATTTTTTGAGTGCGTTCCAACAACGTCGTATTAATTTGCCAGAGCGGGACGCGAGGGCAAATTAGGACGTTGTTGGAATGCACGAAAATTAATTTCCGGGTACGAATTAATGCTCGAATGCAGATTCGGTAAGAAAATCGTAACGACACAAACCCTAAAAAGAAGTAATGTCTACCTACAAAAAATTTCCAAGAAATTTTGGTGTCCTGGATATGGCTCGTGAACTAATTTTTCTATTGGTCATTAATGAGTGTCGTACGATTTTCAGCAAAATTTTTACCTCTCGTGCTATTATTAATGAAGATTGCGTATATCTTCAGTTGCCCAAATATGACAGTTTGTCATCAGTCAGATATGTGAAAAAGACTGCCTGATGAAATAAATTACATCGAGAAGAAACTTACTACGATATTTTTGGGTTTTTCGTTTGGCTGCCGGACTATTAGTCACGTAGATAATAGCAACGTGGTTATAATATTTAACTGTATTAGGTCGATATTGAACATAATATAACGAATGAGAATAGACATTGTGGCCGAGGCCGATTAGACCGAGGCTACTAAATTGTCCGAGTCAGTTATATGTAATATTGGCCGTATGTTATTCAACAGTGTTCGTAATCTATATACACACATATATAAAGGAAAGTCATAACCCTGACTAATCAACGCAGAGCCGAAACCACTGGTACTAGAAACTTGAAATTTGGGTGCAAGGTTCAATTTGTTACGTAAGGTAGTGCTAAGAAGGGATTTTTTGAAATTCGACCCCTAAGAGGGTGAACAAGGGTAAAATGTGTTTTTACAAATTTCTCAATATCTCTTACACCCAATAAGATATCAATTTGGTGTTTACTTGCAAAGATTACCAATGCAAATACCTAGAAAAGTATTTCAGGATTTTGCCTTAATCAACCCCTAAAGGTGCTAATCTGAATTGGGGGTGAATTAAATAACCCATCGTATCTCCTATCTTTATTGAGTTAGAGCATTCTTTTTTGGCATACAGATGTATTTTTAAAATATTTAAAAAGGGGTTTAAGAATTTTAACCCTAAAGGGGTAAAAAAGAAAACACTGAAAAGGGGTAAGGGGGTTAAAATTATATTTTTTCTTGCTGTGAGTTCCATTTCACAATTATATGGGTTGAAAGGATTTTTTTTAATTCCACACCTACGGGGGTGGAAAAGGGAAAATGTGTTTTCACGAGTTCCTCAATATCTCTCAGACCCGACGAGATAGCGACTTGGTGTTTATTTGCAAATATTATCAATGCAAATACCTAGAAACGTATTTTAGAATTTTTCCCTAATCAACCCCTAAAGGTGCAAATCTGGATTGGGGGTGAACTAAAGAACCCTTCGTATCTCCTATGTTTATTGAGTTAGAACATTCTTTTTTGGCATATACGAATTTCTCAATATTTCATAAAGCCCTATAATGTAACAATTTGGTTTTACTTAGAAAGGTTACCTATACAAGTTCCTAAAAACGTAACTCAGGATTGTGCACAGATCAACTCCTAAAGATGCGAATTTGGATTCAGGGGTGAATTATAAAACCTTTCGTATTTTTTGTGGTTCCTGATGACCACGGTTTTTGGGCATATGTGTGTTTTCTAAATCGTTAAAAAGGGGTTTAAAGTTTTTATTCTAAATTTCATTGTGAAAGGAGTAAAAATGGGGTAAAAGTAAAAAGAAGTTAAAAAAGAGGTTAAAGTTATTGATTTTTTCTGTGTGTTCAGTTTAGAATAAAATAGAAGAATTTCCGAAATTTCACCTCCAAGTGGTGGAAACTGGTATGTTGCTACAATTTATGAATACAACATTTAATAAGTATATTTATTATTATTGTTATACTAAACCTATAGTTTTATCACTCTATACAAGGAGAACGACAATTGCATACATATTTCTAGGGGATACGTGAAGCATAAAAGGCTTATGGAGAACTTTTTTCGGAAGAATATCGTTTCCTTTTTACCTACAATATTGTTTTGCAGCGTTTGTTAGTTTAGCGTATCGAGTGAGAGAGGAGAGGAGCATTCTAGAATTCGTTTAAGATTTAGAAGAAAAAACATTTGTAGTCCGTACGAAGAACGGGTATCTTGCTAGTATCTAGTAAAAGTGACCAATTTTAAGATATGTGATTTTATTGTAAATAATTTAAATAAAACTTACTAGTAATCTGAGTCCCGCCCGTAATTTGGTAGTGTAGCAACGGTTATAACGGCCTTGGCTGTGATAGGTGACACTTCGATTAAGCAGAAAGTACGGATATAGTAGAATTATAACATGTAGGTATTATAAAATAGTATTTAACGGTATTGGGCCGATATTGACCATTTCTATATATTGAGTTATATGTTATCAGCCGCATGTCGTTTCATAGTTTTTGTAATATCTACTAAATGTAGCCCATTTTAAGACAATTATGTGATTTTACACTGTTTTCCGATTGCTTTTCATCACGTATCAATTGTGTTTCCCTTTATCTCAAATGTAATTCACTCTTGTCAATACTGACAGTGACAGTGTTGACAAGCAGAAAAAACGTTTGAGATAAAGTGAAACACTACTGATACATAGTGAAAATCAATAGGAAAACATAATATATTTACATTTTCAAGGTTTATGTTAAATATGATTTATGATTTATAATTTAATTTAATAAATAAATACACACCCTACACATATTTTTTTATTTCTGTTTAATATCAAATTTTTACTGATTAAAAGTAAATAAATAACCGTAGCAATGGGTTCATTGAATCAGTGTTTTGCCCTTTGTAGTATTGCGCACATATGCAAGTTAGATAAGTTATGGCTAGCTCTTTTTTCGATAGGCATGGACTCAAAATCTGGTTCACCTATTTGTTTAAAATAAACATCCCCGTGATACGCCACTGGGCTGTGAAATTTAGAAGTAGCAAACGAGCAAACTTGCTGCGCTGTCAATATTATCTATGAGCAAATTCGATTTTACGTGCAGTTCATTTCTGTGTGATTATAGTGAATTCAAAAGGAAAACCATGAATAAATTAATAGGTAATTCAAATCTTGCGCTTTATTAAGCGTTCCTAATCGCGTTTTGTTTTAGATCGTTCGCGGTTTTCTTGGCAATTCAGATGTTTATTTGAAGCGTCCCTACATAACCTCAACTTATATTTCTACAATTTCTGGAACTCCTGCTCTATTTTGACGTATTGTAATACTGGGATCGGCTTCCTCTCATAGGGCTCGTTCCTGATGGTAAATTTTGTAGCTCTAGCACGCTTATTTGTTTGGCACCACTAACCTGACCTTTTTAGGCTGCGGCAACTTGCTCGAACGGCTTCTCCTGCTGCTGGCTGCTGTATGCTGGCCCCCCGGGATGCTGCAACTGCTCTGCTGGATTCATACACACCGGGCGGAACTGCTGACACCCTCTCTCAGGCTCTGGACCTTGGCTGAAGCCCGCAACTGGTGCTCGAAAACTGGATGCTGGCTGCCGATGTTGTCGGAGGCGGTCACCGAAGAAAATATTTTTTATGTGATGGATTTTTACACCCACACTCTCGCATGTGCACTGCGAACTTCTGATAAAGCCGGTATAATTAATTTTGATTTATTTTTATGGTAACTGGTTTAAAATTTAAATAAACTGGAGACACAAATTAGCTTGTCATGGCATTAATTAATTTCAATTGTTTCTCCTTGCGTTCGTTAACAACAATTGCCTATCTGCAATTACTTATAATATAAATTTATAACTTAATTTATAAAACTGTACATATTCTTATTTCTAAATTATTGTTTGTTCACGTTTGCAATTTATGTAAGTTCTAGCGCCACTCACGAAGTTTTATTTTAATTGTCTGTTCACTTCTGCCATTACACTGACTTATTTTAATAAACACAAATCTTGTCCATTTTCTGTGGTGTGATTTTCTTGCAGTTATATAAAAACTGTCCGATTTTCATCAATCTTCAAATATTATTGCTCCATTTTCTTATAGCCTTATTCGATCTAGTATTGTGCTCTTTTTGAACTGTATTGAACATTCTGTCCTTTTTACCTTCATTTAAAAAGTTCATAGAACTGTACTTATTCAATTAAACTGACATGTAAATTTATTTAACCCGCACGTAATAAATCCCTTTGGTGATAGATTTGTTGAATTTTGATTGGCTTTACATTACACCAACCTCTTAATTTATGTTAATTGATAAAACTGTGATTCTAATTTACGATTTGAGCTCTGCCTTATTGCCATTTATTCTAAAGTAGTTTCATTTAATATTGGCAATGCTTGACCGAGGTAATCATAAATTAAAATTTCTAATGTGACTTCTTGCAGTTGCCTGCTTACCCCAGCTCTGTGCTTTTATTGACTTGCTTTAAATTATTGATTCTACAAGCAGAGTTGTGTAATGGGCTAAAGACCATTTCAATATATTCTAAATAAAACTTATTACTAACCCGAGTCTCATCAACTAATTTGGTAGTGTAGCAACGGTGGTTAATTAAATAGCAGTCGTAACTTTAAATTTTACCATGTATTCTAGGTTCTATGCTAGATAAAATATTGTACTATACATATGAGTAAAGCGTCTTTAGTCACTCCCTGGCCTTAACTCGCTGGCTACACTCGTGTTTTAATTGGCCCTACTCGTAACTGAAGACTAGCTTTACGCACTTGTATGGTAAATAATTATTGTTGAATTAGGTATATTCGAAATGACACAAGCCTTCTACTAGAAAACGATGAAATATTGATGAAATAATGAAAACTTCTTTGAAAATTGGTAGTTTTACTATACTTTAGTGAAAATAAATAAATCTACCCTACATAATATATTTCACTGAAATGGGAAAATATCCTCCTTCTTTTGATACTATAGTCTATTATAGTTTCCATTAAAAAAATACAACTTTATGTAATACCTCCAATTTCAATTCTTCTTTTGAAAAACTAACTTCATCACTGCATTCCTATCAAAAAAGTTCTTGATGTAGGTAAACATTCCTTGTCTCTATATTCATAAATAAGCGAGATATGGCGACAAAACAAAAAGTCGAAAAATCGCATTTTTGTTTGTAACTCGAAACAAAAGACGATATCCAATTCTTTTTAAGTTTTTCCCGAAAAAATAGATGGACAATAGGGGTACATTTTTTCCATATCTCTTATAGTTATTGAGATTGTCTATGAAAACATCGAAATGTACCCACTCTGAACAATCACATCCACAAGTAGTTAGGTCGGTACGTGTCTGTTCATTGTACTAATCGTAGATTGCACTTGGTTATTGGACATTGTAAAGTTGTTTATTGAATAATGTTCTTTACTGGTTTTTAAAACGTGAATGAAACAATTGTTAACTTTTACTCGAGATATTCACTTGCCCGATTATTCGAACAACGTTGGAACTGACAGACTGACACCTACACATACAAGTAGTGATTTTTATTTAGCACTCATTTTAAGATCCAAGATGGCACTGAAATTGGGCAGAGTAAGCATAACCGTCGAAAAAACTTGAGCAGCTCTTTACGTGGTTTTGTAGTCTCCCACAATATAGGTGAAATATTTGAGATCGACCGCGATCCTCAACAAATTTTGAAGGCTATATTGTACGAGACTATAACATTTTTAATAAGGTAGGGATAATCATTTCTTGTCAGTTAAATTAATGTCGAGAAGAACAAGAAGTAAAAAGGAAACTCTGGACTATTGGCTAATATTCAAAATTTCAGAGATGATTATTAACTAATTCACAGAATTATATTCTCAAAATAATAATTCTGCCAGCAAAAAATTTTCAAAATAGTTATCATCATCTAGGTTGTGAATTTTAATAAACTTGCAACTGTAATATGTTGAAGGCTTTTCTAATTTGTCGTAGTTAAAGTATATATAGATTCCTACACTCAATGACACAGTTCCACGAGAATTACAGTTTCAGAATGCAGAAATCTTTTCTCCTATTCCGCGCAATACAGTTCTTGATAAATGTGATGGAATCTCTAGAAGTTCTACAGTTTCAATCGGTGCTGTGTTGGAATAATCAACGGTAGATGGCGGCAGCGTGTGGACGTTTGCGGGGTTTGTTGCCACAGAAAATAAACTCACCACCGTTAAGTTAGCAATCAAAATGTAGCTTGGATATATCTATAGTTCATTCAGATTCAAGATAGAGCAAAATCTGCAACCCAAGTTACAAATATCAGCAGTTAGTTGATTACTAATATTATTTTATTAAAATTTAAATCAGAGCGACATGGCCCTGTTGCTGTCTTTATGAATGTCAAAATCACTGTGCCATGATTTTAATATAAATCTTTGCTTGAGGAGGCCATTTGCAACATTTTTAGTGGGTAAATTTATTCTCAAATCACATTCAACAAATTTCGTTTAGGAAGACATCGCACAATTTTCCAATTTCAAGCAAATTTAACTGTAACCTCCATATTATACATTTTAATAAAATCAAATTAGTAATCAACTGATTGTTGATATTTGTAACTTGGGTTTCAGATTTTGCTCTATCTTGAATTTGAATGAACTATATATTTAAATAGTTTTAGAAACATTCTATTGAATATGTTGAATCTTGAATTGAATCCTCATAACTTTTGAAGTTTCATTAGTTGAGATATTTGAGAGTCGTAAAAAGCGATTTTCATGAGCATTATCTTTAAAATTAGTGTTGAAAAATACTGATTAAAAGTCCTTTGCTGATTTAACTCTATAGCAAATCAATTGCAAAAGGTTAACTTAAAAATGTGTGTTTTGAACGGAAAGTCGGTGTGTTTTGGCAATTTTTTCACAAATGACTTAGGTACCTATTATGGTTTTACTGACGTAATTGTAACCCTTACTTTACACTAGCTTGGATTTGGTTTTTAACTTGATACATCAACGGAAGTTTGATAATTATTAAGAAGTTAAGATTTATTCTTACGAGTTGTCATGCAAAAAACATTTACGTATTTTTCTTAAAGAAGTGCTGAGAAATAAAGAATATCCCAAAAGGCAATGGAGAGGATCATGTTAGGCATTGGTTTAAGAGACCATGTGACAAACGAAAAGATACTCCAAGGGGGGACGGCAAGATACAAATAGCTGGACATCAAGAATGCTAAGGTGGAGACCAAGGCAAACAAAAAGAAGCGTAGGAAGGCCAAATAAGGGATGGGGAGATGATATCAGAAAAGAGCAGGTACGCATTGGCTACAGAAAGTACAGGATATAAAAATGTGGAAGAAACTAGGAGAGGCTTACGTTCAGCAGTACAGGATTGAAAGCTGATAAAATGGTGTTTTTTGTAATAGCAATTCTAGTAGCACCAATATTTTCGGTTTTGTTGAGTAATCGACATTTTTATTTGGTCATCATTATCCTCATTTTTGCTTACACCCACTGTTATTCCCGCGTGGACTACTTTTCCTGTGCCAAAGAATTAGATTATTGTAAGTCCTCTTTATTTCATTTCCAATTCATGCTCAGGTAGGTCAGGCAAAGCATTAGGATGCAAATAAAATTTATTAAATGATTTTCGAATATGTATAACATTTCTTCGCAGCACGATACCTGCCTTGTCCTGTATTAGGTACGATCTGGGAGATGTATGACTTCCAATTATTATTCTAGCAGCTTACCACATTTTACCTTACATATTGCAGAATTATCCCCTACACTAAATTCTGCTTTTATTTTAGCATGCAGGTCATGATAATATGGGTATGAACACATTTTAAGCCTTTATGATTATAATAGCAATTAAGAATATTTCAAGCATATCAAATAATATTTTATAATATGTTCCAGAAATGTGCTAGTTTAATTTTTGCAAATTGTATAAAATATTATTGGTCTTGATAATAATGTGTAAAACAACATTAAAAATAGTGTTAGCCTTGATTTGAACAAAATGTAGTCAGAGTAGGCTTGGAAATAATGTAAAACAATGTAAGATAGAAGACAAACAATTGGGGAAAGGAAGTCAAGTTGTGAAGTGGTGTTAATTTTGGCTTCCCCAATAAATAATTGTTAATACGTAAAAAATAACCTTTTCCCAATCCAGTGTGTTTGAATTAATTCTATATCCTTTACGTGTGCTGCAGTAGCTTGCATTGATTGGTAGTACCTCTGCAGAGGCATAAAAGAGTGTTTAATTTGGTTCAAGCAGTGCAACTGCAGCGAGCAGTGCAATTGCAGCCCCGTGAGCTAGAGGTAGGTAGCTACTTGGTGGGAAGCAGTTGGAGCCCTAGGTTGAGGCAACGATTGAATTGAAGGCGTTTCTCGTAGCTGTCGAGCTACAGGAGTCGTCTGCTGGGCGTTCAGCGGCTTATATCTACAGGCCAACAAAGAAAAAGGGGCCCAGGCATCGTGATACTTGCTGGGGATCGAGTTATGCTCTATTTTCCATTGGAAAAGCATCAGAAAGGCCAGGAAAGTTGATCGTAAAAGATTGCATTTAGTGAATTCCAAGCGTGGCGTCGGTTTTATGTGCACTTCCTACAGAAGCGTCCTCTGAGTGTTTTTTGTTTTTGACGTGTAATTACTTACTGCAATTGTTATCATCTAGGTAACGCTTTAACTACGTAATCACAGATAATTGTCGAATAATAGCGAACTTGTATTGCATATTGTGGGGTAGATCGCAATTAAGTTCCCATTAGTTAAATAATATCCAGTATTGTAGCGATTCCAGTAGTTAAATCAGCATTATACAAACCGTTTACAATTAATTTATTGAAATATTTTGTTGACATATTGTTAGTACAAATTAAAAAAATACTATGGCCACCTTTGCTTTCAACGTTTTTCATTTAAAAAACATTGAGACAACTGCATCCATAGGCGACCAAGTAGAACTTGCCTTTCGTTCCGAAGAAGCAATAGGTAGTTAGTTGTATTACTATCGAAGAAAGTGTATTATTCCCTACCGCGGATGTAGTTTAATCAATAATCATCCAAGGAGGAGAATGACACTTCACTTTAGAGTTATAAATATTATTTTTTTATTCTTTTACATGTTATGTTAAAACTATCTCTTGTATTCAGATGCATTCAAAAATATTTAAAAATCAAAAGCAGGATGCTAGTTGGTTTGTTATCAATCATGATCCCTTCTGTCTCCAATGGCAACGGAAACCAATGTATTATATTCTCTCCCACCGCCATTGGAAACCAACAAGGAAAACATCTATTTTTGCTAACAGAAAATCCCCTAACAAGCGACAGAAAATGTCACTTTCTGATCAAGGTGTCAAAAAGTACCTTAAACATAGGAACATAAGAAAAGTGTTGTCTAGCAACATATATATTTTAGTATCAGTAAGAAGAACGTCAACTCATTACAGATTGCGGTACTTTAAAAGGAAAGACTTTTAAGACAAAAATTGTTATCGAGAAATCTGTTTTTATTTCTTGTTGTAAGTTGTTATACTCACTTTTGATTTTTTATTTTTATGTTTATTATTCTGCCTAAGGTACTATATTTATACGAGCAAGCTTATCCGCCATTTTGAGTTACTGAAAGTGGCGGCAAATTCAAATTCTAGTTACTTTCCAAATAGCATACGGTAAGTCGGAAAAACGATCATGTCATTTAATCTGTCTTGAAAAAGATTGGTTTTTAAACAAATAAAAAGAAAGCAGAAAACATCGAAACGAAAACACTGTTAACTAACACGCACCTGGTTCAAACTAAAGAACTTTAATAACTAGTAACATTAGTTCAAACAACAGTGACGAGTGACAGAATTCAATAGAACTGACGGATAAAGTTGACAGCACAGAACAACACCTACACACTGTATGAAACAATAAGAAAGCCGACCTGCGATTAATTAATAAAATAAGCAATGGTAGTAAAAATCGCAGATCAACCCCCCTACCATTTATACACCACGGCAGCTCTGAAAAACTGTTTCTTACTCACCGCGATGGCCGACTAGCTCAAATATCGGCGGCCTTAGATCGTAGGTTCAGATCATCAGCTATGTACCCTGGAATGTCTTCAAAAAAAGGAAAGGAAAATGGAAATGGGCGCCAGAAATCAAAAGATTTCAAATAACAAGAAGAAAAATAAATTGCAAGTGACTAGCGTTTAATTAATAATTAATAAAAGTTTTGAAATGTCAGTAATCAATAATCAGAACAATTAAAATGTAAATAATGTAATGACAAAATTGTGTATCTTAACTGAAGGTTTCGACACGCATAAAATTAAGAACCCCTTTCGGGTTATTTTAAAAACTTTACAAAAAACACTCGTGGGATAAGCTTATCACAGTCATCTAATAAAACCTTCTGTTAGGCTATTGAAAATAAATAGCGTGACTGTACCTTTTACATATGGTCGAAATACACATCAAAATAGCAACTTTAAAAACTGAGCATAAAACTTTAAATATTAAAATAACAGGATGTATGAAATTGAACATTACAGGTTAATAATGGCAAAACGTATGAATTTAAATTTTAAATATTGACGGGTTTAAAATACACAGATGTAAATTTCTGGTATTGAAAATAAGTCGAGGTAATATAAATCTCGGAGTAGCACTAACTAACCTCGAAACGTAAGCTGGACGTGAACGGCAATAATCATTGTTGAAGTCGCCGGGGAAGCGCCGAAAATTGCTGCAATAGCATCTTCAAACGGCAGCAAATACGCCGGACCCAGCAGGTGTCGAAAATGCGATAAGACTTGGCCTCCGAGATAAACTCGTTGTTGAAACGGATAATTAAGATTAAGAGCTAAGAAAGATATAATTAGTATGGAGACAATAAAACAGAAAAAGCGCAATCGTACCTGATAATAATCAGCCCTTAGAACACAAACTGCTCATTGAAATTAGTTGAGCGCACGTAATTTGACATGATTAAAAACAAGGCTTAGCCGCGCCGGTATCGGTGGGCTCAAGCGAAGACAGCAAAATGCCCGGACGAAGATTTTGTTTCCTCGAGGAAGGCTCGCACTCTGATAAGAGATAGCGCGGGTCAGAGAGGGCATTGCGCAAACGATAAGAACTTGATGCAGGTACAAAATACGTTGGTTTGGAAAATTGAAAAATTTGAAATGCAAAAGGAATTATAATTTAACTAAAAATATACAGGTTAAGCCTGAAATAATTGGATAAATGGCGAAACAATTAGGCAAAGCCAAAAAATTGTTTCATGTATATATATTTAAATAACCACACTTGGATTAAGACTGCAATTATAATCAGCATCGTAATGGAGTGCACCAAGATTGAAATCAGGATGCATTGTTCGTCTGGATTGAGCAGTACGTACTCCAACGGTTTCTAGTCTTTCTTGGTTGACACACGACAGAATGCACTGTTACCAGTCAGCGCAGCCAACGGCGTGGCGTTAAAATTCCTGTGACACAAAATCTAGTGGGATAAGCTTGCCTGGTTAATAAAGCACTCTAAAATTCTGGCTACGAAACATTCTACGTAAATTATTTACCGTGTAAAGTATGTTTAATTTTATAGTTTTTTTAATGCTGCTTCGGTTCCTTTATTGGTTTACTATCTGAAGCTAAATTTTGAAATAAAAGCCACGGGCCACGCTGTGAACGTGAGTGAATGTGTACGTGAGCGTGAGTGAACGTGAATATTCAAAGCGTGAAACGTGGGTGAATCTCACTCACGCGCCTATCTCTAGTCTCTGCCATCAACTCCACAAATGTCACAAGAAATTTTGTTAAATTGGATATCTGGTATATCATGAGGTATTGAAATTCTCCACAATGTTATCTTTTACAGATTCAACATTTACTTATTAACTTTTCTATATCTCTATCTATTCCAGGCCTATATACTATCTGTCTGGCTCTGGTTTTAGTTTTACCAAACTAAAACTGTGATTCATGCAACAATTTAGAACGAAATTTCGTCTTTACAAGTAATTTAACTTTGAATTTTTGGGCAATTGGTCTAATAAACTTATAAGGACAGTTTAGTAAAGTGCCGTTTTCTAAAGCCATGTTGATTTTTGGAAAGTACACGATGTTTTTGGAAAAAAATTGATATACCAGACGCTATTATTCTTTCAATTATCTTAGAGAATGAAGATAACACTGCTATTGGTCGATGATTGGACAAATCATTTGGAAAAAAAATTGATTAAAACATTCGTTTACTAAATAGGACAAAGGTTTTTATAAACATTGTACATTTTTTAACGAGAATCGTAGAAATATTAATACCACAAGTTGTTTTTGAGTTTTGTGATGTAAAACTTGACATTAGTTCGCTCTCATCTACGTCGTACAAAAACAGAGTTTTGTTTATGTACGATTTATTTGTTACAAAAGATTTGGTATCGCCATTTTGATCTAATTCTGATTGTAGCGCAACCTAGGAAAAGCAGCCAATTGAGATCAGCAGTGAACGTACTGACTGCCGTTTGACAACCGACGCCATCAAAGAAAGCAAATCCAGGCTTTACTTACAGCCAAAGAGTAAAACAGGTTAAAGTCAATATATTTGATCGAATCTACCGTGTGATCGAAAACTTTTAACCTCTAGAGGGCTGTGAATTTTTAAAAAATTTAATTTATGTTGGCAGTGATGAGTAAAGGTACTTAATAATATAACCTATACAATTTTGACAGGATGTTTAATACCGAACACTAGGTGGTGCTGTGTGTGGAAAACACAGGAAATCATTTTGAACAGCTGCAGTTGTATTTGTTACTAACATTTTTATGTACGATATTTACCAAAAATGTTTGTATTTGTTAAAATAACATTCCTTATATAACCTTAAATTGACAGATACAAAATGCCAATGTGACTTTTACTATCAGGACTGCCAACAAAAATTTTTGACAAAATTATTCCGCAGCCCTCTATAGCTATAGGATAAAAGTTTTCGATCATACTGTACGATCCACTGTTAAACTGATATCACATTTCGAATATTGCAAGGAATTACAACATATCCTAACGCGGCATTAGACGCCGGTTTCGAGACGCAGCTGTATGAGTCAGCAAGTACTTGGTAGTGGTTAACCGTACCTTATTAAGTTGGTAGTGGTTACGCATACGCCGTACCGTATGCAAGTGAGTTTAGCGAAGTACTAGAAACATTCATGTTAGCGTTAATGTTTGAGATTTTATTTTTTGTATTCTGTATGTATGTATGTATAATCGTTAACCTCTTGTTATATTAACGGTGTACAAGCTGATACTCTGTACTCTAGCATCTGGCGGTGTAGTGTTCAACTTGCTCTGACTTGCGGGATACAAAGTTGGAGCGCGCCTTTCAGGCTTGCGTAGCAACCATTGTGTGTTAGGTGTGTGTCTTGGTGATGTGTTGATCTTGTTACTCTATCGCGTAGGTCTGTGGTTCTAAGTAGAGCACAGTTAATTTGGTGACCGACTGTGAATGGTCTCACCGAGCCCGATTCCAATCGCCAAAACTGCGGAAAAAGTCCGACCCCTGCGGGATTCAAACCAAGGACTTGCTTAATGCAAGTCTAGCGCTTTCTCAACTGCGCTACCTGTACTGGCTTTTTTGTATTTTGTACAAGTTGTAAATGTTAGTAGAAATAAACCTTTAACTCGTAGCGATCTAATTAAAATTTACTTTTGATTATTGACGGTGTGTAGCATATATTATCATCTTGTATTTTCTTTATTTATATGTATGTATACCTTCATTGAATACTGAGTTAGCTAGCAAACAAAGAGAAATTAAAATTTAAATTAACGTATGATAGGGGCGTAATAAACGTACCATTGCAGAATCCCTAATACGAGGGTGGGATGATAATTAGTTAGCCTCCATATATTTGAAATACATAAATATAAATGTATGTTCAAAAATATCAACTTCCATCTATGTATTGGCAATACTGAAAATATAAAGTCCATCTGTGAAATAGTTTGTTGTTAGCAGCTGTTTAAAGAAAACGTGTGTTGTATTTGTTTAGTAATGTAAAATACTGATGTTGTGCGGTTTCTTAATTGTTGCATATAAAAGTCTTAAAAGGCGCAAACATTTTTGAATAGACGAAAACTGTGCTGCCTGAATGTGCTCCATCATATACGACCGAAAGAAAAATAGATGGTTAAATTTAATAGGGTTGCACCACCATCCAAGGCGAGCACTGCTCTGAACGCCAAAGAAGTGTCACTACAACAAAAATGGTTACCAAAATCCACGATATGGTGTTGAAAGACAAATGACTGAAATTGAGTGAATTAGCTAATGTAGTAAACATCTCAAAAGAGCTGGTGTGCGATATTTTAACTCAAGAATTGGGCACAAAAAAGCTGTCCGCATGATGGGTGCCGCGTATGCTTACATTTGGTCAAAAACGTGTTCGAAGGCAACTTTGACAAGAGTGTCTGTACCGTTTTAAGACGAATGCAACTGATTTTATGCATGATTTGCTACTACTGATCAAATTTATATCAGACAAACCAAATTTAAATTAAAGCAAAGAACAGAACCTAGTTTTTCGGCCACAGAGAGAGCAATTACCGTAAAATCAGCTGGCATGGTGATGGCATCGGTTTTTATGCGATGCAAAAGGGATTTTGATGATCGATTACCTTCCACAGGAATAAACGATAAGTAGTGAATGATTTGTTAATGTTTTGGACCAATTGCATCAAAATATTCAACAAAAAGCGTTCAGGTGTAGCGCATAAAAAATCATTTTTTACCAGGAAAATGCACGTTCTCACACTGGAGTTACTGCAATGGTAAAGTCATCGAATTTAAGCATGATGTGCTTCCGCATCCACCTTATTCACTATATATTTGGCTCCCTCTGACTTCGGCTTATTCCCTACGCTCAAAATTTTTCTCGGTGGATAAAAATTTTCATCTGTTGAAAAGCCCAAGGCCACTTTTGGCACCTATTTTGCAGACCTTGAGTAAAGCACCTTTTGTCATGGGATCAAAGCCTTAGATCATCGCTGGACAAAATGTATTGGGCGTCTAAAAGGCTATGTTAAAAAATAAAAATAATTTTGAAAACATAAAACCAGACTTTCATTTTTAGGCTAACCAATTATCATCCCACCCTCGTATCAATACCTACCTTAATACTAATTTCACATTTTTGGCGGTTATTTAAACTAAAATGTTCATTTATAATTTGCAAAGTAGTTCGTTATATCATGTTGATAATATCAACAGGGAAGATGGCTTTAAGCTTAGTAAAACGTGGACCCATGTGGTACAAGATCTAAAGCATTACAACCACTGTGCGTCATACGGCCACGCCCCACGGACTACGTTGCACTCGGACGACCAACCAGCGTTACGCCACTCCGCGCGCCTGGCACGGAGGACTATAAATAGCTCCACACCGACCTTCGGTTCTTAGTGCGACTTTCACTCTGATGATGCAAGCTGCAAAGTCTTGCGAAACGTTAGTGAATATGGATGCACAAACAGCAAAACGGCCAAATCTGCCTAAGTATCCTCGTTCTCAAAATACTCAAACAACACGAGCCACCAAACAGCATGACCATCGCGCGGGTTTTTGGTCGACTTCATAAGGTGCAAGGCACATTAAGCCAGAAAATGCTGGGTGTTCATATACAAATACTACGCGGTCTAATCCGAAATTCCATGTTAAGAAGGATAATTCGAGTAACCGCGAAAGCCTCAAACAGGATATAACCTTAAACTGACAGATATAAAATTCCAATGTGACTTTTACTACCACGACTGCCAACAAATTTTTTTGACAAAATAATTCCACAGCCCACGAGACGTTGAAAGTTTTCGATCATACTGTAGTTTCGATGCAGTAATGGGTCTTACTTTTAGATTAGATGTAAAAGCTTCTCAAAAATTTAGGAAATCCTGGTCGACCATAGACAATAAAAAAATATTGTAGTGGAATAAAGGTTGTCTGTGCCAGTATGCTAAAATTTCTACGAGAACAGTAATGCTAGAAACAGCATAGATAAGATTACGGTAAATGATTAGACTGGGCTGTGACCTTCCTTGGTGGTGCCCCTAATGAGGAGTCTCATTTCGTGTTCCTGGAACTATGTGCCATGCTTGGTGGGTGGCAAAGGCTGTTTATCCCTTTAAGATATATTTATTCCAACATTAATTTAAACTAACCAAACCTGTGTGGGGTTGCTAGTCCCCCATCGGGCGCCTCCCCAGGTGGCGGACCGGGAAACGCTAGCAAGATATAGGGGGTTTCGGGGAAATAAAATACCCGGGGAGGACCAAAACTAGCAGTAGGGAAGGCAACTTGTAGATGATGCATTTAATGGGTTCAGCAACAAACACTTAAATGTCTGGAATAAGTACACACCTCTTACCAGCTAACAGCTTCGGGTGCAAGAGCTGACAAGAGTCAGGATCAGGATACCCCCTTGTCCTGTAGATGAGAAATCGTCCTTAAAGGTAGATAGATAGATAAGCACTCAACTGCACGATGATGCAGAAGGCAACGGGAAAACGGCTACAGTAAAGATACCAATGGATATCCCTAGTATAGATCATCATCATGACTCATAGCAATTTCTAAATTTCTAATAGACCCCTAATCGGATTTCCGGAGGGGACAATGTTGAACGGCATCATGAAAATAAGTACCTGGAATGTAAGAAGCTTGTTGCAAACAGGCAAAATTAACAATTTGGCAGCGAAGATGGAGTAACTTAATATAAAAATCTCAAGCATAAGTGATCTAAGATGGCCAGGAACAGGAATACATCACATTAATGAATGTATTATGTATTATTCCGGAAGCACTAATAAGTCGAATAAATATGGGGTTCCTATCACTGTTGATAAGAACGTACACAAATCTGCATCCAGTTTGGTCTCTTACTCCGACAGAGTAATGCTGATACAGATACCCTCTCATAAAAGAAACCTCAATATTATCCAAATTTACGAGCCAACAGCAGATAAACCCGATGAAGAGATCGAACAGTTCTACGAAGATCTATGCACTGCACCAAAGAACAAGATATTACTATAATCATGGGCGATTTTAATGCAGAGCTAGGAGAAGGAGAAGTAGATGATACTGTAGGAAGTTTTGGACTGAGAGAGAGGAATGAAAGGGGAGACAAGCTTATAGAATTCTGTCAGACACAGAAGCTCATAATTACTAATACGTGCTATAAATTACCTAAAAGAAGACTATATATGTAGAAATCTCCCCAACGTACCGAAGATAAGATAGTTAAGAACCAAATCATATCAAAAACGATTCAGAAATAGTATAACATCAGTGAAAACATCCAGGAACGGACATCGGATCAGACCAAAACCCTATAGTTGCTAAACTTCGTATCAAACTTAAACAACTAAATTATAAAACAAGAATAACAAGATATGGAAAAGTTGAAAGATGCAGACATAAAGGATCAAGTACAAAGAAAGATAAATATGAAAATGAGATAAGTACGATAGAAGAAAATAAACACAGACATAGATCATAAGTGGATTAACATAAAAACAGCAATAACTGATGGAAGTCAGCATAAATTGACACCAAATAAGAAATGGAGGATACAGGAAATTATGGAAGAAAAAAGGAAAAATAAAACTAATGCAAATAAATATAAAGAAGTACAAGGAAACATAACACAAAAAAATAGAGAAGTAAAAGAAGAATGAATTTCAGAAAAAATGCGAACAAACAGAAGAACTACAAACAAAACATCTGCATAACGAAATTAAAGAGCTAACAGAAACAATCAGAAGAAGACAACTTACCATTATTAAGGTTAAAAATGGCAACATATTAATAGAAGCAGTGCAAAAGCTCCTACGGTAGAAAGAATACATAGAAGAACTTTTTTAAGATATAAAAAGTACGAGAACCAATTAAAAGGCCACACAGGGACCAAACATAATAAAAGAAGACACTATTTAAGCTATAAACACATTAAAATGCGGTAAAGCTGTAGGGCAAGATGAAACGACCAGCTCGTGGTTATTGGAGACCTTTTTAATAAAATATACAGAACTGGAATAATACCGAAGCAATGGATAAAAACTACTTTTATAACTCTACCAAAAAACCAAATTCCAGAAAATTCAGTGGTTATAGAACTTAATGAATCCTACATTAAAAGGATTCCTTAAAATTATTCACAAGAGAATCTACAATAAATTAGAAGAAAATATAAGTGACACACACTTTGGCTTCAGGAAAGGCTTTGGTACAAGAGAAGCACTTTTCAGTTTTTATGTATTAGCATAGAGATATCTTGACATGAACCAGGATATGAACGTCTGTTGCCTGGACTACAAAAAGGCATTTGATAAAGCCCGACATGATATTTTGATAAACTTAATTAGGTAAAGAAACATCGATTCACGAGATATACAGATTATAGAATCGTCATATTGGTACAAAACAACTATAATATTGAAGTAGATAATGAAGTTACAGAGGAAATGCAAATACAAAAGGGATTAAGGCAAGGGTGTATATTATCCCTTATGTTATTTAACCTATATTCTGGGGAGATATTCAATGACGCTTTAAAAGAACAACAAGCTGGAATTGTAGTAAATGGTTAGCCAATCAATAATTTGAAGTATGAGGTATGAGGCAGACGACACTGTCATTATATCAAAGAATCTAAGCGATCTAGAAAGAGCAGTTCAAAAGATTAAGAACGTTAGTTTACAATACAGTCTTAGAATGAAATCTGAAAAAGACCAAGTACACGGTACAACTAAAACAAAAACACCAAGACCAGAATTATACATCGACGGTAAGCTAATTGAAAAAAAAACCAACTAAGTACAAATGTCTTGGTAAGTGGATAACCAATAACAACCTTATAGTATGTCAACTGTTTGCTTCTAGTTCTTACAATATATAAGCATCATACAATCCTACTGAAAATGAGACACTTGTACATTTTACCGTACATTTACATTTTATATACGCGTTGAATTTCGTAGCTACACAGTGCATCTTTTGCAGAAATTTAACTATAGAATCTATTAAGCTAGTAGTACACCTTACCCATGACTCCCATGATTATTGAACCAGAAGACTCACCTGTAAATACAAAAATAGTTATTTAAGTAGTATTTTAAATTTACGTATGATGAATACAACTACAAACCACAGTATTATTATTATTGAATTTGTTTCAGTAATAATATTGCTAGTAAATGATGCAGTGTTAGTGATAGTTTGTAAATAAAATAAACCTAATCACCTGAATTTGTTAAGTTATCATGATGAAAACTGCCACAACTTATTCTTTATCATTGGTAACCGCTGAACGCTCTAATACGCAATAGCACTAGAATAAACTACCGATAATATTACAACACCTCAATATATGTAAGTCGAATAGCATGATGTGAATAGGTACCCAAAACTGTCCCGTAACCAATAGCGTTCAACGAGCTAGCTAAGCTACTTTGAAGGAGGGAGATTAACATTAAAATCATTCAAACTGAATACGTGCGCCACTAAATTGATTATTCAACAATTCGCGAATCTAAGTTGGAATATTCTCTTGTGATATGGTAATTACAAATTACATTAAATGGGAGACCTCACAATTACAGTTAGACGCAGGCTCTTCGGTAAGCTGTGCGCTATTACAGCAAGAACAAGACATCAATGCGGCACAGTTAAAATTATACTTTTAGTACATGCGAGTAAATAATATAAGAGAGCAGTTCCTCCTACCAAAATAAGATATTGAATATATAATATTTATCAGCAAGTGATTGCGACGAACCCCATATTAAATCAGCGACGTGTACACGTGGCATTCCCATCATAACGAATTCAATTTCAAATATAAGCTTAACACACAAATACATAAAGCGCAAGGTATTTATAAAATACATATGTCAATAATATATTAATACGTTAGTAAGTCCGACATAAACAAGAGAATCCCAAAATCGTAAGTTCTCAAGCGTCAATACAATTTTCACTGCGAAAAAATATTTAATTAAATGAAGCAAGGTTGTGGCTTATCTGTGGCATCCAGCGTCCAGGGCCAAAACCACAACTAGAAACTCTAATTTATTCAATTCACAAATCCAAATCTCGAAAATCCTTCAAACCACATCTAGCAACTATAATGCCAAATCTAGAAATCCAAATATCCAAACAGAAAAACTCAAATCCATAGTCCAAATTTTCATGCATAAATACAAGGAAAAATCCCTGAAACAATCAGACCATTTGGATAAAACTTACTTCAAGTGTCAATCGGCTTAGCAATCTATATCCAGTGGAGGTGCTGACCTATCAACAACCATCTAAAATGGAATAAAACTACATAAGGTCAAATTGATAGCCAATATTTCGCGACAGAACTCTCCTGAACATTATCTTCAGTCAATCCACCCAAATGGCTATTTTTCCAGATTTTACATATCTCACCGGCAATAAGGGTTGGTAAAAAATAAAGGTGATAACAACAACCTCTATATTTACAAAACCCTCGTAGAGGAGAGATGCCAGGTCTCCGAGAAAATTCAATGGTAGTAGCGAACGTTTTTGCCAAAAATCAAGCGAAATTTAATCGAGTAAAAACAAAAGAACACTGATAAGCTTTTTTACCACCACAGCTGGATGAAATATTACTACAAAATCTGAACGTAGAAGGAAGTTCCTAAGCGACAGCGTTATCATTCACGGTGACAATACTATAAATTCACGAAGTAGAGTAGGCAACATTCCCACCATCAGACTACGTCTGTTCAGCTATATAATACAAAATGTTATACGCAGATTATACTAGATATTCCAAACAATGCCTTAGCGAGAATACATTGTCAATAAATTTACACAAGTAGAACAAAAGGCACTGCCTAATGCGATTTCTTCCACAAAAAGTCACGAACGGCATTAATCTCCAAACGTCAAGATAAACACTTCGCCTACAAACAGACAAGTATGCAAACTACTAGAACCAATTAAGCGAAACAGCACTTTTAGAGAGGCTCTAACAGAATTAGGAAACATCCCATTACTAGTAAAGGAGGCTCTTAAAGTTAGTGTTTAGTATACTTGGTTATGCTCTTCTCCGCTATTTTTGTAGAAAACTGCATGAAACAAGCGAAATCGCCCAAAATAAATAAACAGGCCAACTACAACTGATATTATATCTAAACACGTGTTAAGTAGATTTCAACTTTTTCCAGCATATACACGTGTTCAAGCAATCGCTTCTTCATAAATTAATCAAATAAATTGACAGGCGCAAAAGTCTACCGTTGCAGTTCATTTCGTTCAAAGTGACCAGCTGCTGCCTCATAAATTAGTCAAAAGGCAGTAAAAAGTCACTCCAACATTAAGATAGGGGCTAGAAAACACACACGTTGAGCAGATAATTTCGAGATGTCAATCAAAACGCTCGTTCGGCCATTAAAAAGATCGTAAAAGTCTTTTAATATTAATATATGAGCATAAAACTAACACGTGTTAAGCAGTAAATTCCTTCTCGCACAAAATCAGTCAGCCAATGACATTGCAGAATGAATAGCATGCACCATTTTTAAGCCAATAGTAGCAAACATTTAATTGTTTCCCCGCTACAACGCTTTCAGATTTTTTAAAAGGGTCTGACTCACTTTCCTGTGGACAGTTACTTCAGTTGCCGCATCGAAACAAGTCGCGTTAGTTTGTTGCCGAGTTCTTTCGTGTTTTGACCACAACCGTTTTAATTTCCGGATATATTTTCTCAATCCGCTCTGCGGGATTTAATTTACGGAACCGGATCGATTTTCATCTCGTTATATCGACGCACTCCGGAGTTTTCCTGCACAAGGGACCTCACACGAATATCAAGTTCTCGCACTACTTTCCGTGTTATCGATTTTTTCCCCCGGATTCTTCTGTAGCACTGCAGCGACTCGCCGAATCGCGTTCCCAGAAGGACATCAAGCATCTCAAGTCGCAGCAAGGATATTAAAAGGTACTGTGTAAAATTTATATTAATGTAGACGCCCATTATTTTCACTAAGTGAAATAGTGTCGCGCAAGCAAATTATGTGACGCACGTTTAAAGAACTTCATATAACTTTGAGATAAGGACAAATAGTCAGCATTATTTCACAAATTCATAATCCTGTATATAGTTAAATTAAGATTAGCGAACGAGAATATTATTTAGCAGTTGTAAAACAACATGAAGTCATGTAGGACTTAGAATTCACCTAATCATATCAGATTATTTCATTGTATAAATAATTTTGTGTTTGACGTTAATATATTGAATTTAATTATTCTATATTTTCTTGGATTTGACGGTTGTTGCCTGCGTTCTTTCCTGTATTTAAGTGTAAAAGATTGTAGCTGTAGGAGATCACTTAAGGTAAGTTCCATCCGGAATAGCACAAGGAAGGACGTTGCTGCAGCCGTATCAACAACACACCTACGGATGATTTTCTCTTTCCACTATTAAGAAATCGCTCAGTATTATTATTATTCGAAAAGTGGTGGCGGCTAGGCATTTCACCCCCCTCCCCTCAAAAATGCAAGAACGTCCTAGCCCACTGGCATTCCTTTCAATATCAAATACTGCCCATTTGTTTTATAGGCGAGCCGGTTGCCGTTACTTTTCGATCGCATTACATTTTGGAAGCACAAGACGATAACCGTGCGAATTTAACCGCTGCTTCGGCTACAACGTTGCTTAAACCCTCCGGCACAATAAAACTGTGATAGCGTCAACATTGTCGCCAGTAATTATATAATTTTGGTGCGTTGATACTAGAGAGTGTGTTGACACATAACTTATGATATGTTAACATACTTCTTACATCTTGTTTTACATATTTTAAGTGGTATGGAATAGCTACCTCCGAATCTCGTCAATTAAACCTTGTTATATTATAACGGTAGGAGAGATAATAAAACATATTTTCAATTATAGAATAGCTACCTTTTTCTAATGCCATGTAGGCTGTTGACGGCTGGAAGGCTACCGCTGCTGTGTGTCCCTAAGGAGCAGCGGCCACTGGTTAGATCGCTAACGTTAGTAAATAAAGCCACAAATAAATGTAAACTGTCAAACTGACCGTAACAACTTAGGAACCATTCTTTAAACATTTTGGCGGTGTTTATTTCAAACCATTAATATCGTAGGCAAATATTATGAAAATGTTCTATGCAGAAGTATAACTCAGTAAAAGATATGAGAGTGTTATTAAAATTTAATAAGTCAATACTACCGTCTGGTCGACAACTTTTATTCTCTAGAGGGCTGTGGAATTGTGTTGTTAAAAATTTATGTTGACGGTCATGGTAGTAAAAGACATATTAGCATTTTATATCTGTCAGATTAAGGTTATATCACTAATGTCATTTTAACAACTACAAAAATTTTTGTTGAATACATACAAATATTAATGACAAAAACAACTACAGCTGTCCAAAGTGATTTCTTCAATTTTCCATACATAGCACCACTTTGAATTTAGTATTAAACATTATGTCCAAGTTAAGTAAATAATTCTGTCAAAATTGTATAGGTTATATTATTAAGTATATTTACTGAACATTGCAACATAAATTAAATTTAAAAAAAAATCCACAGCCCTCTAGGGGATACAAATTTTTCACCATACTATATATCATTAACAAGGACATGCGAAATATTTACATTTTTGCGGGAATTTTTACGTAAAAAATTGATATTATCCTTTATCTAATAGACTTGTCTGTCCGGGACGCTGTTTTGTCTGTCCGGGACGCTGTTTCAGCAGCCAAACCGTAAGAGATAGAGAAAAAGTTATTAAAGTTATTACATTTGCTACACAAGGGAATTTATTCGCACGTAAAAGAAAAAGAAAATCATAAATACTTCACAGCAGGGTGGTCCAGGAATTGTCTAGTCGTGCAGCAAACGTTTGCCAAGCTAATTCCTGAGCAGGAATGGGGGGGGGGGGGTTGTCCGGAAGCGCCACTGGTTCGAGACGGTCCAAACCAGAAAACCTACAGGTGGCCGTGTAAGTTCCTAAACCCACTCAGCTGTTACATAAAAATAATAAACGACAGAAAACAACATAACTTGAAATTACTCAATTGTTTATTTGCACATACAATTCTGTACCATGCTTAAAAAAATAAGGCGACATAAATCTGCAATAAATAGTTGGTTCGTAAATGGAATAGATGTAATCTTAGTTTATGTAAAAAAAATGTACAAGATTTTAAGTTAATAAAATTTCATATCCAAAATACACTCTTAAGATCTTAGCTTGCAATTCCGTTCGAGTGCATGTAGCTCAACTGTAGTGACGGTAATGACTAAACATTTACAGCGATAGCGGAATACGGGAGATCTTAATAAATCGTTTCAAAGCTCGAATTCTTTACCTACTCGCGATTCATCCGAAGTGGTACCATTTCGTGGTGTTAATACACTAAAAATTGTGTATATTTCAGCGCAGTGTGTTAAATGCAAAGATTCAAACTCCCGGAAACCCTCGCGGTAGAAATCTGTTAAATTTCGGAACGTTGAGTTACTTACTTGAACGCAACTAAACTAGAAAGGCACTATTGCCAATTGAAGAAAATATAAAAGTACGTATAAGGTGTACATAACTTATTACACTCAAATAATCCTAAATAAGTGCACGTGGTGCGTCTCGCAGTTACATAGAATTTCGCACATAAAACTGTAAGGGATATCGCCAGAAAAAGGTATGACACGACGCATGAAATCTCATAACACTAGCACGATCCGTATTTCAGTCTAAACGATGGGACGCATAACCGCTAGTAGAGAGAGATACCTGGGGTTGTTCAGTAGTGCAGCGGCGTCGACGGAACAGCCATGCAGGGGTTTGCTCCACGGAGATGTCCTCCAGTTGCAAATAACTTCAAGTGCAACAGATTCTTGCACCGGGGGGAAAAACCTCGGAGTTGACACACTGGGGAGAAGCCTTGCGTTCGAAGGCTACCACTTGGATTGAGGGTGCCCAGACCGCGTGGGGGTCTTCCAGATGCACGACAAGCGATGATTGAGCTCCAAAAGGTCGTAGACGAAACTGAAGATTAACGTACTAATTAGGGGCTACGACAAAAGCCAGACCTTAGGGGCACGAAAGAAAAAGCCTGAAAATTACACGATATCTGAATTCGAAGTCCAACGGAAGCACAAAATAACATACCAGAGCTGTTGGATGGCCTGTAAGTGAATTGCAGAAATACCTAATCATCCCAATATAACTGGCTTTATTTCAGCAATATAACTCAATATTTCCTAGGGCTGATCACAAAATCTACCGATAATTTTTGGAAATTACTTGATCCACAAAAGTGAAGTATCCCAAAATCACATGCAGCCCCAAATGGAAATAATCTCACCAAATCACTCTCATAAAAATGGCCACCGAAAATCGTACTAACAATGTATTTTGAGAATTGTATTATAATCCCCTAGAATTTTCAAGGTTTTCCAAAATCATCCAAAAATGCAAAAGTGAGTATGCAACCAAATCTACACCTAGGAACTACAGGTCAATCTAACTACATCTTAACGTATTTAAGCAAAAATCATACATATCAATTCTTGACTGCACCTAAATGTAAAATTGGACGTAACAAAGTTATATGTTTGAAATGGTGATGTCACGTCACTCTTCCGGTTTTCGAGAAATCACGTGATTTCTCGAAAACCGGAATTGTCAGTACGCTGTTTCAGCTGCCAAACGGAGCTGCGACCCTCTGCGCCTTAAAACCTCGATCGGTAAGGCAACCACTTTGACAGCTTTCAGAATGTTCCGATGCGGAGTACCACTTTGACACCTTCCAGATCTGGGTACAGTTTTTATTTAATACGCGTTCTATTTGAAAAACGGTCTTTTTTGTTTTTTTAAATGAGACATTTGTCTCACTGGGTTGCTAGTATATACTAATGTGTAGATACCCAGGAAACCACAAATTCTATGAGATGTACGCATTAAAACGCCCAGCAAAAACAGCATTGTTTTAGCGTAATTTTCCCACAACATGTTTCTTCGTTATTGCAGCATGTCGTTTTGTATCCTTTATCTAATAGACGTGTCTGTCTGGGACGCAGTTTTGTCTGTCCGGGACGCTGTTTCAGCAGCCAAACCGTAAGAGATAGAGAAAAAAGTTATTAAAGTTATATGTTTGGAATGGTCATGTCAGGTCAGGAACCGAATTTCAGTCACGTGACACTTTCGGTTTTCGAGAAATCACAAAAAAGGCCGTTTTTAAAATAGAACGCGTATTAAATAAAAATTGTTTCAGCAGCCAAACGGAGCTGCGCCCTCTGCGCCTTAAAACGTCGATCGGTTAGGCAACCACTTTGACACCTTCCAGGTCTGAGTACAGTTTTTATTCAATACGCGTTCTATTTGAAAAACGGTCTTTTTTGTTTTTTTAAATGAGACATTTGTCTCACTGGACTGCTAGTATGTATCTATTTATGTTTAACGATAAACAAATTACCGGTATAGTCTCCACAGTCAGATTGGGAGAAGCAAAAAGCCAGAAAAATTCCTGAAGGATCGGCTTCTTATTTTGATGATACAAATTTTGATGTTTATCGTGTGCACAAAAAAGCTGAGTGTGGAAAATTGAAACTCAAATAATCGACAAATATATATTAGAAGAGACAGCTTAGAGCAGTTGAAACGCTGTAGTAAACAGATTTTTGTGGACCTTCAATAAATAAATGATAAGAGAGTAGCATTTCGTGCGTGTTCGGCTTGCAAAGAAAGCGTTAGTTTTATCAAGCTACTGTGCGTGTTAGGTTACTGTGCTATTGTAAGTACAACATGCGGTGTAACTGTTTGTAAGTAAATCACTCATGTCTTAGTTGCCTATTTATATTTTGTACCACATTGGTCAACCAGCCCATGCACATTACCCATTGCATTCAGCTACAGGCCTTGCAAATATATTATGAGCTTTTTGACATCGCCGCACCATTTTTTCAACTGTTTACCTTTGTTCAGTTCACCTAATTTATTCAAAACGTGGATTTCATTTATTGATGACATTTAGTGCATATGCCAAGAGGGACCAAGAAATAATTATTCAAATAACTAGTAACATAATTGACATCTGCGCTTTAGCAGAAACAAATAAGAAAGGCAAAGGCTGCTGCAAATATTATGAAAGCTACATTTTAATATATAGTGGCAAATAAAAAGGTAAACGAGCTATAGCCAGAGTGGGACTATTGGTATACGAAAAATACGAACAACATATCGAAGACATAAAATGAAAAACCAATGCACACGACATTGAGCTTCAATACTGAGCGGTGGCAGATCGTGAGCGTATATGCACCAGACACCAGACACTAGTAAATTTCCAGAAGAACGGGAACTATTTTTCGAACAGCTACAAGGAACACTGAACCGAATAGATACCAACGAAAAAATATTGATTATGGACGGAATGAATTCTAGAGTGGGCCATAACATCATTAACGGAGTCATGCCAAGTTCAATGAAGAAACGTCGAACAACAACGGAGAGATGCTATTGGTGCTATGTGCACAAAATAAATTGCAAATAAATGATATCATTTTTCCGCATAAATGGCACCATAAGGTGACTTGGTGCAATTTTCTAGGGACAGAAATCGTAATCTATATATATATATAACAATGAATTCCTATTTCCCTTGGTCATGCCATAACTTGAGAACGACTTTACCGATTTCATTCGTCTTTTTTTTAAGTTTTCTAATACTTTGTAGAAGGTTCTTACGGAAAGAAAAATTGAGAAAATTGCTCAGAAAATTGGAAAATTTCAGAAAACTTAATAACTATTTAACTTTCGCGCGTTTGACAGTTCGGGGAGGGAACGGGGCGGGACGGGACGGGACGGGACAGGGGCGGGAAAAGGGGCGGGGACGGGGAAAGGGACGGGAATGGGATGGGATGGGATGGGATGACAGGAAATAATTAGTCATTATTTAATACACAAATAACGAACCTCGCGGGTACGAAGTCGCGGGTAACAGCTAGTAGATTATATTATTACAAACAGAAGTATCCATCCCAGTTAAATCCTTGATGTACGATTACTTAATTCTGCAGATATAGGACGAGACCACAATTTGATTGTGTGTAAAGAAAGGTCCAGTATTGTCCTAGATAAACAAAAGAAACCAATATATACTGTAAAATATAACACAGAGTCCTTCGGCAATGACAAAAATTTATATGAACAAAGAAACATAGAAAATCACCTCAAATAAAATAAGTAAAAACGACAGTGTATATACAGATTGGGGAAAACTGACCCATAACACACTTAGTAGTGCAACGGAATGCATTGGAACCAGACAAATTAATGTTAACGGCAAACCAAACAAAAAGTCATGGTTTACTGGCTGCAGAAAAGCGAAAGGCCTAGAAACTATAGAATAAAACACCGGAGGAACACGACATATACAAAACTGTACGGAACAGAGTGAACCAACGGATATCCACAATTAAACGAGACTTTTTGGAAAGCTTTAACTTGGATATGGAACACGATCTCTATAAAGGACAAAAGAAGGTGTAGAATACTCGTATGCTGCGATGCAGAAAGAAACCAATTAATGATTATGTGCACACAAAGACAATTGCAAATGAAGAGTGGATAAGACATTTTAAGGAACTCTATCAAATGTCCGCCACTAGAAATATAAAGTTTGACATAGAGAGAGATGAAAATAATCAGACGAATAGCGGCAATGGAGTCATAATCATTTCCCATAGAGACGTTAGAACAGCAATAATCAAACTAGAAAATATGAAGTTCCCAGGTATAGACCAAATAAGTAATCGAATGCTAAAATATAGAGGAGACAAATTGGGAGAAGAACTGACAACTACATTCCAGACAATCATACAGGCAGGTGAAATACTTGAACAATGGAAAACGAGACTATAACCATTCCGGTATTTCAAAAAGAACCCTCCAATTATAACGGAGTATCTCTCCCATGCAGAATAGCAAAATTATTAACAAAAAGAATATCACAGAAGCTAAAAAATCATAGAAATAGCAACGATTCCGAAAAATAGATCGAGAAGCGAGGGCATATTTGTATTACGACAACTTATCGAAAAGGCTATCGAGCATAACCAACTTATACTCCTATATTTTGTTGATTTTACGCAATCGTTTGACAAAGTGACCTTTGCGGCATTTTGGAATTATTCAGAATACAAAAAGTGGATTAATGACTAATAAGAGTTTTAAAGGAACAACAAGACCCACGTAAAAATCAATGCAGAACTAACAAAAAAGTTCCCAGTCGCAGTATATACAGGGTGTCTCAAAATTGACGCCCGTGCTTCTGGGATTAGATTCGGGGAGCTAAAAGAACTCGAAAATACAGAGTGGAAATTTTTCCGTTTGTCTTTTGTTATCGAGTTATCAATTAAAAACAAAAATTTAAGATATAAAGTTTAAACTTTATTAAAAACGAAAAATATTTGAAAACAAGTTATTTTACACATCTGTTGTCACAAAACGTGTTCAAATAGGTTGTCCCTTACTTGAAATCAAATATTCGCAAGAGTTATCATTGAAGTACGAACGCTCTGTAGCATATTTTCGTCAATTGACGCCACAGCAGCGTGAATGCGAGCTACGACATCTTCAGGATTCACAACAGGTAAGCACACAAAACCGAAGGAAATACTTATCAATACGACAGAATGATTAATAAATCTTTAGCATCGCCATAGCCACCTTACTGAATAATCTTACACAGCAAATTAGACCGACCGCGACCAGATAGAAGTTATTATTTACATTTTCATCAATAAGTCGATAACAAATGACAATCGGAAAAATTTCCACTCTTCATTTTCGATTTTTTTAGCCCCCTGCATCAAATCACAGAAGCACGGGCGTCAATTTTGAGACACCCTGTATAATCCATTCAGGAAACTCCCGTGACGTAATAGTGAATATCAGTTGGTTAATATGAAAATCGCTAGTAGGGTATTAGTAATTTTTGCATTTTATGTTGGCGCCATTTTCAATTCAAATTTCAAGGTTTTTTTACTTTCAGATTGACATTTGAATTATTGAAGTACATTTTGATTGATTTGGTTGCATATACAATACAAGATTACTTACTAAAGTTATTAATAAGTTATGTTTTTACTTTGATACACTAAAACTATATATCTACGATTCATATTTAAGTTTAGCAAAATAACAAATAATTTGTCATAACCTTACAAATTTGACGCTACTGACCGTTAAATACAATCAGCTGAAATAGTAGGTACTTCGCACTTATCAAGTACACTCAAAATTTTGCATTTGACAATGTAATTGTCACGGGAGTTTCCTAAACGGATTATACTAATGAACCAAATTGTAGATAATCTTATAAATGCAAACTTGGGCGTCTGAAAGACGAAGGGAGTATTATAGTCACGAAAAAATCACCTTCCGAGATTTCTTCAGATCTTCACGTTTCAAGGTCCCTAGTTGACGAAAAAGAGGTTTTCTTAATTCCGTCTGTCTGTCTGTCTGTCTGTCTGTTGGCAGTATAGCTGAAAAACTATTTGTCAGAGAAAAACGATATTTTGCATACATATTATTTATCTACCTCGCATGAAACCAGTACAATTTCATACAAATATATACAGGGTGAGCACCTTAAAAAAAAATAAAATTTTGTTTAGTTTTGGGTTCATTTTGAAATAGAAGCAAGTAATAACTTTCAGATAGGTCAGGCTTTACTTTTTGCCGAAAATAAGACTCAACCAATACAGGATAATGTCACAAAAGAGTAAAAACTTTTCAACAATAAAACCCTTATGTTCAAGATAGGCACGCGCCGGAATATTTCGAAGAGGCTTGGTAGCGTAGTTGGCTTTATCGATGCAGATACGATCTCTATGCAGGGGTGCGGTTACGATCGCTCTGCAGATACGGCGGGTTCAAACCCCAGAGGGATACATTTTTTTAATTTGAAAATGTATTTAATTTATTAGAAACGTGAAAATATTTTTACTCCTAACTTAATTTGATTTTTAAAATTATTTAGTGTCACAATGTCAACGAGGGAAGTTCTAGGTAAAGAATTTTACAGATTTTTTATATATTGTGTAGGAAAGCTGAAAACAAATTTTTGACTAATTAGAAAATCACTGTAAAAGTTATTGTTAAGTTTATGTGTGATTTTGAATTTTTACTAAGTCGATTTGTCTTTCATAAATTGTATAGAAAATTAGATCTTTAACATGTAAATTCTTAATTAAAATTAAGTTTGTCATGTAAAAAAATGACAATTGGATTCCAAATGTTTTCCACTACCCTCAACATTTTTCAAATTCGATTCTATGCTGTAAGGGATAAGCAAGTCTAAACATTTATTACAAAAAAAACATCAAACTCCAAATAGTCTAACTTATTTCCTGTTTTCCAATTATCCAAAATAATAACTACGAAAATTGCAATATCCGTAACAATTGATACGTGGTAAAAATAATTATAATACTAATTTCACTACAAATGGAATCTGAATAGTGCCGAATTGTCTGCATCTTCAGTCGTGGTGTGTTCAGTATAGAATTACACTATAAAATGTTGATATAATCTGAGTATTTATCAACTTAGTGATATCATGGTTTCAGAATGGAGTGGAATTTAATTCGTGTCGTTTTAATTTATTTTGAGTACGGAATTTTTAGTTACCTTTATTCGGCAATGATATTAGTTGACAAAACATACCATTTATCAAATTATACCAAAAGTTATATTTTTATGTTTACAAGAATTGTCAATATATGAGAATTCATTATTATGCATACCAAAGATAAAAGCGATGCGTAGTTTTTGGGTTTAACAATTTTAAATTTTTGAATACATCATCACCAATATTTCTAATGCTGGTGTTTTAACTTTTTGTATAATATTGTTAGTCGGTTCGATAATAACAATTTTAACTTACGTTTCAAAGTTCATAGTTTTCTTAATAAAACGTGGAAACTGTGTTACTATAATAAAGAAGTTTATGATTAGAAGTTACATTTTTCGGTGCATTCCTGTGTAAAAAAATGTTATAACGTACATATTGGGTTAATTTAATTTTATCGCAGTTTAACTTATTTTACCACTTTTTGTGTATTCCCACCTCAATAGCGTTGGCATTAACCTTAGCTGATATCAAAATATATCCATACTTACTTGCGGTAGCAAAATTCACTCTTCTAACCTTGTTGCACGTAGCGATCCGACAACAATCTCGTTTATTAAACCGTTAACACAAAATATTTTCAAGTTCATTGAAATTGCGACAAAAAACCTGTTGCGGGTCAAAAGTCAATTATAAGGATTTACGTATTTAATTGTCCTATTTTTGATAAATTAAATATTATCTACAATCTAATTAAACTCAAGTTAAGTTTCATATTTCAGTGTATTAGTTTCCCTAAATAATTCTTAGCTAGTGCCTACAACATTTCAAGCTCCAAGGTATTCTAGTTGCCTAATGGATTTCTCCAGGTTGTACAAATTTTTGAGCTGCAGCTTATCTATTTCGGCCATTTGCCAATTGGTGCTGGTTCAGGAAGGATGGCAAAGGTGAACTACATTTGTGAAGTCAAATGTTCAATTTTATTTTGGGGTTTTCGCTGTCGTCCTACAATTGAGGGTTGACTTGGTTCTGCGAATTCTTTCGCGAAATAGTAATTGAGTTCCTGGAAGTGATATTTTTCGTAAATTCTCAAAATCAGACATGTTTCTGGATTTATACCTGAGCGAGCACATGCTACAATTTTTGTAAAACCATATTAGTAGTAGGCCTAGCTTCCTATTATATTATTTTTTCCGATTCTATTGTGCTGCATTTTTAGCTCCTTTTTGTAGTACGTTGGCAAATATTTTGTCGTGTGAGACAAGCCCCTCCCCCTTTCGTTTGACGATGTGTATGTTGGAAATTCCGTTCCTGTAAAGAGTTCGTTGTGGCTGTTTTCTACATGGTGATCAGCAACAGGTTTGCTTTGAACTAACCTATTCCGTGTGTTCTGGAATTGGGTCACGTTATTGCTGCGACCTTTACATATCCTGTAATTATGGAATTACATTTTAATATGTTCTCGTGTTAGTTTTATTGTACTTGTCAAAGACCAGACTGGCTCCATGATTACATAAATGCAGTATAATATAGAGCCCACCTAAGTAGTAATAAGTATTTTAGATTAGTTTGAAGCACTCGAGCGTTCAATAATTTCCCTGCAATGTCAGGGTTAGTTTAGATTGAAATTTAGGGATGTGTCTCACATACCATTCAAGTTATTATTATTTCTAATGTTGGATTTTGTAAAGGAATTTTGCATGTTGTATTTGAAATTTAAAGTTTGGACATTCACTTAATGTTAGCAGCCGATCACTCGGTTGAATTAGACTTAATTATTTCTCTATTGCAAGATATTGCCTTAATAGTAATTTTTACCCGACAAAGTGAAACTGATGATTATTATTAATTAATTAATTACTAAGCGTATTGCGCGTTATATAATGCTCAATCTTGAACCAAGATCATGGGGTCTATAGGACCATTGTGTTAACTATAGTATGATCAAAAATTAATCTCATCTAGTATGGCCATGGAATTGTTCCTAATTTATGAATGCAACTGTAACTCACTTAAAAATCAAATGTCAAGTTTGACATTAAGTGTAAACATAGTTGCATTCATAAATTTAAAAAAAATCGATGGCCATACTAGATGAGATTAATTTTTGATCATACTTTATTATGAACATCTCAATGTTCTTACTTATGTGCATTTACCTACCGGTAATTCAAATTGCTAATTTAACAGTAAATTTCTACTTCTTTTCACATTATCTATTTACACTAACCTTTCATAACTTGATTAATGACTTTTATTACTTTTATAACGACTTCTACTTAGTGCTGTTATATTTTCCATGTGATATTTCATCTTGATTGTCGTGTTTTATTATTTTGCTTTGTGTATGTACTGCCAAATACTTTTGACTAATATTATACTGCCCTGATTTTTATACCTGAGAATTTTATTTGTACCCTTGCCGTTCTCTCTTTCGTTCAGGGATCGGTTAGTAGCACTTTTTGATGTGTACCTTTTATTTGATTAGCAAAGTGCTTGAGTTACTTGCTACTTGGCGCCCATATATTTTTTACAGCTTAGCATTTGAGTCTTTTGTTTAACCCACGACCAGCTCCGGCTGCGAAATCGGCTGCCTTTGCTTCTCTTCTATTTACGGTCAGAGTTACGGTAACAAACCTAAGACGATTAATTGTGGAAGAACAACTTAGAATATGAATAAGAGAAACAAGTAAATATAACATAGATATCTCGATACTTTAAGAAAGATCAAAAAGATAAAATTATGCCGAGGAGTCGCACGAATGCCAACTATTTTTATGGTTAAACTAAACTGAGGCCAATTTTACCATACACCAAAGCAGAACAGAATGCTTAGTAGAAAAGGTCTGAATACCATCCAGGCGGGGTTAAGAAATTCAAAAGAAACGTGTAACATATATAAGAGAACAACTGTGGTATCACGACGCAGACGGTATAAAGAGAAATTGATGGCGAGTGCTATAAAAGTAATGGATAGTTCGACGAGAACTGGAAAAGAGTACTAGATACTAAAAAGGAAGGTACCTGAATTGGTTGACAACAGTAGGTAGCTACGAGATGGAAACAACTCTTTAGAAAGAAACAAAATACAAACATAGAAGAAAAGGAAAACATCGACAGTAAAAAACTGTTTATTGCAGGCTCTTCTTCATCTAGTACAGTAAGTACAGGACCAAGCGGAATAGCAACCAGTCTAATTAAGATGATAACGTTGACGGTAAATACCATCTAAAATAAATGGAAGTACACGGAAATCTATCAACAAGCTTTACAGTAAATATAGAACTGAGACGAGATAATTTGACAGCATTGGAAATTAATCCATTCAAGTAACATTTATTTTTTTTGTATTTTGATATTGGATAGTTACATGTTTTTACTTAAAACAGCTATTACAAAAACAGTTTAAATTTTAGAGCTGCGTTACTATGTGTACAAAAGGCAACTAACGGACCTGCACATATTTATTAAGAAAAACACAAGGAAATAGTAGGAGTAGCAATTATTTATTCATCCTTAGCTTTGTTACCCTGCAAAAGGTATGGCCTTATTTTAATTAAGATAATTTCTGCATTTTGAAAATTTAAATGTAAGTAATAAAGAAGTTGCAGAAGAAAACGTGTTTAACGCCTTTTATGAAAGCGAACATCAAGGAAAAACAATTTTTGTTAGATGGAATCATCGCCTGAAAGACGAAGGGAGTATTATAATCACGAAAAAATCACGTTCCTAGATTTCTTCAGATCTTCACGTTTCAAGGTCCCTAGATGACGAAAAAGAGGTTTTATTAATTCCGTCTGTCTGTCTGTCTGTTGGCAGTATAGCTGAAAAACTATTTGTCAGAGGAAGACGATATTTTGGATACATATTATTTATCTACCTCGCATGAAACCAGTACTATTTCATACAAATATATACAGGGTGAGCACCTTAAAAAAATAAAATTTTGTTTAGTGTTGGGTTCATTTTGAAATAGAAGGAAGTAATAACTTTCACATAGGTCAGGCTTTACATTTGCCGAAAATAAGACTCAACCAATACAGGATAATGTTACAAAAGAGTAAAAACTTTTCAACAATAACACCCTTCTGTTCAAGGTAGGCGCGCGCCGGAATATTTCGAAGAGGATTGGTAGCGTAGTTGTGCAAGGGTGCGGTTACGAGCGCTCTGCAGATACGGCGGGTTCAAACCCCAGCGGGATACATTTTTTAAATTTGAAAATGTATTTAATTTATTAGAAACGTGAAGCTATTTTTACTCCTAACTTAATTTGATTTTTAAAATTATTTAGTGTCACAATGCCGACGAGGGAAATTCTGGGTAAAGCCTTTTACAGATTTTTTATATATTGTGTAGGGAAGCTAAAAACAAATTTTTGACTAATTATAAAATCACTGTAAAAGGAAGTTGTGTGCGTGTATAACACCATATTTTGTATTGTTAAGTTTATGTGTGATTTTGAATTTTTACTAAGTCGATTTATCGGGGTAGGTTTTAAACATATTAGAGGATGCGCATTTATTTTATACACACCACAATCACATGTAGAGTCTGCCTTGCATAATTTGACCGGGCTTTGTTTGAAACAAGCAGAGTAATGTAGACGTATGTCGGTTCTTCTAAACCCATACGCATACCACATTTGTCATTTTTTTAAGGTTCCTCAAGGCGGTTGCACAATTATCAGTAAAGAAATTCTACTGACGATCGGGATAGATTGTCTTCAGTTGTACTGCAAGAGTCGTTAAAACTGAAGATCCCAAATCAAGCTTTACGTCATTTAGCATAGTACCTTTATCTAGATATGTGGTGGCAGCTGATATGGTGGCTGTAGAACCATGCTGAGGCATGTATTTGTATTATCCGCAAAGTTGAGGTGCTTCAATATTTCTCTAAAGCTGTGACAATAGAAATAGCTATAATTTGAAGTTTGACGTCGAAACCTCAGCACATATTATTAGAGGTTTTGTACTATAACCACATTCACTTACTTTCGTTTTGCATTCTTTGTCATCAGTGCTCTCGTAACAATTTCTTTTTTTTTATTGACGTGAACCTATCAGAAAAACTATCTGTACCACCTTCAGCATCTGAGTTCCAATCGTCTTTAGCAGAATGACACGGTGGAGGTGTAATAAATACATCGACCAAAAAAACTCGTATTCCTCCAATTTATTCAAGAATGGATTTAACTTTTTTCTCCATTTAACGTTATCATCTCCACTTCATCTAAAGATGTTATTTAAAAAAAATGGTATGGAAATAGCCATGACCAAAATATGAATATGAACACGAATCAAGTTGTTAGAAAATGAAAGCTATAATTTATTCACAATATTTTCTTCTCCCAGAATTGCTAGGTTTTGTTGAAAGGATATCGTTTGGTTTGCTACTGTAGCGTACCGAGGTAATTGACTTAAAAACGCCTGTCGTGCAAGGGATGGTCATAAATCTACCCAAACTTGACACTAAGTGCAATTCTAAATCAACTGAAACTTGACATTAAGCGCAGTTCCAAATTTGTAAACGTCAGTGCTATCTAAAACGTGAGTGACGAATGATCTGTAAAAGTCAGTGCGACATATGCGAACAAAAAGTGTTAGAACCCAAAGGTGATTTGTGTCTCCATCAAACAATGTGGACTAACTCGTCAAAAACGTCAAAGTATAAATTCGGAAAACAGCAGGAAGGATGTCACAAGCGTAGGAACACCCAGTAATAAAAGGAAGGGTTACATAAATATCCTTGTGACCCAAATTCCAGGCAATGAAGAACCTTTGGTCACAATAGAGTCATAAATTCTTGAATATGAAAGAAGCCCATGCAACTTTATTATCGGAAGTAGCATCCCAAACTTGTCTGTCACAATAGAGCGAAGAGTGCTATTGTATCCGGAAGAATGGACGGGGCTCCTGCCATTCAAACAGTGGTTATATAAACTGGAGTAGCCTAGTTTTGGGAATCAGTCGTCCCAGATCAACGCGATAGCCTCACGTATTTGTATTTTGTATTTGCATGTGTGTAATATTAACGAATGTGTACGTGTGTATTTTTGTTTATTTCTTTAAAGTTAAAATAAAGGAAGATTATTGTTTTCGATAAACGTGTGTATTTTACTGAACTAAATTCTACAGTAAAAATTGCTACGCATCAAATAAATTGGTAAATAATAACTAAACTACTTTTCAGGTCCTCCCTGAGTAATATGATGTTTCCTGGTTCTGTTAGGACTCTCTGAATTCTTTATTTTGAGCAACTAGCTGCGGCAATTTACATATTTACCCATTTAAAATTAAATGTTTGTTTCGAAAATATAGAGGTTAGGGACATGCCCATATTCCGTTAGCGATTTCAGTCGATTTATCAAAGCGGAATCTCTATCTTAGGCAGTGTCTCTTATCATGCAGGTCATGCAGTTATTTTCATTATTACATTATTTGACTTTTCAGTTCGAATCTGCGCGTGATATCTCTTAAGCCTCATTCACACGGGTTTAGTAAACAGTCAAGTTGCTGGAGCAAGTCACTGGCTTTTAGTAACTAAACTCGTGTGAACAGAGAAGCCAGTGACGAGTAGAGTACTGGATCCAGTAAATGAAGCCAGGCAAGTAGATTGAAAACAGCTCAACTTACTTGCCTGCTATCCTGTCCCCACCACATATTGATTCCAAGAAGAGAGACATTCTTAAGCACATTTTGTATTCTAAAGGGTCTTCTACATAGAGCTCGTTAAGAATTTGAGCTGAAGTCCCATGTGTAGGTCTTCTTAAAAGCCATGTCCTTGTCGACACTTTCTTTTTCTTGTACAATAATTCATGAAGTATATCCGAACAATCAGCCATGAGAAGTTTTGAAATATTTTTAATTACTTTCTTTAATAAGTTTGAGCGATCCATTTTACGATGATTTCACTCACAAACTAAAGCGAAATACTAAAACGTATGTGAACGGTCACTGGAACAGCAACTGTCGTATCATAAAACGAAGCCAGTTACTTGCTCCAGCAACTAGACTGTTTACTAAACCCGTGTAAACAGGGCTTTACTGTTTTAGCTATTTTGGCGTTTTATGTTTGATTTTACGTATGTCTACTCTACTTTGTGTAGCTATTCGTTTTGTTGCTGGGGCACCTAGAGCGTCCCTGCGTAGTAACTTTCTTCTGCGGTCAGGTTTTCTAAGGATATCTCGTCCCACTATGGTGGTGGAACAAGGAAACTTTGGGTAACGGCTTCAGATCGGTAAAAGACATGATTCCAAGTTTAAAAGCCGCTGGCGTATATCGCATTCCTTGTTCTTGCGGCTCGAGTTACATTGGACAGACTGGTCGTTCCGTTGATCTAAGACTCCAAGAACATAAAGGCGATTGCAAACACAAACGCATCACAAAATCAGCCATAGCTGAGCATACATTTACAAATGGGCACACTTTAGAATTTGAGCATGCCAGGGTACTTGCCAGAATACCTCATTACTTCCCGCGAGTAGTGAATATGGATGCACAAACAGCAAAACTGCCAAATCTGCCTAAGTATCCTCGTTCTTAAGATACTCAAACAACACGAGCCACCAAAGAGCATGGCCATCGCTCGGGGTTTTTGCTCGACTTCACAAGGTGCAAGGCACATTAAGCCAGAAAATGCTGGGTGTTCATATACAAATACTACGCGGTCTAAGACGAAATTCTATTCATTTTCGTAGTCTGTGCTTTTTGCTCACGTTGGTACCGTCCTATTCAGTACCTATGAGAGATTGAAACTACATCAGCTTTCTTGATCGCGTTGCATTCAACAGATAACCCACAACCTTGGTTTACCTTAACTAAATATTTTTGCCGCAATTCAGGATGCATTAGCTTGAATAAGTTTATGGACTGACAATTAAATTTTAATGTTTATGTTCGATTTGCCATTTATTGATGTAGTAATACGTATTATTGATATACATGTGTATTCCTGCGTACCTTGTGCTTCTTTTATTTGTGCGTTAATCTTACATTTGAAATTAGCGTATATACGTTACGCTGTGAACGCTACGTGTAGATGTCGGGGAATTGGTATTGGGTTTGTCTTAATTACTTATGTACATTGTCTTTACATAATATATATTCAATATTTTATTTCAGTACAAGTAATCCTCTTTATATTATTTGTCTGCATATATTATATATAATCAAGAAACCCTGGTTACCATAAAATGGTGTCGGGTATTAAAGTTAGATACTATTCACTAATTTCTTCCAATTTTTCCTGTCTCTCGCCAATTTCATAGCTTCCGTCCAAATTATTCCTCTTTTTCCTAGTGCTTCTTTCATGGTTTCATCCCATGTCTGTTGTGGTCTTCCTCGTCTTCTTTTCTTCTGCACTTTAGCTTCCCATATTTTTTTGACTGGTGTGTTGTTATCCATTCGTTGTAAATGGCCCCACTAGCTTAGCTGTTTTTTCTCGATGAAGTCTAAAACAGATTCGACTCCCAGTTCTTGCCGTATTACTGTGTTTCTTATTCTATGTTCTCTCGTAACTCCTATTACTCTCCTCAGATACTTCATTTCAGTCGCTTGTATTCTGCTCTTCTGTTGTCTTGTTAGTACCCATGTCTCGCATCCAAAAGTTAATATTGGCCTGAAGATTGATTTGAACACGTTGATTTTGGTTTTTCGTGATATTTATGGCTTGGCTATAAAGTTGTTGTTCATGGCATGGTAGATCTTTAGTGCTTTCTCAGTTCTACTGTTAATATCTATTTCATGTTTTCCATTGCACTGTATCATTACTCCTAAATACTTAAATGATGTTACTTGTTCCAATTCAGCATCTTCTATTTTTATGTTAATTTGCTCTTCTTCTTCCCCTACTACCATAACCTTAGTTTTGTTCTTGTTTAGTTTCATTCCGTATTCTGATAGTGTTTTATTCCAAATTTCTAAATTTTTCTTAAGATTTGTTTCACTGTTTGTCTTTAAAACTACGTCGTCTGCAAAGGCTCCCTCAGAGATAGTCACTCTTTGTAGATTTCGGAACCCAATGTGTAATTTTTTCGTTTCAGCGGAGCATCTCTTAATTATTTCATCCTTGTCTTAATCCTTCTGTTGTTATGAACGGTTCCGATTTCATATTTTTATACACCACATAGTTTATGTTGTTTTTGTATATGTTTTTTATTATTCTGATTGTTTTACTGTCAATTTCTCGTTCCTTTAGAATCTCCCATAATTTTAATCGCGGTATTTTGTCGAACGTCTTTTCTACGACAATAAACGCGAAATATCCTTTCTTTCGTTGTTCTTGTAGTTTTTGTAGTATTTGTTTTATCGTGAAAACATGGTCTTGTGTACTTCCACCTTTTCTAAAACCGCTTTGTGATTTATCTAGTGTGTTCTCTATGACAAGTTGTAGGCGTCTATTAATGATAGTTTCATATACTTTCAAGCAAGAACACAAAAGCGTTATCCCTCTGTAGTTATTACAATTTTTCTTGTCGCCCTTCTTGTGTATAGGTAGTACTAATGCAATCTTCCAATCGTTTGGAATTTGATCTTCTTCCCAGCTTCTATTAAATATTTCTAGTAGCACTTGTGCAGCTGTTTCTCCCATATTCTTTAGCATTTCCGTTGTCATTTTGTCATTTCCAGGCGTTTTTCAATTTTTTAATTCCCTTATAACTTCCTTTAATCCTTCCATCGTTATTCTTCTATCGTCCGTTTTTTCTTTTGTTTCTTCTTGTTCTATGCTCTCTCCGGAATTACCGTTTTCTCCTAGTAGTTCTTGGAAGAATTCTTTCCACCTTTGCATTATTGTCTCCTCTTCCATCAGAAGTTAACCTTTTTTGTCTATAATGCTAATTGCTTCTTTTGCCTTCTCTTTTCTTAGTGTCTTTCATATTTTGTAGAACAGCTTTTGATTTCCTTTGCTGTCTATTTCCATTTTTTCCCGAATTCTTTCCAGCTATTCTGTTTTGATGACATTACCATTGTTTTTACTAATTTTCTTTGTTCTTTGTATAGCTCGTAGTTTTCCGCAGTACTTTTTGCTAAATAATTACGCCATTTTCTTTTTTTTATTTTTACTTGTTCTTTTATTTCTTTTGTCCACCAACGTGTTTGTTTTCTATTGTTGATAGTTTTGCTAGTTCCACACACTTCTTGCACTGTATGTACTATTACTTCTTTAAATTTCGTCTATAATTGTTCTAAGTTAGCCTCTTCCGTTTTATTTATGAAATTTTCTAGTTTTGCTGATACTGTCTGTTCATATTTCTCTGCTACTGCTCTGGTTTTTAGTCTGTATGTTTTTATTGTCTCGAATTGTACTTTTCTTTTCTGGGTTAGAATTTTATCTTCCTTTTCTGGCTTCTTTGCTATCTTTGTGACGAGTAGGTAGTGGTCGCTGTTAATTTCGGGTCCTCGTCTTACTTTTGTATCTAAAATCATTTTTCTTTTATCTCTTTCCACTAGTACGTAATTAATTATTGATTTTTCACCTCTACTTTTGATTTCTCTAGTGTATTTATTAATGTCTTTATTGCAAATAAATATTATGTTAATTGAGCAGTATTTCTGTCTTTCTCTTTATATACTCTGTTCACTATGGTCCCGAATTGTCAAAAATGACGTATTATGGTAGCACTGTTAAATTTCTATTGGTTTTTTTGTTACTACTAGGTTGGACAAAGCAAAAGTGTAAATTTGAAAATTTGGGTTTTTGTTCCCTGGCAATTTTTGTTTATTTTTGCTCAAGTCAGTTCGAAATATAACCTATAATTTATAGTTTTGACATTAGTAGCTCTATTAATTGTTTTTAGTTACCCATAGCTTGACTTAAAAGTATTAACAATGATATAAAGGATTGTTTTTAATTTGATTTTGACATTGACAATCCGGGACTATAGTGAATAGAGTATATTACAGGTTATAGCTTATGAAAGAGCTTGCGTCGGATACATTTATTTTTGAGATATCTCCCTTCAATGTAAGTTGCGATTAGCAGATCACCGAGGATTTTTTCGACTTAGATTCACGAGCTGCCTAACAAATAAGTTGGTAGCGTCTCTATTTGGTTTTGATTATTTTAGTCTGAATCCTCAGGAGTGGGTCAGCTGGCCCGTTATTGGTTACGTTTTGGGTATATACAGCTTGCTATCCTGCTTACATTGAAGTGTTGAAAGATTATTATCTTTTTTTTTACTACTTGCTCCTACTCGAGAGTCCAGCGGCCACACAGCGCGAAGTTTTCTACAATTATAGCCAGAAACTGAAAACCACATAATCCAATTCTATCACATCTAGTTATTTGGGAGGCGCACAAACAAAAATGATACTCTTAACCAAGAAGACTATACTAAGGAGATGCAACTTCATATGACGGCTGTATATAAAAGCGGCCCTTATGTCGGGGATAGCCGTCGCGGCGCTGTCGACAGCGTGTACTGCCGTTCGAGAGTTGGAAGCGAGCTAAATTAACCTGTAATCGCGGTTAAAAGTCAGTTTACGGTTGTTAATCCAATGGAGTGTATTTCAAGTGTGTTATTAATTGTTAAAACATGGTCCGAATTTCCAGTTACACTCAGCAAATGTTTGACATTGACAGTTCACGAGTTTTGTGAATGAATAATTGTACACCACGGCCGCCTTACTTGTCAGCTTTTAGCGGTCCGCTTCGAAACGGGAGTTGCGTGTCCTTAGTATAGTGTTCTTGCTCTTAACATAGCATCGGGGTCGTCTGTGGTACAATAAGAAAGGTCGAACAATTGATCCCCTCTAACAAAGATTCTTTGCCCAGACTACAGACAGAAGGCGTTTACCAGCTCCAATGTACTTGTGGCAAATCTCACGTCGGACAAAGGGGAAGAAGCATCCAATGTCCAATAAAAGAACACCAGAGCCATACACGACTTGGAAACACACAAAAATCAGCCATCGCACCAGGACCAGGGGACCACAGAATAAATTACGACTCCGTAAACTTACTAGCCAGGACTAAAAACTACTTCCTTCGTGTTATTCGGGAATCCCTAGAAATGATTAAAAATCAAAACAATTTAGATCGAGAAGACGGTTACCGTCTTAGTAACACATGGAAGGTAGCTCTACAAAACCAATCAAACCATAAACAAGTTTCACATGAGCGACAAGTTCTAATAACCTACAAGATCTACATGAGCAGCCAACCGTAACGACTCCTCGGTATGTAACCAGGAGCAGAACTTCTGAAGAAGCTGATAGAATGAGCAGCGAAACGTCAAGTATAATTGACGACCGCGGCATAACCTGGAAGAACCTACCATTATAATTCCATTACTTTTTTCAATTCGATCGTGTTGAGTAGTAGAGGATACGGGAGAATTTATTTTTCTAGCGACGAAACGGTTCCAGTTTTCCAATTAGCCAAAATAATAACTCGGAAAATTGCAACACCCGTAACAATTGATGCGCGGTAAAAATAATTATAATACGGAAGTTCTGATATTAGACTAATTTCACTAGAAATGAAACCTGAATAGGTAGTGCCGAATTGTCTGTAACTTCAGTCGTGGTGTGTTCAGCATGGAACTACATCATAACATTTTATCATTTTGTGTATGTATCAGCTTAGTGATATCCAAGTCTCAGAATGGAGTTCTGGTAATTGAATTATTGTTATTTATATTTATTTGTAGTGCGTCTTTTCTTACGGTTTCAGTTTCGTTTATTCGGCAATAATGTTTTTAATTTTTATGTAGGGCTGATGAAGGTTAATATTGTGGGTTCGTACGATAATAACAAGTTGATTGTTAGTACCAAACTAGCATTACAAAATACACAGTTTCTTATTAACGTTTGGTAATATTGTTGCTGTAAGAAAAACACGTTTATTATTAGGAAGTTAATCATCTCGATGCATTCTTATGCAAAAAAATGTTGTAGCGTAAATATTGGGCTAATCTAATTTAATTTTAGTGTAACTTATTACACCACTTTTGTACTTCAACATTGTAGGCATTAACCTTAGCTGATATCAAAATATATCCATAAATATATCCATACTAACTTCGGCAGAACAGACATTACAAAATTCGCCCCTGAATCGTTCTTGCACGTAGCGATCTCATGGCAATATCGTTTATGCAACAGTCGAAGAGGGCACACGGAATATTTTTAAATGAGTAGTTTAATCAAATCGCGTCATAAAATCTAATACGATGATTGGTAGAAGAAGAACTAAGAATATGAATAAGAGGAACAGATAAATACGACATAGATATGTGGACACTTCAAGACAGCACAAAAAATAAAACTATGTCGAGGAGTGAACACGGATTCTAATTAATTTTATGGTAAAATTAAATTCAGGCAAATTATACCATGCACGAAAGCGGACCACAATGCTAAGTAGAAAAGCTTTCCTCTTCCATAGGTGTTAGCTGAAGAAATTTAAAACAACCATGTAACAGAGGGAAAAGAAGAACTAAATCATTACGCCAGGAACACTATAAAATAGAAGTTGATAGTGATAATAAAAATAAAGTCTAAAAGCATATTAGAAGATAAAAAGGTAGAGCTTTAAATGGTAGTAAAAAGAACAATATAGTAAAGTACGTAAATGAAGAAAGCCAAAGGCGGCTTCGGGTATTGCCTTAACTATAGATGTATATAACGCTTCTGAAGTGGTTTCGTCTAATTCATTAATTTTTTTAACTAGTCGAAGTCTGTATAAAAATAGGACTGACAGGTCTTGAAGCAGATCAATTTGATACCTGGGAAGGAGAGTTTCCTTATGAATTTCTGTCTCTTTTTCTTTTTCTTTTCCTGCATGCACCTTACAAAATGGAAAATAAGCTTAGCCCTGAGTAGGTAGTGATCAGAGCCACATTCTGCTCCTCTGTATACTCGAGTTTTTTCTACTTTGATGACGTTATTTTGTTTTCCTATTATATAATCGATTATGAATTTCAGCTTTCTTGTTGGTTGTATCCAGGTGTATTTCCTTGTGTTTGAAGAATCCATTCCATATTTTTAGGTTATACTGCTCACAGAGTTCTATAAGTCTTTCTCCGTTATTCTTAACGACCTCCTCCCCAAAGTTACCTACTATACTACTCTTTTGTTGCCTGCCTACTCTTCCATTGAAGTCACCCATCAAAAATAGCTCTTTCCGGTTACTCACTCTGTCCAGAATTGTTGTCAAGTTATCGTAGAAGCCTGTCTTCTCCACGTCTGTTGCCCCATCAGTGGGAGAGTAGGCGGCTATAATAACGATATCATATCCCTTGATCTTCATTTCAACTTGTAAGAGATGCTCGTTTATACAGTCCCATTTCTTTATGCTAGATTTTAGTTTCTTGTTTATTGCGATGGACACGCCTTTCTTCGCTCTACAATGTTTGCCCACGCCGCTGTATATGTGGATGTAATTGTGCAGTTCTTCTATTCCCCTTCCTTTCTTTTTTGTTTCTGACAGGACAATTATATCTAACTTTGATCGTTCTATTTCTTTGAACACTCCAGATTGTTTTGTAGCAAGACCTTGTACATTCCAAGTTCCGTAATTCATATACCGTTTACGTAAGCAATGTCGTCTCCGTTTATTTCCGCCAAATTTCCGAGGCTTTAGCTTAGGAGTTTTAGCGGTTTTTCTTTAAAAGAAGAAATTTTCCGGGGAACGGGTTGCTGGCCTATCGCCCCAACCCCCTACTAGGAGGACCAGGTGATTTGAGTATAGGGTTTTCTTCCCTTAGACTGATTGTTATCCAAAACTGTAGAGGTGCAGTCTCCCCTATTATTGGCTCTTCCGCTCCCTTAGACATAGTTTTGCCATTGAGACCGTAGGCCCGGTTTCACTTATTACCCTAGGCGCTGGCCCTTACTGGGTAGATATTATAGGATGTGGTAGGAATAAAGTGGGCCTTGGATGGGATTAAGGTTGGGACATGGTTCTCTCCGGTTACTGGGAAGGTGAAGAGAAACCAAGACTCGCGTGGACAGGATCGTTCTCCTGAAGTAGATCTGTTCTCTACCGGGATTGCAGAGAACCGACTACCCGCTACCACTACCAGTAATTGCAAAGGCACTAAATATAACCATAAGAAAATAAAACAATGGCAGTACGAAATCGCCCAATACACGCATGTAGTACTGTAAATGGAGAGCACATGTTGACAACAATGAAGGAACAGAGCAGAACAGTAATCAGGCTAAATAATATAATAAAGTTATCAATAATTTATTTTCTGTATGTTGTTATGGTTCTATGGTCTCATTTTTACTAATTTTACGATAGTAATCAGGTAAATTTTAGATCTCGAGATTTTTGTGAAAATATCTGTTCGTGTCTTCTGTTCCCGTTTACAACTTTTGTTTTAAGGTTTCTTTGAAAGAACTGTAATTATTGAAAAAATTTAAAAATAAAATTTATGTTTACAAACCGATTACGCAGTAAATTAAAGTAAGTGAGACCGGAATATTAAAAGGGTAGCTATTACTTAACCGCACCTAAAACTACATTTGATGTGTTAGTAATTTCATTTGACAAATATACAATTGCTGTCACGTAGTTTTTACCAGTATTGGTTAATTTTGAGCTATAATGACTTGCAGGAAGCTTTTCCGGTATTGGAAAGGTCATAGTTAACTTTGGTACAACCTTAAAGTTTTAATAACTTCAAGGTTGTTAACGATGGTAGCAGCGACGAATTTATGCTATTGAAATGCTGCTTCATGGTTACAACTACTTTGAAATTGTTCTGATAGTTGCCACGACGCTGTGGACAGCTTCACTGCCCATTTGAAGTTAGAAAACTTGTAAGTAATATTTATTAGTGTGAATAATTTTTTCCGCCAGCTGCAGGTTGGAATGTTACTGTGTACGGGTACTATAAAGTGCATGTCATGTCTTAAATTCGGAAAAAAGTAACCTTCACTATGTAGTTTCCAATATTGATAAAATGTCATGATGTGCATTGAAGCACGAAAACTGCCTCTGCTTCTGTGTCGGTTCACTTTGTTAGTTTTTTCAATTTTTAATATATCTGTGACATTAGAAATTTCGAAGCATTTGAAAACATATGGATAGGTATTGTAACCCACTTTCTTCAAGTACACCAGCAACATTCCATCTGAAAGTTTTTCTCGGCGAATGATTTAAGTGTTCGCTTTTATTTCCTGCATCTACATAATCTTAAAACAATCCATAAGTCCTTCAAAATAGAGAAATAAAATTCAAATTCCATGTTCCAAGTTCCACGATCTTTAAATAGGCACTTTGTGGTAGGCAGAACTTTTTCCTTTAGTTCCCTTTAGTACTTCGAAGTAAATGTAACTTGAAGGTAACACATTTACAGTGTCCGTCACACTATCATCAAATAGCAATAATTTACTTTCAAATTATATTTATTAGTTAAAACAGATTTGAAGTTATTTTTCCCGAAATAAGCCACATAAATGGCTAAATTTAAAACGCCATTATTAAAGAACGTGAACCTTCACGTCACAATTGCTTTAAAAAGATAATTTATCGTCGCTTCAGCACCAAATATATTTTAATTAAAAAAGCAATTTTGAATAGCGTTTGGTATGATTTGGACATTATAATCATCACGTTTGATGGCAAACTTCTATTCGTTTTAATTTTGTCACTCAAAACCATTCCAAATGAGCACACGATTCGCCCTTTAATATTATTTTCGTCGCATTCGATTTAGTTTCTGAGCTATCTAAATCAACAACAAATTATGGATAAATGAAACATAAGTATAACAAAATCAGATGCAAGGCAAAGCAAGCAAAAAGAGTAGCAAAGTTCCGTGAAGATCGCAGGGGCAGCGTCGCCGATACGTAACCACAACGTCATTCGAACGTAGTTGAACAACTTCCAGAAACGTCGCCTAAACGGTGCGGCCGCCAATAGTTATTCCCCATTTTGCTCGCTTGCTCGTTCTGAGCCTATTACGTACCTGTGACGAGTGATAAAACGCTTAAGAGTTCTTACAAGGGTGGTCGGTGCGTTCCAGCTGCTATTGTGTTAGTTGGGTAGCTGCTACTAAAAAATTTAAATTTTGGAATTTCGCTACTACTAGATGCAAAAAATCGACTTAAAAACCTGAACATATTTATTGAGAAAACCACACAGATATAGCGGGGGTAAAAATTGATTATTAATCTCTAGCTTGTTAGCAAATGTAATTGCAAATAATAAAAAAGTTAGCGAAGCTAAGGTTTTCAACCCTTTTCAAGAAAGCACACTGTAAGAAAAAGCAATTTTTATTAGATCGAATAATCGTTGACTAGTGTTTACTATTATGTACAAAATATGTAGGCACCAATATATAAATGTTCCTAACAAGACTGAAGCAATCAAATGAACCACTTAATAATGATAATAATTACATCGATTTGCAAAGAGAAAAAAATCTCAGTCGACAGGATTCGATTTTGCGCTTCTAAAGGAATAAGATTTCTAGTCAGACGCTGTAACCGATCGTCCGGAAACTCTACGTAACACACAGGCTTATAATTGTATTATGAAAGGAGGGTGGGGAGGGGGGGGGGGGAGTGACAATCGTGGACAAAGTAAACCCAATTGGTGAAGATACAAATGTGACACAAGCTCTTACACCTTTACCCTGATATGGTTTGGTGATGAATGAAAACTTCCACCGAGGTATGCATGTTGTTTTTTACTCATCATTTTATTCTAAACAAGAATTAGAAAAATAGATTTGACGTCATGGCAACCACTTTTCCGACCGATTAGAAAGTAGAAGTTGGTAACAGCTCATTTATTAACTTTCTAAAAATCAGTAATGACCTTAATACATATGTTTTTAAGAATAGAAATAATAACGAAATTGCAGCCGTTTGAGATTAAAATAGTATTTTTGCAATATATTTTTAAAGTGTATGAATTCAGTTGATATGAATACTTGTATTTGGTGCTATGGTCGTTAATCAAAGCAATTAAATATTGTGAATTTCACTTAAAAATTATAGTCAACAGGTAACTTCTTGTTGAAAATTAATGAGAAACTGCAAACTATAATAACAGTAATGGCGTTATTTGTTAATATCCACAGAAATTTAACCACAACTCAAGTTCAAAGGCTATCTAATTGGTAATAAAAATGATTGGTTTTAACTCACTTACTTTGATATTAGACTAAATTTACCGTATCTAAAGATTTTCTACATTTTTCCAAACACAGTGATCAACTTTAAGTGCATAAACGTTTCGGAAAAATGGATTTTTATACCTTAATATAATAATATTTATTTTAGTTGTGAATGAGTCGTCTTAATTTAATCAGTTAAGAAGGAGTATACAAACAAACATTACTTTCTTGCAGTGCGCCAAACAGACAGTTTTTGAAAGATTCGAAGGCACCTGCCCAGGATACAAGGCTCCCATTATTTATGAGTTGGAAGGAGCCCGAGCAGAAGGTACAATGATATGGTTAAATTCAACATTTATTGCAAGCGAGGACATAGCTGGTGATATGAAGGTAGATCACTTATTAATAACTTGCGTGGCAAATAATTGCAATTAGTTGAAAGGAGAGAGATAATTTCAAAATTTCTTTTAAACCATCTGTTCTTTTATTTACTTGACTATATTCAACTACATCAAATTTTATACTTATTTATTAAGACTAGTGGTTTAGTTTTGTTATCCATCTTCCTTGTATCTCATCTTTTTACACATAGTTACTTATTCGTATCAATGACATGGCAATTATTGAACTAACTCCAGCTATTTTTAGATGTCAATTGCAATAGAGAGATGTAAATCTAAGGAGAACTTGGATTCGTGTGCACATTTCCAGAACTTTAATATAAATAACTATTGCGCGGTGGCTGAATCAGGCGCAATTTTATGGGGTCCTTTTTACGATGCCTTTAACCCACGTTGGAAGTGTCCCATTAAAAAGGTATCCTTCATCTCTCTTCTACATCATTTCAAATTCAAAATATCTTTTCGAACTGTTGACTTAAATACTGGTGTTGTAAATGTTTAATTTGTTGTGTACTCTAGAACGGCATTTACTTAAATGAAGTGATTGCATTTTTGCACATAAGAAATTTGCATGCAGTATAATGTCTCAGAATGAATACGAAATGCCTATAGAACTACGTTTCTATGTTCTCTTATTGATTGTATTTTGATTTAATTTTTTTAGGGTGCCTACCATGGCAAGGACAGTCTTTGGGATTTGGGAGCAATGCTGGTTCTAAACGGAGGAGATTGGTACTGGAAACTTGATGCGAAATTACGTCACAAACGCACCAACAGGTTGCTTATGTGTGTGTCTATAGAAGTAGCTATTGCCACAAGACCACATAATAAACCCATCATAAAGGGTTAAATTCGGCTAAGGACAGTTCTGTACAATAATTAATATATAGCTTTCTGAGATCTTCGGGACTTATTGGATAGTCATACATTTTAGAATTTATATTGCACTTTTGTACCTTTGCCTGATATGTGTATTATCTGTTAAATGTACTAAAATGCTATTTAGATTGTATTTAATACAATTTTAATATCCATTGCCTATTTTGTATATTTTATAGAAGCAATTACGTCACTTTATACTATTATTATGATCAAAACTTGTAGTTTGAAGTTGCTAACTATGCGTTAAAAAATGATTTATAATCATACCCAAGGAAGAGGAATAGCTATTTATATATCTAGGGAGCAAAGGTATTCATTTCCTCCCGCGTGTGTAAATTCACACACAGAGATGAACTTTTGCTTCAGTGATATATACAGTTTGTCACATTTTAGACGGCCCCACCCCAGTATTTTTGTATATATTATGGATTTAGAAAATTTCTTTTTTCTGATTATATCCGTCACTAAGTTCTACTTTTAGGGTATGTTACTTTTCCTTCACGGTAAAATGCAAGCCTACTACGATTTAAAATAAACAGAAAAATTGAAGTCGTAGTGGGAAGTTTTATCAAAAAAATCTTGTTAATAAAAGTTGTTCGGAATTTATTGTTCACTGGAGCAAAGGTTCATTTCTTCCCTTGTGTGTAAATTCACAAGCGGGAGGAAATGAATACTTTTGCTTCCTAGATATATAAATAGCAATTGGGTTTTGATAAGTGAAACATTGTAAATAATTAATATGAAATTAAAAAAAAATCTTAGTTTTAACTCACTTGATCTTAAGTAGGAATAGAAATATTGAGAATGTTCAAATGAAAATATTCTGTTTTACTAAAATATTAAATGCCCCATGGCGATTTAAATGTCACATTTGAATACCTCTACAAATTTCAAGAGCGACTTTTGACAAAAACCAAACCTAATAACTGTTTGCCATTGTTTTCAACAATGGATATACATGAAACTTCCGATTAATGTGGTCCTAACAATTGGTTTCAAATAGAGCTCACCCGATTTTATGATTAGAAAAAGGACATCGAGATATGTGACGCATTTCGGTACATATAGTACTAAAAATTTAAAGATGAAATGCCAATCTAATTAGAATGTCCGTTAGAGTTATATGCGCCATACAATGAATAGTCTGCTTTTAGTAATACTTAGTGCATTCGTAGTTGTTGTTCTCGCGCTGCCACGCTCTTTGGTAATTATTTTTAACATTTACATTTGATGTGTGGAATAATTGTTAGATGTTTTTAAATCTTAAAGCCCATTTAAGCTGAGGTTTCCAAATATTTTTAAAAATAGATTTCTGGTAAATGTTATATTTTAAAGAATTTTGCTTAATTATTACTCATGCAAATGCCGCGATATGTTTTTTAATAGTGATTGATTCTTTTTAAACATGTGCAACAGCTTGAAATTTTTATTTAACTTGAAGCACAAGTCGTGAAAATAAGAATATTTTAATCAGTTTTGTGATTTCTAATAAGAGTTAGCATTAATATCTCGAAAGTATTGTTTCGAGATAAAACCCGCTCTGTAGAGGACCTCCTTTATAATACATAAAAATGTTGGTCATAATTACTATTTTTGACTACATGGAAGTTAAATACTTAAAGTAACAATGTGGTAGGCTTAGTGGGTCAAGTCTCTTTTACCCGCGGAATGGTAAGGAGGAGGTGAATAACTGGGTTGTAGAAATGGTTGTTGAGACTATCTTCATAGCTTCAGGTCCTGACGGCATACCACCTTATATATTGAAAGCTTGTGCACTGCCCTTGCAGATTATTTTTAATTTGGCTTTAAAAACACGTACATTCGCAACTCTTTATAAAATTTCAAGCATAATCCCAATCCATAAATCTGGAAAAAATACCACATTTCAAATTACAGGCCCATATCAATTCCTTCCGCTCTCAGTTTTTGAGCAAATTGTATATAAAAAATTATACCAACACGTAAAATCAGAAATATGCCTAGAGCAGCATGGTTTTAGGGTAGGTTAGTCTGTGCAAACTAATTTAGCCTTATTTGTTGATTACATAGCGACTGCTTTTGAAAATTATAGACAAGTCGATGTTTGTCTTTTCCTTAATTACAATTATTTCAATCTTATCTGCAAAGAAGATTACAATACGTAGTAGTAGTAGGTGCTTATAAGTCAGAAGCCTATGGTATGCCGACGGGGGTTCTTCAAGGATGCAATTTAAGCACTCTTCTATTTCTGATATTTATCAATGTCATATCAAATTCAATAACCAACTGTATTTTGTATTTTCGACGATGATCGTCGCGCGAAACGTACAAGATTCGATACAAATACAACAAGATACAGACTCTGTTGTAGAATAGAGCGAATAAAATAAATTATATTTTAATGAAGGCAAGTGTTGGATAATGACGTACAGTCTCAATAGGTACAAGAAGATTTGGAATTATACTATAAGCGGTGTCAACTTGCAAAGGTTCGCAAAAATAAGAGATTTGGGAATTCACTTCACAGACACTCTAAATTTTGATGTACACGTCACATCTACAGTAAGTAGTTGCCTGAAAACCCTTGCATTTATAATGCGAACTTGTAAAAAATTTTGGCTGAGGGATTCAGGAGTGGCGATGCACGTCCATACATTGAAAACAGTGGAAATAAATTCTTAAAATATATATACTCTAAGAAATATCGCAGGTATCCTGGCTTTGGATCCTATGGGGGAGTACGACAAGAATTTAAAATTGTAAAACTTTCTCAAAGACGCAACTTACTTAGCATTAAGTTTTTGTTTAATCTTATATACCATCCTATGAATGCCCATCTTTGTTATAACTATTATGTCCCGGCATATAGATCACGGAAAAAGAATCTTTTCTGTATTATACGTTATCGAACTTTGGTAAAAAAATATTTATACACAATTAGAACTCTTAAAGAACATAGAAATAGTACAAATATATGCACTGCTGTAAGGTCGAAAATAGAAGTAATGGATCATTTCTACAAATAGTTACAAGAAGTAATCAACAAATTAAAAGGAGAACATAACATATATTAATCATAGGTGACTGTAATAGAAGAGTAGGATATGATCCAGAAGCAAGAACATGAATAATGGGAAGTATGGAGAACACACCAAAAACCAACATGGAGTACAAATGATTTAATTCTGCATTTCAAATGATCTAATAATAGGAAATGGATTTTTAAAATCTAAAAATACCTGCATATATTGCAGTAGCAAAAGTAGAAAACTGCTCAATAGAGTATATAACATACACAAGAGGGGTACAAACAATAGTAGAAGGTGTATAGGTTAATACAGAAGCATAACTAGTAATTGATCATAGAATGGTAATGACAAAAATTGAAAAAGTAAAACATTTACAAGAATCAAAATAGAGAAATTAAAATGATCAACGAGCGAAAGTTTTTTTTCAATAATAAATAGATAAAGATGTATCAAAATGGCTGAACAACATGGAATAACTAGCGAACTATATAGGCATGCAACAATAGAAGATATTGAAAGAATAGTAATTTACGTAACAAGTATAGAAAGTTGAGCTTTTCAGTACGAGTGAGATGTTTCCGGAAGAGGCCGTTAGGCCGAGTCCGGAATTTCGAGACGAGTATGGAAAAGCCACTTTCATACGAGTTTCGTACAGTATTTTTTCGTACACTAGCATACAAAACGGAATACTAAATTTATCCTCGTATATAGCAAATAAGTAGAGTAATATTATTATATACGTAACGTTTTATATGCGTTGTAACTAAGGAAACGTACGGCAAAGTGCTACTTTACCGCCAAATACTACTTTGCCGTACGAATACCGCAAAGTGCAACTTTCTGATTAATAAATTGTACGGCAAAGTAGCTCTTTCAATGCTAGTGTACGAAAAACACTATTAAATAAAGCTAAGTTGGTATTTGGCACTACGAAAACAAGTACAAAAAAACACAAAAATTAAAGAAAGTTAAAGAAATAACTTAAAAACACCAGCATGGAAAGAATACGTTAGAACAGGAAGAGATGAAGACCAAGATAGGTACGTAGAAGCTAGAAGCAATGCAAAGACTAAGAACAAAGAAGCTGAAAAGGAAAGTTGGATAGAGTTTCGAGAGGAAGTAGATGCAAAGCAATAGTCGAAAGTTCTGGGGGGGGGGGGGGGGACTTATGAATACCAGATTTGCATGGGATATTAAATTCATAGAAAAACTTATACGAAGGAAGTTTTCAGAATCAGAGAAAGAAAAGTTAAAGAATAAAGAGGAAAAGAAGATCAACGTTCTAAATCAATAACTGTGGAAGGGTTTCAAGAAGCAGTAGCAACAATAAGAATAGCTAAAGGGAAAGGTTCTGATGGCATAACAACAGGAATTATACAGCATGGTGAAGAATCAGTGACAATGTGAGTTTACTCAAACAAGAGAGAGCGTATCGTGTAGTCATAAGACATCTGCACCCCACAATACCGATCGAAGAAATAAAAAAGGAACTACACCAACAAGGATTTATAACTAGAAACATACACAACGTAAAAAGTAGAACAACTAAAGATCCGTTACCACTATTCTTCGTAGATTTAGAACCAGCCAAAAATAATAAAGAAATCTACAAACTCAAATACTTACAAAACATGACCATTCAAATAGAACCGCCACGTAAACAGACGGAACTTGTTCAATGCACAAGGTGCCAAGCCTACAATCACACTAGAAAATACTGTCATCGTACGTTTGCATGCGTAAAATGTGGAGGCCCTCATGAAACCATCACATGTAAAAAGACAAGGTCTACGCCTGCTACTTGCGCACTGTGCGGAGGACCTCACCCAGCTAATTATAAAGGCTGCAAAATATATCAAGAACTTCAAAAGAAAATAAGACCAATGAATAACGCAAATAGTACCATTCCAATCTATCAACACCCAAGATATGCCGATGCAATTAAAGTAACCCCTACTCAAAGATCATTTTCTACAAATTCTTCACAAAACTCTCCTGCAGGCCCTGAAACTTCCCTAACAAAATTCCTGGATTAATTCAAAAATCTATTTAACCAACTACTGCAGCAAAACAGCATGATTTTATCCATGTTAACCACTGTCATCAACAAAATTGTAACATAATGAATACATCCCTAAGAATATCAGTGTGGAACGCCAATGGTCTTGTTCAACGCAGAGATGAATTAATAACATTCCTTAATTTAAACAAAATAGACATCATGTTAATCTCAGAGACTCATTTTACAGCAAGAACGTATATTAGGATTCGACATTATGAAACATATCACACTGAATATCCGGATGGCACAGCGCACGGAGGTTCAGCTATCATTGTAAGAACAACTATAGACCATCATGAACTGCCTAAGCATGAGGACACATTTCTACAGGCCACAACCATAGAAATTAAAAGGCTGCCTGCCCCACTAGTTGTTTCTGCAATCTACTGCCCTCCCCGACATCGATTCACGAGTGAAGAACTGATACCGTTCTTTAATACTTTAGGACCCAGATTCCTGGCTGGTGGGGACTACAATGCGAAACATACGCATTGGGGTTCCCGACTAACAACTCCAAGAGGTAGACAACTATACAGAGTTGTAACTGAAAAAAATTATTCATATCTCTCATCCGGCACTCCTACATATTGGCCAAGCGACCCGAACAAAATCCCAGACTTACTTGACTTCATTATTACAAATGGTATTTCAAACAACTATGGGCCGGGGTCGGTAGCTCAGTGGTAAGCATCCTGACTACTGATCTAAAGGTCGCGAGTTCGATTCCCGGTCTAGGTGAGGTTTTCAAAAATAAAAAATGCAGATGAAAGCCTCTACAGAATGCCATCATTCGGAAGTGATGTAAAACCGTGGGTCCCATGTTACTACGATGTGTAGCATGTAAAAGATCCCTTGCTAGGGTTGGAACCCCTTAGTCTCGGCAAAATTCTAAGTAGGACTTTGACCATATGACCCAAGCAGTCGGTGTCTAAGGTACATGGTACTCTGCATGCCTCGACCTTGTCCATTAACAAACAAACAAACAAACAACTATGCTGAAACAATACCCAATTATGATATAGCATCAGACCACACCCCTATTATTGTCACAATTAGTACCACCGTTATACTCAAAGAACATGCACCCACAATCTGTAATAAACATACTGACTGGAACGCATTTCGGGAATATATAGAAAATAACCTAACACTTAAAATCAGACTGAAAGAACCTGAAGAATTGGAGGAAGCAACAGATGCTTTTATTAGAACATTACAACAAGCAGGATGGTACGCCACTCCATCCATTAGGGGTAAAATGCAACACTCAGTAAATATTCCCCTTGAGATTAGAAATCTGGTGGCTGAGAAACGCAAAGCACGTGCCGTATGGACAAAAGAAAATTCAATCACCTAAGCAATCAGCTTAAAAAGAAAATTAAGGAAGTCAAAAATCAGCAGTTTGAAGACTATCTTAATAACCTCACAAGTAATGACAACTCACTCTGGAAAGCTGCAAAAAGCTTCAAACGGCCGCAAACTTCCATTCCACCCATAAGAAACAATGTAGGTCAATGGGCTAGATCAGAATCAGAAAAAGCAAATGTCTTTGCTCAACATCTTGAAGCAGTTTTTAATCCATATACAAATGAAGATAATCCGGAAATAGAAGAATATCTAACTGCTCCTTTACAACTATCTCTACCAATCAAAGCCTTCTCACCCAGAGAAATAAGAACCGAAATTAAATACCTTAACAGCAATAAAGCACCGGGATATGATCTTATAACCGGCAAGGTCCTGAAAGAACTCCCTAATAAAGGCATCACCTTCCTAACTGTATTATTTAACTCTATACTTCGAGTAACGTACTGGCCTTCACAACTTAAATTTGCGCAAATTATTATGATACTAAAGCCTGGTAAAGCTCCAAACGAAACAGCATCTTACAGACCCATAAGTCTACTTCCGGTTATATCGAAACTACTCGAAAAGTTAATTACAAAAAGAATTTACGCCCAAACTTTCTTAGAAGAATTACTTCCACTTCATCAATTCGGGTTCAGACATGGGCACTCGACAGTGCAGCAATGTCACAGAATAGTAGACGTGATATCTAAGGCTATGGAAGACAAACTATATTGTTGCGCCGTTTTTGTAGATGTTAAACAAGCGTTTGACAAGGTCTGGCTCTTAGGACTACTATACAAAATCAAGAAATCCTTTCCTCATCAATATTTCCTTCTTTTCAAATCCTATCTTTCAAATCGCTACTTCCAAGTAAAGTTTGGCACCGAAGTGTCGGAAATCAAGAAAATCAACTCCGGTGTTCCATAAGGCAGCGTTCTCGGACCCCTCCTATACCTTGTGTACACTGCAGACTTACCAACATCGAATCAAACGGTGACTGGAACCTTTGCGGATGACACGGCCATCCTTGCTTATCATGAAGATCCAATAAGCGCAAGTCAGCTTATACAAGAGCACATAAACCAAATCAGCAATTGGATGGAAAAATGGCGTATACGAGTAAATGAAGATAAATGTGTCCAAGTTACTTTTACCCTACGTAGACAACAATGCCCACCTATCTTAATAAATGGTACTCAAATACAGCAATCCAAAGAAGTTAAATATCTAGGAATGCACATGGACAGCAGGCTTACGTGGAAGTTACACATCTCCAAGAAAAGAAAGGAAATGGACCTACGGCTAAAACAACTCTACTGGCTTATCGGCAGAAAATCTGGCCTTTCGCTAGAAAACAAACTATTACTGTATAAAACAATCATTAAACCCATTTGGACATACGGGATAGAACTATGGGGTTGTTCCAGTTCCTCTAATGTTGACGTTCTACAGCGATTTCAATCCAAAACATTGCGTGCCCTAACGAATGCCCCTTGGTTCATATCAAACCGCACCCTTCATGAAGACCTACAAATGCCATACATTAAGGAAGTGATAGTCCAATACGCTACCAGCCATAAAACAAAACTTCAAGCCCATAGTAACGAAAGCATACAACCATTGCTAGCTAATACAAACCAACCAAGACGTCTGTAAAGAAAGTGGCCTACAGACTTAGCAGTTTAGATTCATAAAACTATTAGCTGTGCCAAATTACACTGTATATATATTATTAAGATGTAGTTACATTATTATTTAAGGTAGCACCGCTGGGTGTGATCCTTAGCATGTCATATACTTATAGACCACAAATTAGCTTATGGAATTGTTTATATTTCGATTGCTAATATATTACACTGAAAAAAAAATGTGAGTTTATGAAGCAATAAAGCAATGATGCAAGAAAAATAAATAAGACACCGAAAAAATGGGCAATAAACGCAATGGTCCCAATACACAGAAAAGGTGACCCTAGGGACAGCAAGTATAGAGCAATAACACTATCCACAGTAGTAGTCTAGAAATAGTTGCAACTTTCTGTTGCTTCGGCTGCTAATTTTCGTAAGACAATTGTTTTCAAGATCTTTGTCAAACTATAGTGAGTAGGCATTCAACACCTAGGTGAAAACATGAGATTATTAAGAGGAGGAAGAAGGAAACTATGTCAGTTGCTTCAGAAACGGCAATAATTTGTACAGGAAGAGTGTTGCTTTGCTGGCCCCCCTCTGGCTAGGGACCAGTCTCGTAATATTTTCTTCAAGACTAAATTAAATAGGCCCGTTGCGTGTGCTTAGAGTGGCGATTTTTTTCTTAACGGTGGATAACGTCATTTGGGATATATAGAGTGATCGAAAAGAAATCTCTTCAAGATGAGTTCGGAATTTGAACGAATGTCCTCACTATAATTTCTATAACCTCAAGTTTCATTCTTGACAGAAACTTATGTTAATGGTATGCTTAAGTTTGTGTGATGTTCAATATTTTCTCAATTAAGCTACGACGTGACATTTTTTGTGTTACAAAAATCATAGGTCACCTGAGGAGATTTTTTTTCGATTGCTCGTTACCATAGTATACCATATACTCCGCAGTGTCTTGGATTAAAAACGCTGAATTTTCATGATCTCTCCCTGTTTCAATCATAACGTCATGGATGAACAGTTGTGATGTTTAATGGATATTTATTATATTATCTATTACAAGGGTCCTCTACTCGCTTTTAGTTTGTGCCCTTTGGATGGCCAACCTCTGTGTTTCTTTCAATACTTTTTCCGGTTATGTCTAACAAGAGCTGGGCAGTAACTAATTACTTTGTAATTAAATTACTAATTAAATTCCTTTTTGTTGATTTGCCTTGGAATTGAATTACTTTTCAAAATACGGTAATTGTAATTGGTAATTATCATTTGCGTTAAAAAGTACTTGACAATTACTTTCTGAAAGTAATTATTTATTAAATTCAATTACTCAATTACTTAAAGTAGTTAAAGTAATTGAAATTACTTATGATAATTGAATTACTTTTTGGTAATTCAGTTACTGAATTATTGGTTTCGCTAAGGTATTTTTTTGAAGGAACGCGACAAGTAAGATAAAGCCTTATTAAATTTAATGTTAAAGAAATGGCAATAGGGCAGTCCTGGAGCAATATAAGTATAATTTATGATTTCTTATGATTATTCGAATAACAGTTAGTTTTGTGCAGAAGCAAAGAGATATTTGATGCAGGTGCGTATGTTTGTAGATGAGATGCGCATGTGTTGTGTCTTGTGGAGTGTAGGTTGTGCAGGATATAGCATTGTATCTTACTGATAATTATTGTGTAAGAAGCGAAAAGTATGTCTGCTGTCAGTGCAGAGTTAATTTTTCCCATAAAAATTTACAACAAATAGTTTTATCATCGAGAATTAATTCCTAATAATTATTTATTTATTTCGATTTGGTTGTTTAAAACGATGTACTAGCACATGTTCATCTACATAATACTAAATAGAAATATATAACAATTTCTAGTGAAAGTAATCGAAAAAGTAATTTATGTTGTGCAATTATAATTATGAAGTAATTGATAATTGAATTACTATTTTATTTCAGTAGTTGAAAATCTGGCATTTCCTGCAGAACTGAATTTTACACTTGGGTGTCCACATTATGCGGAGCATACGACGCCAGCAACACATTTCGAAGACGTTTACTTTCTTTTTGGTCTGTCTTGGCTGTCCAAGTTTTTTGAAAAAGTAAATGTATTGGGAAAGCTAAGGTTTCTGCTAGTCTGATTTTTACTTCTTTATGAACTTTTCTGTTTCCTCAAATCTTTGTAAGTTGACTTATGTCGACCCTGTTGAGTTGAATCTTGCGTTTAATTTCTTGTGAACAAACATCTAAGTGATGATATTTTCTACTAGAGTAGTGTATTTAATCCTTAAACTAAACAAAAAGTATACTGTTAAAATCATACAGGTACATGCACCAAGAACAAGCTATACCGACCAAAACATCGAGATCTTCTATGATGATGTATCATTAGACCTTAATGATAACCATGCTCATTTTACTATATCGCGTGAAGATTTGAAAGCAAAGGTTGGTTTGAAATTTGACAAGTCAGAGGTACAGTCGTGTTCAAATAAATCAGGACAATGTTTCAATCAGAAAGAGTCACATTAAACTTTAATGGTAATGAAATCGTTAACTCTTTCTGATAGCTGTAAATCCATGGAGATATTCTTCAATTCTTAACTGAATCTACATATGAAAATAAAAAATTGTCCCAGATTTATTTGAACACGACTGGGAAACTGTGAATTTGTAGGAAGAAACGATAGAGGGGCAACGGTACTAGACTTTCTGTTACAACATAGACTTCACTAAATGAACAGCTTCTTCTATAAAAAGCCCCGTAGAATGTAGACATAGGAAAGCCCCGATGGAAGAACCCGAAACGAAATAGATTATATCATAACCGATAAACCAGAAATTATTAAAAATGTAACAGTGCTCAATAAGTTCACAATACGCAGTGACCACCGGCTGATGAGAGCGAAAGTTCAGATAAATCTAAGCAAATAAAGATACAGAATGGTGAGAGAGAAAACTAGTTGTAAGCCTTGCAAAAGCCAAAAACAACAAAGCACCCAGTGAAGACAAAGTTATTCTTCTTAACATAGAATTTCTGCTTAGACTGCGTAGTATTTGTAGATGAACACCCAGCATTCTCTGGCTTAATGTGCTTTGCACCTTGTGAACTAGAACAAAAACCCGCGCGATGGCCATGCTCTTTGGTGGCGCGTGTTGTTTGAGTATCTTGAGAACGGGGATACTTAGGCAGATTTGGCCGTTTTGCTGTTTGTGCATCCATATTCACCACCACAGATTTAGACGTACATTTTGTTGAAAATATAAAGTTTGATATACAAGTTGATAAAACTGTTAAAAGTTGTATGCGAAATTTAGGATTTATTATGAGAAGCTGCAAAGAATTTATTAATCTCAATGCTCTAAAGATCCTTTTTGATACTCTGATACGGTCTAAACTGGAGTATGCTATTGTAGTATGGGATCCTGGAGCTGTGACTTACTCAAAAGCTCTAGAAACAGTACAAAATAAATTTATAAAGTATTTGTACTACAAAAAATATGGAAGCTACCCAGAATATGATTCGTATCAGAGTATTAGAATTGAATTCGAAATGTTTAAATTAGTACAAAGACGAACAGTCATATCGCTCATGTTTCTCTACAAATTATTGCATAATAAAATAGATTCAGTAGAGCTGCTATCAAAAATGTTATTCTACGTGCCTTTTTATAGATCAAGAACTAAAACGTTGTTTTACACAAAATATAGAACTGATATTAGAAAATCATCTCCTATTATAAGGATGTGTTTATGTTACAACAAACTAACATTACAAAATGAGAAGCTGGACATTTTTAACACGAATGAAAATAAATGCAGGCAGGAAAGTTAGAAAGGTTAGAAAGTACCCTGGTGTGTGCACCTCGGAATAGTGACTGGTATTAAAATATTATTTTTAAATTCATTAAGTTGCCAATCGAGTTGTTTTCTTTTGTATTTTTGCATTTATATTATATATACTTTTTTTTTCATTTTAAGAACACTGTAATTGGGTTTCGTGCCCGTTGTGTTCGTTTATAAATACATAAATCTGCAACTTAAAGTGGTAACTTCAATTTCATCGAAGAGTTGCGAGTAATGTTGCGAATATAATAAGTGTAGCTATAACACATCAACCAGAAGAGATTGACGTAATTAACTATACCTCAAAAATTAATAAAAATAAAAAATGTACTTGCTTAAACTGATTGATGGTCACTGTTCTATCATCAAAGTGCACACAGGTGATTGCGATAAGACCGAATTTGAATATGGTGCAGTAGCAAGAAAAACCAGTTGTTTGGTTATGTCAAATGTCAACTACATTTGGTGCAATAGGTTGATGTAATCTTACTGATTTAGCCAGGTGTTCTCAAAGGTCTCTATAGCAGCCTTAATACGAATTGTCTTTTCCGTAAGGGATTAACTTTTAGCGCAATGTACTTCTACTGAGAACAGTATACACCCATCTAATTTCATGACCAAGCTTATAAGTCACCCTGTATTGTTTCCAGACGTTAATTCTGTCATGTATACTGTTTGGTTTAAATTTATAACAGAACTGCCATTTTTCGGAAGAATTAGGTACCTTGTTGTGTTCATGTAATCCTTTGTTGTGCTAATTACCATAAGAGTTACGATTCAGAAATCTTGGTTTTAGCATTATAATAGAAATTAATAACATTTTCAGAAACTATTTTATATAATAAAATGAGTCACTGCTCACTTAGAACATAGTACAATAATATTAATTTGCAACTTCTGTCACTAGCCTTATAATGCATTTACATCGAATGCCACTGCTGTATCAAGAGCCAACAGTTAGGTTTGAATTTGACAGTAGTACTTTTGATTGATCTAGTATAACTGAAGATGAAATAGAGAAAACCCATCATTATGATCCCTAATTTTAGGAAATGTTTCTATATAAAAAAATAAAGATGTCAGAATTGTAGTGAGGAAATTGAATAAAAATATATTATAATTGGGCTGGTAGACTGATAAAAATTATTTTAAAATTTTTGAGAAAAAGAAATACCGTAGAGCTCAATTCAAAGCCAGTGCAGCTTCAATCAATATTGTACTTCTATCCAACCAAAAGGTGGTTTCACTTAGTGATGTATCCTAACTAGTGCACAGTATCGTATGAAATCATTTTGGACGGAGGGCTGTCGTACCTGCTCCATACATTACCCAACTACAGCAGACATCCACGAACGTGATGCATATAGTTTCAGCAAATGAATTAGAAAACATTATTCCAGTATAGTTCATTTGCTTTGTGCAACACGACTTCCTTTAATTTTAATTTATATTTTGTCATTATAATAGCAAATGTAATCAACTGTAATAAGTATTACCAATAGGTGTCCAAGCAAGTCCGTTTCGATAAATTTGATGGCGCCTGTGCTGGACCTAACGCCGCGATCGGTTTAGATTTGGAAGGAGTAAGGGTGGAAGGTTCTAAGTTGTGGATGAACACTACTATCACAATAAATGAAGATGTACCCAGTGAACCTAAGATTAGTCTCATTAGAGTTTCGGGATACTTCAAGACTAGCTTGGCTCTTTCAGCCATTATATAAAAAATATTACTAGACCAAGATAGATACCAAGACCTGCATACAAAAAGTGCTCGCTTTGGTTAGAGGCAAAAATAATCAGAAACTTTTGTTTTATCTGACAATGAACAATTTTAAATATCTGCACATATAGCTAACAATACCATATATTAAGGAATATTAACTTTTGCGTTATGTATCAGAAAAGAAGGAACTTGAGATGCTATAGTGACTTTACATTTATTCGGTTTGACTGAAACCGAAACTGCATTTAAGAATATAATAATATAATAGATCACATTCGGTGATTATGCTACGATCTTGCAAAGTTGATGATCGGGTAAGTTTTTGTGCAGCAATTTCTCAAAGACTGTTCCACGACTACTTGAAGTGTAGTATTTCAGGCAGATCTCGGATATTTCAGAGAAATATAGCTTCAGATTTGTATTTGCATGCACGTGGTTAACTCGTGGTCAAATCCAAAATTAAACTTGCAGAAACTGTCTGGCATAGTTAAATGCTACACGACTTGTTTGGTATTGAAATTCGTACCAAAACTTATAATAAAACTATTGTCGACAAAATATAGCAAAATTCTCGACTTTTAATTACCAAACGAAGCACGAGTTGCTTCCAGCTCATTAAATGTGAAAAGGATTCGAGAAAATGTCGTCGCGGACTAAGTCGTCGTTAGCGACACGCCTTGAAATTTGACAATCTATCAGTGAAATTACAATAGAACCCCGCGTTTACAAAGTGCGCTACTGTTACTTCAAAAGTAAACTGTAAGAAAACGGAATAAAACACTAGAAAGTTAAAAACTTAACACTGTTGCTTAAATGTCACCCACGTTATCTTCTTCTTAATATACGCAAGTGTGATTTTATAAGCTATCTTTGGCCGAGACTTGGGCAGGTGGATATCTTAATCAGTTAAATTAAGGAAAAATACCGTTGACAGGAGTCAAAGGTGATCAAAGAGCGTACGATGTAACCAATGCCCGGGTGCAAGGTATGAACTTAATTTCTACAAATTCTACCATCATTTTTTTAAATTAGAGACTAAGAGCACCAACACTAAGAATTGTCATATTTTTGTCTTGGTTCTGACGACTAAAGTCAGTGTCAACTAATTTATCCAGAGCAAATTCCAAACTTTACTAAGTCTTGTTTTGGTTTTGATCTCGCTGATTTTTAACTTGTTTAATTTATCTTCAAAATCAAACAATGCCTCTCTTAAATTGATGCAAGTTGTAGACTGTGCAATCCTGAAATTTTGATATTATTTATAATTCGAAAATACAAACTGGGAGTGCTTCGGTTAAAGTTAATATAATTTATCTTTTAGATGGTACTAGTTATCGACAGATGCAAATTTAAAGAAAACTTGGACACTTGTGAACGCTTCCACAACTTGAGGTCGAACAAGTATTGCGCAATGCTCAACGCTGGTACCGTGTGGAGTTCGTATTTTGACTCGTTTACACCTCGAATGAAGTGCCCCTTAAGAAAGGTTAGTTGGAAAGATTGTATCAATTTGAGCTGAAGTTGTAAATGTGAGGAATTATTTTGACAAAACCTAACTTTCCTCATCACCAGTTCATCATCTACCAGTACTGGTTTGTATATGCGTTTATATCTCAACTATAATTTGTTAGACTAACTAACCGTTGAGATCAAGACCTATAGTGGTTAAGTTATTTAGAAATAATTTTTAGGGAGTTTATCGCGGAACAGACAGTCAAGTGGATATGTCAGATTTTTTTCTTATCAATGGAGAAGACTGGTATTGGAAAGTTCATGGCGAAGTGCTTGAGAAGCGGACCAATAGAATGCTTCTTTGTCTGAATGCCGAAGCTCTCATTTCTGCAAAGCAAAGCCAAATCAGTATTCCGGGTTAAAGTTAGTTCCGTTTAAATGGAGAATGCTTTGATTAATTTGGTGGAAGTTTTATTTCGCATTACTCATCGATTGCGACTGGTTTACATTAATAACTATAACAAAAAAATAAAATTTTAATGAATTAAAACAAATCAGCATTTTACTCGTAAATACACGTGGAAGTATAGTTGCATGATCCCCACGATCCCTTGACAAGAACTGCATAGATTGTTTTTGTTTTGGACAACCTAAAACGTATCAATAGCCTGTCAAATCAGTAAGACCTAGGCGATTTTTTTAAAGAGGGAATCCGTTACAAGAGAATATAAGCACAAACTTAGTTTAATACTTTGCATTAAGTACAATTTAAGGCTGATTGGTACACTATTTTTGATTCAGAGTTTTAAAACTCTGTAGACTTACATTGATTAATTGAATTAAAAATTATTTAACTAATATTATTAGTGAAGTGAGGTTTTTAGTAATATGCAAGGTGTTCCTTCTTAATGATAACGGCATTTTTAGAATTATACGTAAAGTTTTTCTCGAAGTGTTAAAGAAGTTGCTCTGCAAGGTCAGAGTTTTACAGTGTAGGCTTTGTTTTACTGCTTGCTAGCTATGGTCCAGTTTATTTTATAGTAAAACGATTAAGCACTATTAGCGATCACGATTATTAATTACACAGTTAATGAAACGTCTGCCGTTCGTCTCTGTAAATTGAACTTCATTTTATGCAGTTTTATTGTTACTGTTAGAAAAAATATTATGAAGGTGTACACTTACGAATAAAATATTTAATTATATTAATAGGTATTGGTACTAGCTCCTTATTGAATAATGTTTCTATATAAAATGCTACTGTTACTTCCGATACTAAATAATCGCAAATATTTTTTATTTACCATTGCATACATAGCAGCTATCGCATAATAGCTTCCCTTGTATGCTTTATCTAGCTTGTAGTTATTTTGCACTAGGGCACATAGAGTTAATATTTACTCAATTATCTGTAATAGGTACTGCTTTATCAATCTGTGTTCATTCATCAGAATTATTAATTTTACGAACATATAAGAAGAAGTTGCCTGGCATAATTAGTAAACAACATTACAAAATACGGTTTCCCATTATCGCTTCTCGTTGTTTAATCTTTAATCGTTATTATTTAATGTAAACTTGTTATGATTCTTGTTCTTGATGTTGTTATGAATCTTTGTTAAATATGTATGTTAATAAATAATAATTATTTACAGTTTTTTATTTGTTGAAATAAGGTAATGAAGTATGAATTGCCAACCCCTATACTTCGGCTTCAGCAACTATACGTTCAGCATCATATTTTTAGATAGTTCATAATTACAAAATAAAATATTACCAACGGTAATCATGGGCATTTCTTCAACTTGAGGGCAAACTAGTGCCCTTTTATGATGCAAGTAAATGTTCCGTCCAGGCGAAACTGTTATTCTTTTTTAATAATTCGACATTTATGATCTCAATTATAGTGAGGAGTGACACTTTCACGACATTTAAATATGTTTTTAACTAGGAAGAGTGATGCTCTTTGCTATTTACATACAGTGTGAATAGTAGTTTATTGAAATGAGTTGTAATGAAGGATAAAGGTTTGGCCTTACCTATTGACGAAAGTTATATTAGATATTTTGCCGGCTGGTATCTATCGGCCTAATTGGGCTAACTCGCCGAGAGGGTCGGGGTTCCAGCAAAGCTGCAACAAAACTAAAGGAGAGGGCGCCAGGTCCTCGACGTTGACTAATCCTTGCGTCGGACCTCCACAAGAAAAGAAATAAATCCAGCAAATCAAATTATCAAAGACCAAATAACTTATCACAGCGTTTATTAACTGTTCGGTGCTATAGTGCAAACCCGCAGATAAAAGATACACATAAACATATATACATTAATAGGTGAAATAAAATAAAACAAGGCAGGCTTTAAACTATCACAACATCTATCATAACTCAGAATATATTCACGCAGGTACAATAATTATTACACGCCCTGTGAGGCAGTGCGCGGTGAAACAAGGCTATGCAAGCGTAAGGCTAACTTACAATCCCGAGAGTTAGCTCCAATGGATACTAAGACGTTACTTCAAAATTTCTAGAGTACAGAAACACCGTGCGTTTGTATGGCCATACGAGAACGAAGGTTAATGCAAACTCATTATACTCTATGGGATGATTAAAAAAAACAAAACAGCTTGAATATGCCCTTACAATATTGATTGACTGTGAAATTCCGTAAATAATTCGCGGGAGATTGTACTCAAAGCGATACGTTGCCGACTTCAGGTCCTTAACCACAATCTAATTAAAGCTCCAACTTCACACGTAATGCGCGGTGGTTGTCACAAAATTTATCCTTGATTTTGAGCTTATGCAAATGGAGGGGGCCCAAAGTGTCGCGAGACTTCGCTAAAACGTGCCACAAGTAAGTCTGAACATCCCACTACAATGTCTTACAAAATTGCAATGTACTGGTCTACTATAATTTTATAGGAGTCTAATTATATATTTAAACGGAGTCGATAACACTACCGATGTGGGGCCTAGAAGCTAAGAAGCTAGTTTGCTAGTGTAGCAGTTAGCACACACGATACCGACAACCCAAGGTTATAATTTAGCATAATTAAGGTGAGCCGAGATAACTTCAAACAGTAGTATTTCAGTAAACGACGAGCACAAATAGTACAGTCAGCCCCTAATCTAATCTAAAACTACATCAAGTGGGTCGAGCTGTATGACATTCCCTGTCAATATCTATGCGAAAGGTTCGCCTAATCAAAAAAATAATACACACGGAAGGGGCGATTGGTATAGCATGCCCTATAACTATGCGAAAGGTACACACCCAAGTTTAATTATCCCGCAGGTTTCCTTGCAATATCACACCTGGGACTTCCGAGATGGCTGGAGCCGAGTGCGCTCGCTTCCTGCAGTAGGTCAAGCAACGCAGGGGGCCTTACGTTGGAAGCCGAAAGAGATGCGAGGGGGTGGCAATGAGCGAGCTCCTATTTCCTAACAGGAACCGTGACAGGCGGATTGCGAAATCCAAGTGCAACACATCAAATTACAGGAACACATGACTGTTTCTCGGCATAATTGAGTCCCATCAAAATTGGCTAAAAACGTACAAAGCAATTCCCAAATAAGCCATCGATTAAGAAGCCAGGGCTTACGTCAGCTTACCTCTTGTTAGAGGTAAGCCATGTTGAACGCGCCAGAAAGAGCTGACCCCAATAAATCCGCAGAGGCGAAATTGACGTAAGTACTAACAAACCAATTACTAACGTCTTAAAGAGGGCTCCTATACTTGTAGATCCTCCATCAAATCGAAACGGAGCGGAGCTAAACCAATTAGCTCATAAATGAAGTACAGAGCCGGGGCACAGCTTGCACGAAGTTTAAAACGGGAAAGGAACGTGAGAAGCAATCACCTGTTCTACAAATTCCAGGACATCAAAATTCTTCCAAAATAAAATCTGACTGACTTCTAAAATAACAACATTATACCCTAGCAACAAATCAGGCTAGGAATCTAGATTATAATTAATGTACGTACTGTTGTAGAATTCGAGCAAAATAAGTTTAAATAATGACATCCAGCTGATTACTAGGGGAGTTGCATACGTAACCACCTATTAACTATACTAATGCATGCAAAATCACCAACTGAAACCACGAGCTAATACTTAGGAATAAAAGTTCAGCTATTAAAATTTTACTAGTACACGGAAAGCTACAAAAGAACCGTAACAGAGTGTGTGCCACTTATGACTTCTGTATCCCCAAATCCAGTCTATGTAGCTCTGAAAGCAAATAAACTCTTTTCTGAATTAATTAATTAATTACTCAGCGTATCGATGGTACCCATGATAAACCTAGAATAAAAATTACTGCTATTGTATTTAAAGTTAGAAAAATGGATTCACTAAAAATTTGTGTCTAATATACAGTCACAACATACTCGTATTTTAGTGATACATAACAGTAGATCAATGCAAAACGAAATACAAGAAGTTTGCTCTAGTTGGTAAATTTTGTTATCAAGTTTGAAAGAAGTGTTTCATTATTTACTATTTCTAGCTAAATGTTAATCAAATCCAACCTTGAGTGTCTGCTACTCTTTTTAAAAAAGTATTTACCTTAACTTAACGCTTCAGTGATTTTGGTTGCTCTTCTCTACTCTACATTTTAATATTAAATATTTGTAGAAATAAAATAGTTATTAAGGTACTAAGGGCATTATGAGTAAAATAAGAGCCCAAGATTGTTAGTGTACTAACCGAGGGCCTTTGGCCCGAGGTGTGTACAACAATCGCGGGCTCTTAGCTCATAATGCCCGTGGTGCCTTCAAGGTTTTATGTCCTACCAATTTTCTTACCTAATTCATATTCATATTCAATTCATATAATTACTATGATACAGTATTTAAGATTGATCTAGTTAGCTGATCTAAGTTAGATTTGTGACATTAGCTGAGCTGTCATTAATTTTCATTGTGACAGTGGTGCATATCCATGGAAACAAATACTGTTAATTTTTCATAATAACCCTAGTGTTCTTATGAAGAAAATAATTGCCCTGGAGCGTTATTTTGTATCTAAGATACCTTAAAATAGAGTCATTAATTTCAATTAATGTACTGGTAGGACATAATAGCTATTAAGGCAACTAGTGTTTTACAGAGGGTTTAAAAATCGAGGTCGATCATGTTAAAATTCGAGCGAAGCGAGAATTTTATGACCGACCGAGATTTTTAAACTGTAAAACACGAGTTGGCTTCAATATTTTTTCTACAGCCGAGGAGTTTGTTAGCTTAAATGCCCTCGGGGTTTCGCCCCTCTCCAAAGCGGCCGTAGGGGCTCCACCCCTCTCCAAGGGGGCCCTCGGGACTCCGCTTCTCTCCAAGGGGGCCCTCGGGGCTCGGCCCCTCTCCAAGGGGGCTCTTGGAGCTCCACCCCTCTCCAAGGGTGCCCTCGGGGCTCCGCCCCTCTCCAAGGGGGCCATCGGGCTCCGCCCCTCTCCAAGAGGGCCCTCGGGACTCGGCCCCTCTTCAAGGGGGCCCTCAGGGCTCGGCCCCTCTGCAAGGGGGCCCTCGGGGCTCGGCCCCTCTCCAAGGGGGTTTTTCTAGCTCCACCCCTCTCCAAGGGGCCATCGAGCTCCGCCCCTCTCCAATCGGGCACTCGGGGCTCCGCATACAAATCGGTCTGATATAATAACTGTACTTTTAATCTTCACAAATAAGGTTTTATAAACTCTTAAAGTACTCCGTGCTTTAAATGGAGTGGCGTGTTTTATAGACAACATAAAGCACGCCGCATATGACCCTTGGAAACAGTTTAAAATCACGGCTGTAGAAAAATATTATTAAAATGATGTAAGTCGATTTTGGGCTGCAAAAAATAGCCAAGAAAGCTAAGGATACATTTATGTGTCAAAGTTTGCCAATATTTTTGAATTTATTTTGAGTGGAAACCTTTTATCACCCTGAATATTTTGTAGAGATGAAAGGTTGATATGGTGTTGATGAGGGTATGATGTCGAATAAATACTCTTGTTGAATATCGAGAAATGTCATCCCCCCCCTTTGCTTAGCGGCTCTGTCAACCAGTCCTATACTCACTTTCACGTACTATCTTCTGACTGTAGTCGTCAAAGACTGTAGTAAACGAGGAAGGACGAGAGGCGAGTTTCCGGCGCCTGAAAAACGGAACTTTTCGGCTAAGAAAGCTAATTCTAACAGAAAAGCTTGGTCCTACTAGTCAGGAGGTTTTGAGTTAGGCCAGCTACCCATCGACTAGAAAATCAAAAATTCTGCTAAAAAGACTTTCAAAGAGCCTTGGAATCGGAAGGACAATAACCTAAGACGACATTTGGCGTGCAAAAGAACGATGAGATGTGTAATTTGGAATGTTCAGGACAAAGGACTATCAAATAAAATACCAGAAATTTTAGTTTCTCTAAAACAGAGTAAAGCGGATGTAGCTATTCTAACAGAAACCAAAAAGAAGGGAAAATGAAATGAAGAACTAACACACTATCTACACTTTTCGACAGGTGTTGATAAGTCTCAGAGAGCGGCAGCCGGAGTTTCTATTTTAGTTAAAATGAAACACAAGAAATTTATTAAAATCTATGAATGCAAATCGGAAAGAATTATGAGTTTGACAATCTCTGTTTACGGATATGCAACTACAATAATAGCTGCATATGACGCCACGCAACGAGTAAAGGATAACTTCTATACATAGTTAACGGAAGTAATAAATAGAATCCCTAAAAACAGAGATAATTATAACAGATGATATGAATGCTAGAGTAGGCTCAAAAATGCAAGATGAAATAGTAGGCCAATTTTGTGATAATAATAATAATAATAATAATTTGGCGAACAAACTGTTAATAAATCGAGAGAAATGCTGGTTGAATTTTGTAAACAGAATGCGTTAAAGATTATGAATGGAGTCTTTGAACAAAAATGATTCACGGAAGTCCATAATAGACTACTTTATTGCTGAAAAAAAAACTAATACGAAAGAGTGGGAAATCTATTATACAGAATTGATAACAAAGAATCGAAATTATCAAAGAAATACACCACTGATACAAGAAAACCAAACATCTAACAACTAACATGTGAGCAAATGAAAACGAAATCAAACTTGGCTTTGAAAAAATTAAGTAATGTGCTCTATTACTTCTTATGTTCTTAATTTAAATATGACAGTTATAATAGTCCATATCCAACATAATGTGAATTAATAATTGACATATGTTTAAATTTTCAAAACCAAGCTTGATTTCATTTTCGTTTGCTCACATGTTATACAGATTGCGACAGGCAACTAGGACCATAGCAAAAGCAAGGGGACATTACATGTGGCCGCAATTGCATTTAAAAAATTTAAAAATCGAATATATACCTTGTATTTATAATGATTCTAACGACCTACCGCTATCGTACATTGATTTTTCGTTTGTTAAACACCAAGACGGCCACATGCATATTCTTCTTGCTTTTGCAATGGTTCTAGTAGCCTGCCGCATTATGTACTATAACTATAAATGAAGAAGAAGTAGAGACACAACTAACGAAAATGAAAAATGGTAGATCCCGTGGTCCATGCAACATACCTGTTGAACAAATAAATATGTGGGGATAAAATAATCTACAGAATAACAAGACTGATGAATAACTGTTGCAAATTGACAAAAATGCACCAGGATCGGAAAAAAACTTAACCGGCATCTACATTTAAAAGGAGATATAAAAGACCCGAGTTGTTACAGGGGTCTTAGTAGCATGAGCCGCCATTTTGGAAAAATATTGAATAATGAACTTAAAAGTAATATGATAGAGCAAATTAGCGAAGAAAAAAGTGGGTTTACTTCGGGACGCTGATGTGTCCATAATTTATTTATTCTACAACAACATGCGGAAAAAAGAATATCGACAGGGAAGAACTAGATTCAGCCTTCATCGATATAGAAAAGGCATACAATGCAATACCACGACAAAAACTCTAGAAAACTCTAGAAACATTAAACATTGATGTACGACTGTAACAATAATTGAAGAATTGTACTAAAAAAATATAGCTTACGTAAAAGAGGGTAGACAACTATTAAACCCAATAAATACTTCAAAAGGGTTAAGGCAAGGATGTTGTCTATCCCCTCTAATATTCAACCTGTATGTGGAGGTGGTTTTAAAGAACTGGAAAAGAAGCTGCGAAAATATGGGTATACCTGTAAATGACTACAGACTATTTACTCTGAGTTTTGTCGACGATCAGGCTATGCTGGCTCAGGATTCATTCGATCTTGAATTATTGATAAGACGATTGTATAACGAATATTGGAAATGAGGGCTACATGTAAGTCTAAAGAAGACCAAATACTTAGTAATTAATAGTGAAGCAAGATTCGAAGTACTAATTAACGAAGAAACAACAATTACACAAGTAGAAGAATTTAAATCCCTGTGTGTTATAATGGATAAAATGGCCTTGGAGTAAGGGAAATCAATCATGGTATTCAGGAAGGGAAGAAGATAGTTGGCTGCTTTAATTTCCTATGGTAGGACAGAAATATTTCAAAAACAACAAATGGAAATTTGGACGATTAACGCCGACATGAGACGACGGTTAAATGCAGTAGAAATGGATTGCTGGAGACGTAGTGCAGGAGTATCAAGACTTCAACACGTTACATATGAGGAAATTAGAAATCAAATGGAAGCAACGGAAACAGTGTTAGATAGAGTAAAACGTGGAGCTTTACGATGGTTGGACATATGATGAGGAAGGAAAAAACGAGGCAGACCTAGGCGTTCCTGGAATGAAGGTATTAGACAAGACATGGAAAGAAGCCGGCTGAATGAAGAAATGACGCAAGATAGAGACAGTTCCGTATACAACTTTTTGGCATAACGCAAAATCCAAGGCCAAAGATCTTTGTTGTCCATGAACAGAACCGACATTTTTATTTTGTTGTATAGCCTGCATAATCTCCAACAAATTTACTGTCACTTGACAGAACATAATATTGTTGCCAGATGGACTTCTTACTTTGATAGTACATGTGGAGAAATGTTTAAAATCTAAAATATCGCAAGACCTACCACGTACTTAATTAAAAATGTATATAATTACACAATTACTGAAACTGAATACATACATAAAAATTACTAAGCTCCATTTTCTATTCTGCTTAAATATGGCAACTTTGCATTTGAAGGTGTTTTGTCATGTTTTCTGACCTATAAGGATTTAGTAATCATAACCTCAAATGTAAACCTCGTTTAAGCACAACAAAGTAATTTTACACAGCTAAATTGAGGAAACTGCCATGGCCAACCTTCATGCCAAAAAGATGTGAACGGAGTTTAGCACTAACAATGACTATTATTATTAATTAGACAGTTAAATGAAACGTCTGTCGTTCGTATCGATTAATTGGAGTCCATTTTAGGCAATTTTATTGTTACTGTTAGATAAAATATTATGAAGATGTACACTTAGAAATAAAATATTTAACTAAGTATATTAATACGTATTGGCACTATCTGATTATTAAATAATGTTTTCCGTATAAAATGCTACTGTTACTCCCGATACTATAAAAAGTCAAAATTATACCCATTCGGAGTCACGTGACTTTTGTCTGTCTCTGTTCATCTTTAGTAAAATAGATGAAATGGAAGAAATTTGAAAAAAAGGCATGTCGATTCATAAAATTAATTTTAAAAATTTGACGTTTCTAATCTGTCAGATTATATTTTTCGTGTAAGTTATTGAGATAAGCGTAATAAAACCTAAAATTGTTGAGCCGAAAACTGGAAATTAAAAGAAACCATCGGACATGCGGTATAACGAGCAGTCACAACAATTAATTTGAATATTATGCGTTTTTTTTTATGAAGAGTACAATATTAATAATAGTAAATCAACAGTTTCACCCTCCAACGCTGTTCGCCGTGCTTCTCTTGCGTTAAATATCTCGGAGAGCACAATTTACCGAAAATATGAGCCAGAAAGTGAAGAATGCAAAAACGGAAGTCGACGAAGCAGTCAAGACACTGTATATAAAATGTATGTAGCTAAAGAATTTGTAACCATAAAAAATCTAAAAAATGCTTGGTTGAAGAATCTGGAGATTTTTCACATTCAGTTTCTTCCCTAAATAGATTGTGCAAGGAAATAGGCTTCAAATGGCAATGTTCTATAACAGAATATGCATGCACAGAAATTGACTTAAAATTTGCTATACGCAGCAGGTTTTTAATGTAGCAGCTGACATATCTTTATTATATTTACATTTTACGACATGTTATGTTTCCTTTAACCTGTAAATTCAGTTTGATTTCATATAAGAGAATAAACCCGTAGCAACCTTGTTTTAGAAATTGGCATATGTCAGGATAACCTACAAAAGTCATTTATTTCCCTAAAATTGCATTTTTAAGAATCGACATACGTAAAATTACTAGATTATCACGTGACTCCGAATGGGTATAAATTTGACTATAAATAATCGCAATTTTTTTATTTACCATTGCATACATAACAGCTATCGCATATAAGCTTTTCTTGTAGGCTTTATCCAGCTATTAGTTATTTTGCACTAAAGCAGAGATAAAGGGTGATCCAACAGTTAGCGTGGATTTTTTCATCAAATATAAATTCATTTTATAAACTTACGCATGAAATATTTATTATATGAGGAAGTTTAATATGTAGCATTTATGTATGAAAAACAATATCGTTCATATGACCTCCATGGCTTCGTTGACAGGAGGTTATTCGAACGTCAAAATTTTCGAAAAATTTTCGCGGTAAAAGTGAATCAATGGCATCTAATGTAGCTCGACTGTGGTCTTTCAGCTGGTGAAGTGTTTGTGGGTTATTAGTATACACTTTGTTTTTCAAATACTCCCAAAAGAAAATAATGTGAAGGAGTAAGATTACAGGATCCTGGGTGAAAATTCACCTCACAGTTTCTGGAAATGATGCGGTCGTCGAAATTCAGCGCAATAGGGCGATTGTTTTATGGCTTGCATGGGATGTTGGGCCATCTTACTGAAACCAGAGCTGATTCATATCCATTTCATCCAATTTAGGCTTCAAAGATTCTCTTAGCATGTTAAAATCCGTTGCGTAGTGCCATAGGTCATACCCAATTGTTGGTCCCGGTGACGGATTGAAGTTCTTGGTTGTTCACGCACATTAACACTCACGGCAGCAATATTTTTTTGATAATGAGCTCTACGAGAATGCTGATAATTTTTACGACCTTCTACCGATCCAGTTTCTTCAAATCGTCGCACTATTCCGCAGATTCACGACTCACTAGGACGATTATTTTGACCGAAGTAGTCTCGAATTTTACGAAATGTCTTTTTTATGGAACGATCATTTTCGTAGGACGTTTGAATAACTTTTACTCGTTGTGCCGTTGAAAAAACCTCCATTGTTACAATTGCCAAAGTCTATAACTGACTTTTGTCAAGAAATTTTTTCATGACCATTGCCACAAAGCAACCACTAATAGAGCGACTTCTCAAACAGTAAGCTTGAATAAAAGTTTCAGCGCCCTACAACGGGTGGGCCAGAAACTATTCCAGCAAGGCGGCAAAATTTAAATACGCCATTACTACGATATTTGGATTAATCAAGGATATACCGTCAACACCAATACAAATTTTGCATATACATAATTTGCCTTCATCAGAATCTCGATTTTAAAGTTTTGAACCGCATAAATCGGAATATGCGAAATCTTTATAGGTTCTGAAGTTTACAATAATTATGGAAAATTCAAACAAAATATTTGCGAATAACAAATATATTTAAGTAATTCAAATAGCAATATTGTTTAATAGGTATTGTCAATCTTACAATAGTCGTGCTCAATTGCAACAATTTGCGTTGGTTCAAAATGCTTTTCACGCATTTTAAATGATTTGTCGGTGTCAGTTTGACGTATGAGTTTACTATTTACGCACTTTTCAAAAGGCGGACAGGTGACACCAGCGCCTCCTGACGGATGGGCCAATCTCTAACAATTATTTGATTTGACAGATGCATTCAGAAAACGCTTCTATTAGTAGGTTTTTCTATGCCGTTGGGAAAGTTGTGTCTCCTACACTAAATCGGCACAATTTGAAACAACACTTCTTCACATACCGACCCATAATTAATTATAATTTGGTTCACAACCTTGCCGAGTGGCGACACTAGCGCCCTCCGACGGGTGGGCCAGTCCCTAACAATTATTTGACAGGTGCATTTAAGAAACTCCTCTATTAGTGGTTGCTTTGTGACCATTGCGATATGTGTCAGATAACAGCAGTCAACATCCACGCTAACCGTTGGATCACCCATTAGTTAATATTTACTCAATTATTTGTAATTATATTGCTTTATCAATCTGTATTCAATCATCAGAATTAATAAATTCACGAACACATAAGGATTTACCTGGGATAATTACTAAACAACATTTTAAAATATGTTTTATCATTACTGCGTCTCCTTGCTTTAGCGTTATTGCTTAATGTAAACTTGTTATGATTCTTGTTCTTGGTGTTCTTTGTTGAATATATATGTTAATAAATAATTATTCTTTACAATGTTGTATATTACTAACTCCTACACTTTGGCTTCGGCAACTTAAACATTTAGCATAGTATTATTGGATAGTTCATAATTCCTAAATAAAATATTACCAAAGGTAATCATTGCGATTTCTTCAACTTGATAGCGAAACTGTTGTATATATTTTTTAAATAAAACCGCGCTGAATACATATAAGATAACGAATTTTACATTTATGATCTCAATTATAGGGAATAGTACCATTTTCAAGATATTTCAATGTGTTTTTTAATTAGAATGGATGATGCTCCGTGCTAATTTGCATACAGTGTGAATATCAGTTTCTTGAAATGAGTGTCTGCCACTTATGACTTCTGTACCCTTAAATTCTGTATATGTAGTTCTAAAAGCAAGTAAACTCTTTTCTGAACTAATTACTCAGCGTATCAATGGTGCCCATGATAAACCAAGAATAAAAATTACTGCTATTTGGTTTCAAGTTAGAAAAATAGCTTCACTAAAAACTTGTTACTAATTTACAGGCACAAGGTGTTTTAGTGTTACATAACAGTAGATGGATGCAAACTGAAATTTAAAGATTTTGCTTTAGTTGGTAAATTTTGTTATCAAGTTTGAAAGAAGTGTTTCATTATTTACTGCTTCTAGTTTTTAAATAAATTTTAATCAAATCCAACCTTGAATGTCTGTTATTTTATAAATAAAGTTCATATTTGTTCTAACTTTAACGGTTCAGTGATTTTGGTTGCCCTTATCTGCTCTATAATTTAGTGTTAAATATTTTTAGAAATAAAAATATTATTAAAATGAAGTAAGTCTGTTTTAGGCTGCAAAGCATAGCTAAATAAAATTAAGGATACACTTAAGTGCGAAAGCTTGCCAATATTTTTTTATTTATTTTGAGTGGAGACTCCTTAGCACCTTATATATTTTTTATTTGGGAAAATGAGGCAGCTATGATAGTGATAATTATATTTGGAGGCTCTTATTTTCTAACAATGTTTAGACAAAACATGAGTGTTATAGCAAAAGACTCCCCATGAATGTTTGAATCTAAACAGGAAAAATTTTGATAACGGAACATAATCATTTGATAAAAAGAAGATCAAAATGCTAACGATATTCCTCAACAAGTATCTCTGTCTTATTCATAAACTTATATATTCAAGTTGGAAAACAAATATTATTTCTGGGGAATACAATAAAGCCCTCACAAATTTATAACTCCTGTTGCAAAATTAAATAAAAAATAAATGTTTAAAGTAATACATAAATATTCACTGTAGTCTTGTTCAGGAAGGTCTATTTCTAATATCTATAACAAAATAAACAACGTACGGCAATTCCATCTATTTTAATGAGAATTGGCATTTCTCCGTTTTTCAAAATATTATTACTGTACAATAACCTTAATATTGCCATATCTACAGTATTTAAAAGTAAAATAAAACAACTAATAAATACCCCAGAGCTAATAGGATTTACCAATATGACTGGGAAATTTCAATCATAACGAGAATAATCTGAATCATACTTGAAACAGCAACAATAGTCAGAAAATGCATATAGCAGTAATGGAAGTACATGAGACTTGGTAGAGATCCAGCACATGATCAACAAACCACTAAATGTGGAAAAAATAACAAAATAATAATGATTATAGTAAACATAACAACAATAATAAGATTTTCTTTATTAACGCAACCATTTCATGCCTTTGACTACAGAAGCAGCTGTAAAGCTGAGAGATAAGAAAAATAAAATAGTAATAATAATACTAACATTGTCGCTGATATCACCACCTTGTACAATGAAACCGCCCCATTTAGAATTTTCTAGTATCATCTTCTCTCTTATCAGCAAAGTTAGTAGCAGGGCGCCCAAGTTCATTTTTTCTTAGAAAACGAGGCATACTGATAACCAACGACAAAAGAATAATGCAACGTAACTGGTATGATGGGGTTGTTGGATACCCCAAGGTACTTTAACAATGAGAGTAATTTTTTCTTCACAGAACTTTTAAGATTGGTATGTGGACCTTCCTAGGTTGATAAAATAACTGAAAGAAGAAAGTTGTAATTAAATTACCATTTTTATAATAATAAAGATGTTGGGGTGTCGAAACACCCTGCTATGCCAGTTGAGGGGTTTTAATAAGGTCACAACAATTATTTTTGGTACGTGACATAATTAGTAGTCTGTCTGTCAAGAAAATAAAATGTTTTATATATTTTTTTCTTTCAGTTATTCACAATTATCGTTGCTCTTACATTAAGTTTCCTGAAAATTGTATTCGCTTACGAGTAGAAAAACGTTCTAATTTACCAGTTAGTAGATATTGGAATTTTGACGTGGAAGGTTGCAGTGAATCGTGTATCTTCTTATTAACTCCATATCAGTCTTTAATTATTTTTTTATGAGATTGGATAGAATCCAGTAACTGAATTCTGAGATTACTGAAGAAAATGATTTACATTTACTAAAACCGTTGTCTGTAAGTGACACCTGTACGACAGTTTTCATGCTGAAGAAATTTTGCTATGCGGAATTGTCATTTTCTAGGTCATTTTTTTTCGTTTATTTTCATTATGGGCCACTTCTTGCTATGTCTCATCATTCGAATTTCTAAGAGATAATGTAGTTATAGTTGTTCTCTGAATGATGTCATTTTTGGCAGTGGTCGATTATGATATCAATATAATTATACACCAAAATACACAATTGGAATTTTACGAAAACCATTCTCCTCTTTATAATTGTAAAGTTTATAACATTTTCCTCCAATACCACACAATTTGTGGGTAAGGATTTTTGATATCTTATTTACAAAGCCATAAGGTAATTTCATTATAAATTTCAGATTGGCTATTTTTTAGGGAAATATATTTATTTATAAAGATAGCAATGTTGTATAGGAGCCTTCTGTATTAATAGTCGGTTTAGTTTTTCCATACTTTAGAGATTTATGCTTTGGTCTCAGTAATTTGAAAAAGTTATCTTACTGTACACGTAAATTAGAATAATTTTTCGAAAAAAAGTCCCATTATTTATTATTCAAGAACATGTTATGGTTATCCATTAGCTTTATCAAATCAATGTTTGTAGGGGTAGTTTTATCTAAAAGATATTATTTTTATCTAACACTTCATAATTCAAAAGGAATCTGGGAGGAAGGTACCTATACAATAAAATAGTATAAGAGAGACAACAAGCACGCTGAACTTGGTTTTACCGAAATATGTAAGGCAGAAATTATATTTATCAAGATGATGATGTAGCACGGTTTATATTTTAAAAAGTCGATTAATGCAATTGACACTTAATATAAAATATGCATTGGAGTGTTTCAATAAAAAGAATTTTTCTATAGTACAGAATCTATTATTACAACTTACCCGCAATCGACAGGAAAGAACTTGTGTAAACCAAGAAACCCACCTGCAATTAGAAATATAATTAGTTATATACATTTAAGAAGTTTCCAAATCAACGGTTTACAGTTCGTATCAATTACGGACTATAAAATCCATTTCAGTAGTAAACTCAGCCACAGAATACTTTTGAAACTTTTTCGTCTACGTAGTCTGAATATTCATTAAGTAGTAGTTGAGGTGATTTACAGAATGCTACCTGAATAATTATGCTATAATAGGATCATTAATAACTCAAGCTATGAAATAAAATTATTACTTTGAAAAGTATATCTAATAATTAGGTTTGCTCTTGGACTGTTCTTAAAACTTTCTGAAAGCGCTTTGGTAAGGCTTGTCTGGAAGTAGCTTGATAAGGGTTGTAGGCATCAGCTATAATTCCACGACTTTCCATAGAAGGAAGCTAAATTAAATTTTTAAAGCGGAAAAGTGAGATGGTAGTGGTCGCAAAAATTTACAGCTGAAAAGAATTGATTCATTAAGTTGATATTTGAGGAAGAATTAAAGTACAAGTGTAAGTTTTAAAAGGTGCAGACACAAAACATTTCAGATACGCTTGTATTTATTTGCAGAAACTCTCTTAACAGCAGAAAATCATTATTATTTCCTTGGATAATAATGTTTGTCCGAGTTGATAAAGAGATTTGATTCGTATATATATTTTTTTTAAATTACGTCAATATACAGTATACTTTTATGCTTCATTACACGTTATTATTATCAGTGAAAATTTTAAGCTTTCCTAACGTATTTATTTTAAGGTTTTCTACGCTACTAAATTTGGTAGTAAATATGTCTGAAAAAGTTAGTTTTTCCATACAGGGCGTGAAATTAATGATTAAAGTGTAGCTTTTTATTATCTGCCATTTTTTGTGTTAAAACATTCAAGAATCCTTCCCATTGCGTAACTAGGGAATGATATTCTTGGTATTAATTTTATTTTGTTTGTAAAATAGCTTGTGTGTGTTTCGCTGACAGAAATTAAGGATCAGCTTACATCCCAGTTGATGTCGTGATTTTGTCTGTAGATAAAGGTAGTTTTGGACCGAAACGGGTACGTCGATTAGGTTAAGTAATTGTTCTAATTTTTTTCTTACGTTTCACTTTCTAGGAACCTAACTTCCAAAATTGAACTAGAATTCAATTTTCACTGATCAACGTAGATTGTTGTTTCGCGGATAAAAACCTCTTCGGATTTATTGTCTTTCACAAATTCACAAACAGGAAATTCCTCTTGGGCCTATTCCAACCACATACATACACATACATCTTTAAGAGATTAACTGAAAAATCTTCATGGAAAGTTCGCAATTCATTACATGAATGTATTGTCGTTAACTTCATTTTACCTTGCGGTCTAGAGGCTGGTGCTTTTTTTATATGCTTGCGTCTGGCGGTACAATGCCCCGGATTCGGGTTACAAAGTTGGAGCGCGTCTTTTGCGCTTGCACCGCAATCATTGTTTGAGGTGTGTGTATTGGTAATGTGTTGACCTTGTTATTCTCTCTATTATTAGGTCTGTGGTTATGAGCAGAGCACAGTTAATTTGGTGCCCACCTGTGAATGGCCTTACCGAGCGCGATTCCAATCGCCAAGACTGCAAAAAATTTCCTGTCCCCGCGAGATTCGAACCGAGGACTTATTTCATTCAATCCTAGCTCTTTCCCAACTGCGCTACTTAGTTTCTTCATTAGATTTCATCCCCTATAAATGTTGACCATGAATATTTGCTTGTGAACTTTGACTATACTTTCCTATTCACTAGTGTTTGTCTTTCAGATTTAGTAGTCATAATCCGACACTTATTATCAGAGCATGGTGATGTCCTATTTTAAGGATTTTAAATCCATCTATTGATGTGCACTTTCACGTATCGTCACTAATATCTTCATAGAAGGCTTTGAAAGTTTCGCTTTGGAATTCTCTGAAATGAAACCGAAGATCTGGTTCCGATACGTTGACAATATCTTTCTCGCCTTTACAAGCAACAGTACCATGGATGTAGAAGGCAACAGTTCGCATTCTTTCGGATAACGACAAATTTGGGCATTCTGTATATTGCCAACGCAACCACACTGACCGCTATTAACATGCCGATTCTCATCATTTTTGTCGTCAATTCATGTGTGAATCATGATATTTCCAAATCTCTCAAAGGCCTTCAGAAAGGAATAACGGGTACCCTGTTAGGGATATGCAGTTATTCATTAATCACCATCCGCTACCACGGTCACTCAAACCTTTGAGCACCTATTCTTCTGCAGGGATAGTCACAGATCGCATAAATAATTTTCTTCAGAAGCAACAACTTAAAACGGTGTTCAATCCTCTGAGCAAGATCTAACAGATTCTTCCTTCACCAAATGTTTAAATTTGATTTAAACACACATAAATTTTAATAACAAAATTTACGAAATTCAGTCAGAAGTTCTAAATGTACTTCTGATTTCATAAACAAGCAGTTTTAACCTCCAGTTTTACTTCATAATTTCGGCAGTTTATATTTAATTTAGATCTGTTTAATCTTGAATTAAACAGGGAAATTTCAGTTCACATTTAGGAAATATTAAAAACCAATCTGGTTTCGCAAGCATCGATTTTAAAGACCGGAGCAAACTGCAACTTAGCATTTCACGCCGTAAGCGACCTACTAAACCCAAGTTCACCGCTCTGGCTTGCAAACACACACGGAAATGCAATCCGCTTACAGTGCTGAATTGCTACTTCGTACCTTTAAACGCGCTCTAGTAATCTACACAAGAATTGAACTTTGATATGTTACTTAGTTAAGCGTTCTTGTTTTGTATAAATAGAACGTTTATTTTCGTAATAAAACAATCTGCATCTAATGTCTGATTCATTCACTACGTCGCAACCCTGATACCAAGTCATAATATTATTTGGACGTGAGGCTGCGTCCCTCAGGGTAGTTTACTGTCGTCCCTTTTAAGTACCATTGACTACATTGGTTTAAAACATAAATGCAGTCTCATTTATGTGCTTAAGGGATAGAACCAGCGCAAAGCAACGGAAACCTGATCAGCCTCCAGGCAATTATGTTCACCAAAAAGCAAATTGAACAGAATATTATCAAAATGTGTTTACTGAATCTGTTGCTTCTGTCACGCTACTTATATAGGTGAAACAGGATATATACTAAAGACCTGTATCTCTGAACGTCAGATTTATTTCAGATAAGGATTTGTATCATCATCAGCCATCGTCGAATACCAAAGCGACCGGTCACAAGATTCTTTTTGATGAGAGATCCATATTCTGAAAATTACCTTTCTTCATAAACAAAAATAGTCAAAAGCTATTGCCATTTGCAAAAAATCTCAATAACCTAAATCGCGACGAAGATTACGCCCTTTCTTTCGTATGGAAAGTGATATGTTTTCCATGTTGTGGCTCCTTTACTAGTACTTAATTGTTGAAAATGACGTTATTACTGCAAGAAAGGACGGAGCATAAATTATTTAGAAATGTTTATTTATAAATGTAGATAGGACAGCAATAAAACACTTAATCATTTTTTCCTTACAGTTTTAGAAAGTGTTGATTGTTGACATCGGTGGAGCACATCGATAAGAAGAATTACCATTTCTTTAGTTTTTAAAATATTACTGCTGTTACATTATAAATTGCCGATATTGAATAACGTATGTAAGAAAAGTTTTGAGATTTCTTAAAAACTTAATAATAGAAACTATAATTGTTTTATTTAAATATATACTACATAAACCTATTCACTTAACATTTAACAATAATTATAATTCCCTGTGGTGAGTGGTCATATGGGATACGTGAAATCTTCGGCCTAATCTGCTCGCTGAAACTCTCTTTCTAATTTTTGCAAATTCAATCAAGTTCTGAAGCCTTGGATGATTCAAAACTCAAGAGCGGCCTGTTTTGGGAAGATTCATACACGGCAAACCTTTCTCACATTCCCTAATGACGCGGTAAATTGTTGCCACACCAATATTTTGGTTCATATAAACGGTGACCATGTCAGGATTGGGCATATGCCCAACCAAGTTGTAAATACCTTTTTTCAATTACAGCTTGTAAGACATTTTGCAATACTTTCTAAGCACAATATATTGTCAAACTGTAGAGAACATTTCACAGTTACCCCATATACAATGGCAAGTTGTTTGCTTTATTTTTAATAGAAAAAAATAATACGAAACTTTTTCTCAAAACTTTTGTTACATACGTTAGGAACAGACTAACTCGGTAGAAGGGTGTGGTGACTTACCTTATTTACATTTGAATATAACAGATCTAAACTTTTAGGGTAGCCAAATACACCTCTTAGTTACTTAGTTACTATAGTGTCACAGTGTGTGTGTGTGTGTGTGTGTGTGTGTGTGTGTGTGTGTGTGTGTGTGTGTATGTGTGTGTATGTGTATGTGTCAAAAACGAAAACGCAGCCTCGATGGGTAAACCTTTACTAAAATTATACTATTATATACTATTGAGAAGCAGCCCGCTTGCTGCTAGCTATATACAGCGATTAACCTCAGATTCAGATATTTGTATGGCAGTTTTCATTCTAACGTGAAATACTGAGATCGTTTTCCCAGCCTACAAATTTAATTCGGGGGATATTTTTAGGAACACTTGTAAAAAGGGTAGGACCACCCACTCAGCTTTAAATTGACATACAGGGCGATGTTACTTATTTCAGGAAAAACACTCAGTTCTAGCTGTCGACAAAATAAGCCTGCATAATCACACAAACAGATTTGGATACTGCTGAAGCCATAAAAGATTCTCAAAACATCGTAATTCAGTTTATAACAAAATACAAGGCAATTGCAAATTAGAACCACCAAAACTAGATGCCTTCTGCAGCGAGGATATGGATGCCTCCTGCGACGTTCCCTCTAGTCCTTCTACCAGCGAGTATATCAACAGGGAATCAAGCCAAGGTGGACCTCGTACGCCACAGTTTTTGTGTCAAAGGTGAGATGTGACCAGACCGCTCCAGGAAGCATTCACAGCAAATTTGTTAACCAGTACGGTGAAGGCAGAAGATCTACCCTTTCGTACACACAACGCTAAATGTGTGCTTTTTAGGTTACTTGATTCTCATGTTTGGGCAAAATACGCCTTGATCAATGGTTCTGCAAATCCTTGACATCGCCACAAATTAGCAAGTTCATACGCCAAAGCCTACGGAACGTTATGTCGACCGATGGCTTCAGATACACCCAAGGAAGACATAATGTATTGACGTCTTCAAAATTCGACAAACATGATTCCCTACCAAAATTCAAATATGCCGGAGAATAACCTGTAACCTCATGTATCGCTGTACGTAACGCATAACCTAATTGTGATAACTTCTCATCCCAGTTCCGATGGTCGTTGTTGACGTACGACCGTATCATGGTCTTAATGACTCGATTCGCCCGTTCACATGGGTTTGCATGTGGGTGGTAATTTTCCTTATACACAATCTTGCTGTCATAGCGTTTGGATAAATCCCGAAATGCCTTACTAACGTACTGCTTTCTCGAGATGCCTAACCGCCGTAGCACTCGCAGCAGTCTTCAGAATAAACATCATCGCGTATTTTGGGAAGCAATCAACAATAACCAAAATAAACCGATTACGCTTGACTGACACCGGAAGCTGACACACCAAATCAGTACAAATAACCTCCCAAGGAAAAGGGATAGTACGCTTGTGTATTTCACCATAAGGTTTCTTCTGTTCGAGTTTCTGGGAATTACATACTGAACACCTCTAAACTTAACGGGCGACATCGAAATTCATCTTAGGGCAGTAATACCGAGCAGAAACACGCCCAAGAATTTTGAAATAACTAAAGTGCTCATCCGTTGACTCATCATAATTCTCCACTAAAATCCTAGCACTTAGTGATTTTGGAACCACCAGTTTCCTATCGTAGCCCTGTTCAGGTAAGGAAACCCTGCATACGTTAACTTAAAGATGTTACTGCGCTCCACACGCCACTTGTGGATATTATGGTGGTTTTCGACAATTCTAGCCCTAAGCTTCTTATACCACTGATCCTGGTCGACTTCTTGAATCTCGATCAACGCTATAGCCCGAGACAACGCATCATGTACGCTCTTCCCCTCCGATGTTCTGGGTGAGTATGTAACCTAAGCCTGTCTCAAGACTTCAACTAAATTTTGCAGTCTTACGGGTCAAACGATGAAGTTGTAGACAGGAGAAGCAAAATCTTTGAAAAACCTCCTATACGACGAGATTAATTCTACAAAACGCCTGACATCCTTACTGGATTTCGGAAAGGGATAGCTTACAATACAATCAATCTTAGACGGGTCCACTCGTAGTCCTTGCCTATCGATAACATATCCTAAATACTTCAATTGGGATTTAACTAACTCACATTTCTCGGGATTAACTGTGAGCTCCGCCTTCAACAACATAGTAAACCATTTCTGTAAAATCTTTAACTGTATCGTGAAGGTAGGGGTGGCCACAATGATGTCATCCAAATAGACTGACATCTAGGGGATTCAGTCAAAACCGAACAGCTCATCTACCAAAGACTGAAAGGCCCGGGCGCGTTATGCTACTCGAACGGAAATCTACGAAACTGAGAGCGCCTAATCAAGAACGACAAACGCTGTCTTCTTCTTGCTGCTCTCCTCCGACTCCACCTACCAATAAGCGGAGTTTAAGTCAATCGAAGATAAGTACTGGATGTTGGAAAGCCGGTCCAGAATAAGGGGCATATAAGACAGTGAGTATGAATCCCGCTTGGTCACACTGTTCGCCTTCCTGAAATCTACATAGAAACGATATTCCCCGTTGGAGTTTTTGACCATTACTACTGGTGAACTCCATTGCTAAGAAGAAAGCTCAATTACCCCTAAACTTAACATTGTATTTATTTCCTGATTAATTTCTCCTGAATGTAAGGCAAAGCCGGGTAATAACGCTGCTTAATAGGGCTTGCATCCCCGTGTCGATAACAATTTTAACTCCTTCGGCACAACCTATACCAGATCTCATCTGCCGAAGAAAATGTGCTGCTAAATCATTTAAAGCTTGGGTGTCCCCACTGGTTAGCTGCTTCTTCACTCGAATGGCGTTGACAACAGTTTTATTCCCAAAGTCCCATGTATCCTTTCGAAAGTGAGGCACCAAGTCCATTCTATTCCAAAAATCGATGCCCTAAACGATGTCCTCAGCGACGTTCTGTATCACCACAGCCTTAATAACTTTAATCCTATCTTCTAATCTAAAATGCATATAACGTTCTCCCAATGCAGTACACAACCGACCATCAGCTACCGTGATAGAAGAATGACGGCACTCTAGCGTAATCCCCATTTAATGTAATTTTTTTCACCCTAGTCCTTCAGTCACAGTTAGGCTAGCCGCGGAACCTAAAAGACACATGAATGACTCTCCGTAAACTTCAACCTGTAAGTAAGGACGTGAATCCTCCACTCGACTTGAGAATGTGTTACAAACTCTGGCCCCCTGCTCGTAAAACTTAACAAAACTCGAACACGACTTCCACGGTGAACTGATAGGCTGCTTTTTTAGGATAGCCGTCCGGCTACCTGTTGACCTCAAGCCTAGTTTTCCGAACACTTCGGACAAGTAGTCTTTACTACACATGAGGAACAAAAACGTCTAGTTTAAGCTTTAGCACACCTAGTAAAATTATGACCGATCTCCAGATAATTATAACACTTCCTTGATGGGACTACTCTATCGATGGATTCAACACGAGCCTCGGAAGTCTTATGGTTAGATGTACAAGCTAAATCAGGTTTCAATAAATCAACCTTATTGACTGTAGGAGTTTGCTAACTAATAGTGAGTTTCTCAGTAGTCTCCAGTTTTTTGCATAACATCAACAATTCAGAAACGCTATGATACTCCTATAAAGCAACCCCCTGAATAAAAAATGAGTCGATATTCCGCCTATCACCGCCAATTTATCCAGATCCGAAGTTGGATGAGAACCTACAAAACAGGTTTACCATACAAGTGAAATAATTACCAACTTTATAATCGAAGGACAGGTATTCCTCCCTGAAGCGACGGATGAAGTCGTTCCAATAGTTGATCTGAACCACAACAGAACGATACCAGATCCATGCGCTACCACACAATAAGTCAATGATGGAATTGTTCAAGTCCGCTGGAGCGATCCCTCGGGCGACTTGTAACTCTTCAGCGATCTCGATGAAAGCATTTACGCTAAGTCCAGTATTATCCCCACTGAAACAAATACCCACTTGTGGACTCGTACAACCTTACAGTTAGTGTTAAAATTACTCGAAGACGGCTGACTACCATTAACAGAAGCAGCGGAACTCTCTACCCCATACTGGAACTGAAGGTTCTTCTGCCGGCTGGCCTAACTTATCTAAAGTGTTTTCAATAGAATTAAGTTGATTCACCGAATTGTTGATGTTCAAACGCACATACAAATGACAAAGTTTGGATAGCTTTGACACACTACCTGCAGCTTGAGTTGAACGTCACCAAAGCCAATGAACCACTCCAACAGGTATTTTGTTTAGTTGATAGTATTTGTAACGCATATAAATTTACAGTGACGTGATTCAAAGTGTCGCTTTGGCACGCAGTGCCATTGTTTATTTAAATTTTAAGACGTTGAACAGAAATTATCGCCCTGAAGTCGATTTCGAGTCATAGTTATCAATTTTGATTGTTGTAACGTAGTTCCTCTGTGAAAATTTAAAGTTGTCACCGTTTTTGAAATAGTTACATCATTTTCTGTCATTTTTGTCGCCTGTGCTTAGTTTAAACGTTTTGCAATTAACCTCACTAACCTTTTTGGAGTATTTTTAACGGTAACGAGTACGTTTTTTAGGGCCGGTTTTTCAATTATGGTTTAAACTCATTTCAGATTTTAAACCCATTTCGCACATACTGTGCAGATTTTCACTACTAGTTCAACCGGTGAACTTAGTTTGAATGGCGTTTAAGTTAAACGGTCCAGAAGGCTGGTTTAAACTCAGTTCAGCGACATTCAGAGAACTCCGTACTTGCCCAATCCACTATATGATATTTTGGTTTGGTTATTACTCGCATTTAAATTTGAAGTTTAAACATAACCTGGAAAAGGAATCATGGTTTTTGTCTTGTCCACTGAAAATTTTTATTAAAAGTGGATAATATGGAGCTTTTATTTGCAACACTGGATAATAACGATGGTTTCAACTTTCGAGTTCATCTGTAATAAAATTTGGTGATCATTTATTTATACCCATTTTCAACAGAAGTAAGAAAATTAATTGAATTACCCACGTGCTTCCAGTTTGAAACTACAGAGCATGAAAGCAAACAGAAAATAAGGGCTAACGGCAACTCAAATCAGATCTGTGAGCGGTTGACTCAGACGCAGAATTTGTTTAAACGAATGCGATGTTAGATACACAAGTGTGTTCGAAACAAAGCTACAGTTAATCTGCGTTCACGTGAACCATTCCCAGAACTCGATTGAAAAAGGGAAACGTCGTTGAATCGAGATCAGCTCATGAACTAAGTTCTCGTGAACGACAATTTAAACCAATATTGAAAAACCGGTCCTCATTGTCACCCACATATTTTCTACATCAAATTAGTTCATTGCTAATTATCTGTGTTTTTCATTAGAAGATTGATCATGTTTGCATGTGTCTTTTGTGTATCTTTTCCGGTGTACAAGGATTCAGACGGTGAGTTCAACCCAGCTGTTCGCCGCTCAAGCATTGCCAAGTTAGAAATATAAAGGGGGCATTACTTCTAAGGTCGTAAAGAACCAGCTATCCTCACCGAGCGTTCTTAATCCGGCACCCTTGTTACAGCCCATCGTAACGGGATTAGGGCAACGAATCTGTGTATTTTTTTCGATTTTGTAGATTTTATGTGGTAACAAACTGGCGCTTTTGTTTAAAAAAGCAGTTTATGCTGTAACGAGCTTGCATCCCAATATGGTGCCATTGTTCTGTTGTCATAAAGTCGATTTTAGGCTGTAAGAAATTGGCTCCCAAACGTGTAGCCTTGTTTTGCCTACTTGAGGGCCTGTTTCGTGTCGTCAATAACATTTCAGGCTGTAACAGGGCCTATCATTATTCACAATTTCCACTGCGGGTTTTATTAATTGTATTAAAACGTTTTATCTGACACTTTAGTACTTTCTCATTTCAGTTATGCCGATATTGTTTATGCTTCCTGTTTGGATTGGGTGGATTCAAAGAGAATTCAGAGGATTCGGAACTACTCTGTTTGTGTAAATGTGATCATCACTCACAATCTTGCTAAAATCAAATGGCTTAATATGAATAATAGTCGTATATTACATTTTGCTTGTTTGAATTAATGGTAATCAAAGCCTAACGATATTTTTATAACAAAATTAGTTTCAGAACTGACGTCCACAGCATTAATATTGGAAGCCTACCAATAATACCTGTTCATACGTAATTTTTATTTTAAGAGGTATTTTACCTTTAATTTAGTTAAGATGTATAATTCTCTGTCACCACACTTAAAAACTTTGAATTTTGCAAAGTTTAAGCGACGCCATACCGAAATTTTACTGAGTAATCAAATTAGTTCTCTATAAAATTGATGAAAAATAAATTTCCTATACTGAAATAACCAAAACTTACTTTACTCGCTCATTATGCCAACAAGTTGACATTAAAATATTTTATAAGGTTAAGTTCTTTTGTATTTTGTTAACTTTTATACCTTTTTTATTTTGTAAGCCTTCGTCTTATGTATACCGGAGAGGTTAATATCATAAAACGGGTGTTAGACTTAAACAATATAATATATTGTGAAATAATTTCAATGATGTTGAGATAAGACGTTGATGGTATTTTTGATTTAGGACTAAATTGAAAATGGAGCACTCCTTTATTAAAATGTAACTTCCCAATACAATATCCTTTGTAGCTTAGTAAATTTATAAAATGTTCCAGTAGCATAATGCAGTAATTTAGGATCAGTTTCTATCAGGATTAATATAAATGCATGTAGTTTTTATACAGCAATTAATGGCTTTTTGTAGCAATGTGTTCAATTTCCTTACAACCGTGCGTCTTGCTTTTTTTGCGACATGGATTTCTCGGTGTCATAAAAGACACTCTGTGTTTATTCATGTAAATTTGTCCCATTATAAGTCAGCTTTTGCTTGAAGTAACGACTTCTTTTATTTTTTCGGTGCCGCTGCGAGCGGTTTACTTAGCTACACGAAAAATGCATTATTTATTTTTTGCTTGTAAGACGGGAAATAACTGCCGTCAAAGGGGATTTACGTTTTTGGATGTAGAACCTTCGATTTTTCGTGCTTTCAAACTACTCTAGGCGGTCGCGTTTAGTTTTAAATTGGATCTGATTTTCCAACTTTCAACCAAAATGTTTATATTCGTCGTTTTATGACATTTATGAAATTTAAAGTGCAACTTTTTTATCTACGACCTGTGTACGTTTAAAATGGCAGGCTTTAGTGGCATATTACAGCGTGCAAGTACAAATTTAATTAGTGCTGGTTGCTAGTTGTGGGGGAAAATATAAAACTAGAATACTCTTGCAAAGAATACAAATGTGGCATTATTCACAGTAGCAATAAAATCAGTGTTTGTTTAGAGACCTTGTAGATCAGATAATGGCCAGTGCTAATGCCATGTGACTAAAAATTATCATTATTTTTACATTATGTAAATTAGGGTGTCGCATTATCAATCTTATGTTTCTTTATAGTTACAAATTAGTTTTGAAACTCAGTGTAATCGCGTGTTGCTCATTTTGACAGATAGTGTGCTCCTCTTTTAGTTAAAGGTAAACAATTTTCTTCATAGCATACAATTCATAATTTACTGGAGCAATGACATTGCTTAAAAGTATTTTTTATTTATCTTATTAACATGTTTTCATTTATTACTCCAAAACATTATATTTCAAAAATAGGCGACACGATTTAGTAATATCAAAAATGTTTCAGTATTAGGATACTAAGCGAACATGCGAACCTTCTACCTAATTTTGGGACTTATGGTTAGCGTTATAGGAATGGTCCTATCTAAGTTTCAAGTCGGGACAGCTGTAAGTAATACATTTTTTATATTCAAATACATCTATAGTCAGCAAATAATGCTTTTCTGATTGGTGCTAATACATTACAATAATAAATAACTGCATAACGTATACAACGCGGAACAAGAATTTTGAAAAATATCCAATTATTTTAGATTTATGGCTTCATTAAAATATATCCCACATCGAATACCTATCTACTCACCAATAAGAAATATCTAGAATCATTCTATCTTTTAATTTTTTAAAAAGTTTGTTCCGAACTAATTCCAAAAACATTTTTTACGTTATCTTAATAACTTCAAGATATATTACGTTGAAAATACGGTCGGACTTTCACACGTTAAACTTCTTTGGGTCAACATTTTCTCTATTTCGAATTTTTAATGAATTTGTTGCGATAACATTTCACCTATTTTTTTTCATTTTGAAATTTTTACAATTTGAGGTAAAATTGTCAAATTTTAACATAGATAAATTTCCTTTGCGTCAAATACAGTGTATGCTTTTTACAGAGAAATGGCTATTTCCAAAACCTGAATATATGCTTAGAAATTTGGCAGCTTGTAGACGACCATCTACATATAATTCAATCTAAGTACTAACAATCTTTTCATAGTAGTCTTTATTTGGAGAAATTGATAAAAATGAAAAAAGAAGAAGTTTGCCCCAGACTTCGGGATTCCTCCAAATACACACACACATTTAATGGCTCTAAAAAATCATAAAATGTTTTTGACAAAATCCGAATATGGTGTTGGTTTCACCTAAACATTTTAAATCACGTTCTCACACAGACATCGATTAATCTTGTTACGGTTTAAACAGAATTTTACAACACCGACCGCATTTAACAATGGTTTGTGTTGGGAGGCAACGACAGTAAAGCCCTCGATCATCCACAGCTAGCTCGCGGGAGGGTATGATTTACGTTACTGTTGAAGTTCGGTTCTGTCTTAGGACATGATGCAACACCAAGGCCCCACCGTAAAATTCAACCCCTGGCTAGATGGATTTACTCCGTTTACAGCCGAAGCAGATCGGGTCTGGTACAAAATAGTTACGTGGAGGCTTAATTGTTTGCCAATTACAGGCCTAATTGCTGTAGCTACTAAAGTTCAACTTTTTATTTGCAATCTCTTAACAATTGGCTACTCAATAATTAGACACAACTTTTAAATTCATCGCGATTTCTTATTACTTAAATAACTGACACTTTTATTCAAAGAAACCCAAATATTAGCTTACAAATTAATGAGGTTTGTTGAGCTTCCAAATGATTGGAATTGTAAAGCAGACAATATAGAATGTAAATACATATACAGTGCGAGTGTAAAGTCTGGAACTATCGAAATAGAACTTTTATCAAATGTTTTTGAAAGAAATCTTCGAACACGTCAATTTTTATTTTAAAAAATACATATTTTACTGTAATTGTCACTTTTAGATTGTCTTTTGTTTTTGAGTTATGACGTTAGCGATACTTTTTTTAAATGAAAACCCTCAATTTTTATGATGAATTTGGACACAGCATGAAATCCTAAGACCAAATACTTTAAAAAAAGTATGATACTGTATTTTGAAATTTTCGAGAAAATCGTACGGTTACCAGATCCCCTCAATACTAAAATTTCAATTGGTCCTTTTTCACTCAAATATTGTATCATTATTTATTTAATTAGGAGCACACAACAAAAACAGATAAACAAACTATGAAGAACTGTCATAATTTTAGGGCTAACTCATTGTTTCATGGCTACTTGATTTTTATTCGATTTTTGTTTTAATACTTTAATAGCGATTTTCTCGAAAATTTCAAAATATAGTATCATACTTTTTTAGCGTATTTGGTCTTAGAATTTCATGCTCTGTCCAAATTTAAACAAATTATAGCGAACGTCATAACTCAAAAACAAAAGACAATCTAAAAGTGACAAATACAGTAAAATATGTATTTTTTAAAATAAAAATTGACGTGTTCCAGGATTTCTTTCAAAAACATTTGATAAAAGTTCTATTTCGATAGTTCCAGACTTTACACTCGCACTGTATGCAACATAAAATAATTTATTAAATTTAAAACGCTAGTAAACAACCCAACAAAAGTATATCAATAGGGAAAGTCTTCTGTATATAGCGAGAAAAAAGCTCGACTGAAGACAGTAAACCTCGAGTGTAAAAATCAAAACAGCAAACGTCAAGTGTAGACTATCGACCTGTATTCGTACAATGTAAACAAATATTATTTCGTGCCGACAAAGTAACAAATATATACTACGTATATTGTGAAACTATACTCAAATATGTGGCAGGCAAAGAGCACTGCAAAGTTAAAAAAGAACAGAACAACATGCAATGACGTTCAACCAAGGTAGTTGCTAATTTAGTGAATATCCCTTAATTTAAGCACGCTCCTGGAATATTCACATTTCAGCAAACACTTTAGTAGGTAGGTAATTACAGATGAGCACTTTGAACTTGAAAAAGTTAACCATCCAAGAGGAAATTCTGCATGGAATGAATATCACCCAAATTCAGCTCTGGACCGTTCTAGTAGATCCACGTTGTAGCTGTTCTTGTTAATAGCTTTGAAGATTTATGCAAAGTGAAAACGCGAGATAGATTTTAAACCACCCTCCCCATTGATAATTATCATTTACCTCCAACAAACACAACGTCGTCAAACCGCGGATTTTAACTAAAAGAAAAATAGGCAAGATTCAAGTTCGAAACCTTTGTCCGTATACTACTGGCAAACAGCTGCGACAATGGATACAAGACAAACACCTCTTTTTCGAAAGTGGTTTTTTTATGATCCAACGTGAAGTTTTCTCCGTCAAAAATTTCATTGTCTTTCTTCGATAGCCGGGTACGAGTCTTTAATTCCGACACTGTGATTGACAAGAGAGCTGCACAAACTTAGCTTCGTGTTCGCTCAAACTTAGAGGCCACTTTGTCTCACGACACACAAAAACTTAAGCCACCCCAAGTACAAGTACACACCTGGAGCGATGGGTCATAATCAACAACGTGTTAACTATATAATAGTCCAAGAGCCAGCAACGGGTTTACTTACAGTATTTTTAACAAGCGTGTAACTGTTATGGAAGGTCACTTTGAATATACTGAGAAGGAAACCCGAAGTCTGGCAAGCCTGTGGTGGTGGTTTTGGCCCCCTTGCGTCCTCGAAGGATGGAAAAAATAATAAGAAAAAGTATAATAACTAGTCTGGCTCTTTGCTATGTTAAAGGTAATCATATCTTATGTAAGTAAAAAGATTGACAGACGCTTTCGCGGGTGGTAAGTTTACCCCAGATTCACATAACGTTGCATAATAAACTTAACTATTTACTGTAAAATAGCGAGAGATCCAAAAAACTGATCCTCAGCGGGCTGTGGAAATTCAAAAGTGTGAATAATAAGTTGGTGGCACTGTAAGTCTGTCAAATTCGAGGTTACCAGGTTAGGTTTTCCGTCAGTTTTGACACAGACTGACGCACAATCTAACCTGCTAACCTCGAATTTCACATAGACTTACAGTGTTACCAACATATTATTCCTAGGTTTTGTGTCAGTTTTGACACATTATTTTTTTCCGCTTTTCAAGGACGCAAGGGGGCTAAAACCACCACCGCAGGCTTGCCAGACTTTGGGTTTCCTTCCCAGTATAGTCAAATGGACCTTCCATAACAGTTACAGACTTGTTAAAAATACTGTAAGAAATCCGTTGCTGGCTCTTGGACTATAAGTAATCGGCAACAAGTGACGACTTCGCCCGCGTAAAATTTGGAGAGCGCGTTTTGCTGTCCATTTTTAGTCACGTGATGTTTTGTTGCCCTCGCAAAAAGGAAAATTTTGGGTTTGCAACGGTGGAGTAAGTAACGCTAAGACTACAATCGATAGAAGATTTTGAAATGAACACGCCGCAATCTGAAATGCGTTGTACGGCGGCGTCGCGTTTAATCGACTCGGCGGCACTTAATTGGAGCACGCACAATAGTACAGGATATCTTCCGAATTGCATACCTTAAATGCGATAACGAAACAAAGCTGTCCTGCGTCCGAAAATTATTTAAAGATGTACAGGAACGTACTAGCCCGAAATGGTTGAAGCACTAAGAATTGGAAAATTAATCTAGGCGATTCTCGAATGGTTGCCGATAGAAGTGTCGTAAAATGTTAGTTTTTGTAACAAAACCATATTTTATTTTGATTTCAAAATTACATCCTCAAATATAAAAATTACAATAAAAACTTTTAAGCCAAATAATTCTTTCTTATCAGTCTATTTCCGTTAGAATACACATAATTAGTAAGTATATACTTCCATGTTACATAAATCGAAATTTTAGAAGAAAAACAAGTTCAAATTGATTTACTGACCCTATTTGATGAGTGGGGGTCAGCATGGTCTCCACGCGCCTACTTATCCAATAAAATGGCACGGGCCTACTACTTCAGAATATTTTAAAACCAAAGTTTGCTAAAAAAAAGTAGTTTTAAAATTGTTGTACGGCAAATCGTGCTGACCGGCGAATTGTTCCCAGCAAACAGTAGCTTGCGGCGGATTATTTCCGGAGAATTATGGCCTACGAATAGTTCTAGGTGTATCTTTATAGACCGAACATTCCCAGCGAATCTTGGTTGATGGCGAATAGTTCCCAGCAAAACGTTTCTAGCGAATGCCAGTGGATGACGAATTGTTTGCGGTGAATTGTTACCGGCACAATTCTCTCGGCGAATCGAGGGCGGTGGCGAATAGTGTTCCGGCAGATTGTTACTAGCGAAACGTTTCCGACGAATCGGGGTCGTAGCGGAATATTTGTCGGCGTTTCATTATCGCCGAAACGTAACAGGCGAATCGTGGTCGGCGACGACCCTATGTATCGTTAGCAGAAAATAGTTACTGACGAAATGTTCCCACCGATTCGTAGTCGGTGCTGAACTGTTATCAGCAATACGTTCCGGGTGAACCGTGGTCGGTGGAGAATCGTGGTTGGTGATGAATCGTTATCAGTAACAAATCGTGTTCGATAACGAATAGATCCCGGGGAATCATGTTGGTCGGCAGCGAATCGCTAACTGACGAATTTTACCCAACCCATATTCTATCGTCGTTGAAAGTTTGTTGCATTGTTATAAACTTATGTATCATCGGTCACCATGTCAGAAAAACACTAATTTGTAAACTGTACGAAAAATAAGCGTATTAATGAACTCAGGGCCAACGATTTAATAATAAACTGGGTGTTTCTATGTTCTATGTAATAGCAGTGACAATTTCAGGTCGCACCAAAGCAGGCTATGTTTGACAGATTCGATGGTTCCTGTCCTGGTCACAACGTATCCATCACTTATGAGATGAAGGGGTTGAAAAGCGAGGGCTCCAAGATGATTATAAACACAACCATTACCGTAAAGTACGACATCTTGACAGACCCTACGGTAATTTATTTTTTTTTATTGTCTTGATATAACTTCTAACAGGTGTCCCAAAACCTTCGTTATCGAGCAGACACTGAAATTGAAAACATATAGTTCATACTTTATGTCAAGATTGGCATTTTATTTTATAGTTTTGTTTATAAATTAAGAGCTATACGTTTTTAATTTCAATACCTGCTCGATGAGGAAAGCTTTGGGATAGGTACCTGTTATTTTGTTAATTCTTATCTGTCAATTAAAAAAAAACACTAACAGGTTTTCTAACGTTTAGTAATCTTATGTAACACAAGAATTGACCAAGCTTCCTAAAGTAAATTGAAATATCGAACATCTGTTAGTGTGCTTTCGATTTACTATACCACTTTCTCTACTTTCAGATGCTGATCACGATACACAGATGTAGATCTAAAGAAAATTTGGACACCTGCGAACACTTTCGGGACTTTAAAACCACTAAGTACTGCGCGATGCTTGCTTCCTCCTCCGGGTTATGGGACTCCTATTTTAAAACGTTTACGCCGCCGTGGAAGTGTCCAATAAAAAAGGTAATCTGTCTTGAAGATTTTGCATTGTATTAAAATAAAACGTTGAAAATGAAGACAAAAAGATGCCCTGTACGCTAACAGTGAATATTAGGGTGAATTCAAGCGTGTTACAAAAGTAAACCCAAATTGTAGTATCAGTAAATCCAAGTCTTGCTAGTCATTTTGAGAGTTAAAGAATATTGATATTAGTACAAGATATAAACTAAACGTGAAGCATTATGCGCATACTAACTTATTGGTAACAACGATGCTATGCGTTCTTTTGAAGTTAAGCGCATGTGCTTCGTTTCATCGTAATCTTACCAATATTAGTTATAGGTTTACCCAAGACCAAGGCAGGAACACGAGAAGGCTAAGACGACAGTAATACAAAATCAAAATAAAACGAAGAGAAGGAACAAATGAAAAGACCAATACAATATCACAACAAGAACCACGCAAGATTCAGGTAGGAGTAAGACAATGCAAAAAAAAATAGAAATGAGCAATTCAGTTCTAAAATACGATTAACACAACGCCAAGACAAAACGGAAACAAATCTTCGTGCGGCAACCAAAGTAAAAGACCAATGAGACCAATGCAAGACCAAGTTAAAACTATTCCAAGATAAGACCAAGGCCGAAACAAACCCAAGGCAAGATTAATGCAACAGGAAAAACAAAGACAAAACCATGCTAAAACAACACAAATATAGAATCAACTCTAGATCGGAACACAACCAACATAGGACAAAACACGAAAAATAAAGTCAAAACCAAGAGAAGCCCAAATACAAATTAGAACCACACTAAAAGAGAACTAAAACAGCATAAAAGCAATGACAAATTATCATTATGGAAATAAAGACATAAACAGCAAAAGTAATGCAACACCAAACGAAACCAACACCAAATTTGGTTTGACTAGTCGAATATAAAAGAGACAGAACACGGACACGGTGACAAAATAACATTAGCAAGAAATCGAGCAATAACCAAGACAAAAATATTGTAGAGTTAAGACAGGAGCAAAAATATACTGAAATTAAGCGAAAACGAAAATAAAATAATGCAGAAACAGGACCGAAACAAGGTTACAACAAAACTAAAAAGAAAAATCAAAGCATTAAATACTATCACGAAATGCAAAATTAAGATAGGACTACGAGAAAACCAAAACAAGGCTAAACTAAAACCAAAGTAAAACGGAGATAAAACAACTAAGTAACACGATACCAAAACAAGAAGAAATGAAAAGAAGGCAAAGATCGAAACAAAACTAAGACAACAGGAAGATGCAAGACCAAGATAGTAGCAAGGCAATTGGACAATACTGAGATGAAGCAAAACAAGAACAAAGTAAAGATAAATCACAAAGGACAGCCAAAATTATGGACAAAACACTCAAAACAAGATAAAAACGGATTAAATCAGGAGAAAGATTGAAAAAAGGACGAGAAAATATGAAAAACGAAACAGATAAGACGAGGCTAAAACATTTAGAAGTGGAAGTCAACTCAATGCCAAAACAAGGATCAGACAAGATTTAGGTGAAAGCCAGACCCTACCAAAGTCGCAAATAGACAACGCAATGCTAAGACAAGTTCACAATTCTGGGACAAAACAATTTAACAACACAAACAAAGGCACAACCAGGAGAAGACCAATGGAAGATCAAGACAAGTCTAAAGCAAACGAAAACAATAAGAAGATAATTGCAAAGCAACGACCAAGACATAATGTAGAACAAGACAAGATGACAGGATCAAGAAAGTACCGAGACGAAGCGAAAACGATAACAAAGTAATTCCAAAACACGACCGCAACAAGACCAAGGTTGAACTAGCAAATGCTCAAAACGTAGGCAAATCATGGACGGAAGAAGATCAAGGAGGATAAAACCAGGACTAGATTAAAACAAGCCGCAGCAAAAACAAGACACTTAAGGACCGATTAATATAAAAACAGGACATATTTAAAGTGCATATTTGGGGATTATCATCTTTTCTGTTGCAATTTTATTTTACCATGGTCTGCGCCCAAGATTTTTTAATTGTAAAAACGTAAATGGATTAGGAATGTACCGCCCTTTAGCAAACAACGGGGATCACCTTGACCAGCTCAAACTTTTCGGAGATTTATTGTCATGGGTAAGGATGAGCCAATGATTCTTCAGGTTATCCAATGAAACAAAATGAAGAAAAATACAAAATAGTGGTAGTTTTCAATCACGACAAAGTAACAAATTAATAGAACTCACAGTCTGAATAAAACCTACTTGTCTTGTTTGGTTCCTAGCTTACGCTAATCTATACCCTGTAAACGTAGAGAATAATAGAGAGGCTTTAATAGCAAATAACTTAGGAAGTTAATTTTTTTTTAAATTATGCGAGAGGTCCGTTAGGAACAAAGGAAATCTACAATGTACGAAGTTAAATATTGAAAAGAAATGGATTGAAATATGGGCCAAAAGTGAATTGCGCATTTAATAGTATCAAGGTCATTATCATAATACATTTACTGGAACTGTACAGATATAACTTAGCGAAAAGCTCGTCCTATATAACATTCAGCTTTGCAGGTGCTGGCAAACGAGCTACAGGCCTTCGAAAAATATAGTATATACTATCAAAGTCATATTTAAATACCTTTCGCTGGCTGCTTTAAGCGTTAAAAAGACATTTTCATGGTACTATCTTACCCACAACTTAGAATTTAACCCTTAACTGGTAACGTATAAGTTTGGAGCACAACTGGTAACGTGCAGTCTGTGAGCCTGGCACACCTTTGAAGCGAAAAAACTTAAACCGTTATAATTATTTTTTAAATATATACAGTGTGTCCCAGGATTGATGTTACAAGAGGTGAGATGTATTAAACATTTTTGAATTTTATTTTAAGGTTCTGGGATTTGGTCCTGCTTGGTTTGAAAAGAATTATAAGAATCTTTTAATTTTTTAAAAACAGGTAGGCCTTGACAGGGAAGCGAAAACTATTTTATTTTCAGGTAAACTACCCTTTTTGTTCATGATACGGCAAAATTCTATTAAGAAAAGTTGTTCAGAATAAGAAATTATGGCCCTATACAAAATTTCAGAAAGATCTGTCGACTTAGATTTAACTGTTATTTTTAATAAATGCAATTTGTTTAATCTAAAAAATAACGTTTTAATCTAAGTCGAAAGATCTTTCTAAAATTTTGCACAGGGTCATAATTTTTCATTATAAACAATTTTTCTTATAAAATTTCAAACCAAGCAGGGCCGAATCTCAGAACCTTAAAATAAAATTTAAAAATTTTTAGACCATCTCACCTCTTGTAACATCAATCCTGGGACACACTGTATATAGAGGTTTGTTAAGCATATATTTTTTAGTAATAATAACCGAAAACTTAATGTAAAGAAAAAATTATAAGATAATTTTCAACTTGAACACAAATTGGCAATGTACTTTTTACCAGACCAAGATAAAAAAAATTAAAACTTTTGATCAAAAGTAATTTTATTTATTTTCCGATTAATAATAAGTAAAACAATGCATTTGTAAAAAAAGCTTAAAGAAATATTGTAATTCACAGGGCCTGCCATGCCTGCCAGTGGCAAAAAATTCTCTCGTAAACCGTAACGTTCCGTCTCACAGACTGCACTGAACTAAAAATAAAACACATCTCCAGCGTCAGTTATCCAATTTACCAATAATTGTGCAATAGGTGGGGCACCAAGAGGAGAAAGATTAGGTGTGATCATTCGCCGAAAAGCGGTACTCTTTTGCTGAAACCTTGAGATTAAAACTTGCTTGCAGTCTCACAGACGGCACGTTACCAGTTAAGGGTTAATATAAAATTTGTAACGTACGACTAATGCCCTAACGCAACCATGGCGATCGGGTTGTTTTTCTTGGGTTGTAACGGTCCCGCTAGGAAAGAAACTAAAAGCTCGCCGAAAGTTTGGATGATGGAAAACTTCTGTTAAGGGCAATAAAGGCACACGATCACGTATAAGGAAAATTAGAATTACACGGTTCGCATCTTGGAGAAAAATAATTGCGGCAGCACTACAGAAAGCCGAGCCGGTAACACTTTCAAGCATTTGATGACTTTGGAAAAATATATGGAAAACAAATACTCAAAAAAGGGCATCAGGACCTACCTACGCTCAAACGATTTAGCTTGCTGAAGCCGATTCAAAATTTCAACCTTGTCTCGTTTTTGAAAAGCACAGAGTGTAGTTAGCTTTACTCTACAAAATTCCATTGAGTTAGCAATCAAAAGGAACAGGTATGAATTTGCAAGAAGAGTCTAAGCCGCGAACGCCAAAAAGGTTGTACTCGTTGCATTTTTTGAGATTCTCTAAATAACAAATCATTTATAAAAGTAATTTGAATAATTCAAGCAATTAAATAAGGTAGAACATCTGTAGGGAAGTATAATGGCGATTGTTGTAATTCAAAACATCAGCTGAAAGACGAGGGTTTATTGAAGCTAAATTTAAATCAACATAAAGCAAAATTTTTCAACTATTGTGAATTTAGACGTAACTACTAATACAATACAAAAAATAATTACTTGTTTTAAATAGCATATACTTTATGTAGATTGCCATTCGACAAATAAATAAATATTTAGGTGTAGATCTTTTTATGTATATGTAATAAATAATTAATAAATTATTCTTCAAAAGGGACTCTACCAGAGCGTCGATGGAGTGATCGACCTGTCGGCGTTTTTGTTGCTAACACGAGAAGATTGGTATTGGAGGGTCAACGTTGAAGTTCGTGAAAAACGCACTAACAAAATGCTCTTTTGCATGTACACAGAGGCCATCATCTCCACAGGGAAAAATCAAACGGAAGCAGCTCGTTAAGACACTATTAATTTTAAATGATAGTCAAGATATGTTACGGTGGCGTTTAGTATTTTAGATGTGTTTGGAATATTGCACAAATCAGTATTGTACGTGACAAGCTTGGCGGTAATGGCAGTGCTGCTTAAACAGCTTGAAAAATGATATATAGCCGTAAAGTACCTTATTTGTCCCCTGATTTTAATAGAAATGATACAATAATTCAATTTGCACTGGTGTTTTTCTACGTGTATGTCAATAAAATAATTTTGTTAAATTAGTAATTTGCAGTATGCGTTCTTACATGTATGTTTTCAATAAAGCTTTGTTGTCGAGCTGGTTTCATTTTTTATACTTTATACTATCGATGTAGATTTTTGCAAAAAATCCTATAGGAGCAACACAAGTTTTGTCGCTAATGTACACCGACCATGAAAATAATTACTGTGGACCCGTAAGGTTACAGAAAAATAACAATAGCTATGACGATAGCTGAGCGGATGGTAATTATCGTTTAGAATAGGAACTAAATAACATACTGATTGTTTATACTGATATTTATATGGTTAAAAAATCTGTGCGTTCAGATCAGCTTAGAAAGATTTTATATTAGGGATTATGGAAACTGCAATAAAGCTGGCAAAAGACAAAATGCTTATAAATTCCAAACCGTAATCGTTGTCCCTGTTTGAATGATGTCAGTCAAAGCTGGACGATCAAATATTTTGTGGGCAGATGGTGGATGGAAGGTTTCGAGCACAGATTTGAAAAACGAGCTATAAAGCAGACGTGTTAATTTGGCTTTATTTACACTATAACCGTATATTATGATAAGAGTTTTATAAGAAGCATTTTGTAGCACGCACGGGTTTAGGGTTCGACGAGCGAAGCGAGGAGTGCCCTAACGGAGTAAGTGCGACAACATGCCTTATAAACGATGTATCATACAGTATGTTGTATCCTACACTATCAGAAAGCTAAATTTTCGCGGCTCTATGGAAACGAGAACTGCCAGTTTTCCAAGCTAGCCAAGAAACAAAATTTTATTTGAAATCGGCATTAAAGTACCTCGAAATCGCCATTAAAATACGAGAAGTTTTGCGTCAGTTTGTGTCAAAACTGACGCAAAACCTAACCCGCTAACCTCGAATTTGACATAGACTTACAGTGCCACCAACATATTATTCATACAAGAACTATTTCAAGCCAAGCTTGATTTCATTTTGATTGCTCCCATGTTATAATGTGTATGCAAATATCATCTTCCTCTGGTAAATCGTTTTTGAGTTATACCGCCAACAGACAGACAGACAGACGGAATTAAGAAAACCTGTTTTTCGTCATCTAGAGACACTGAAATGTGAAGATCTGAAGAAATCTTGAAAGGTGATTTGTTCGTTATTACAGTACTTCCCTCGTCTGAAAGACGAGAATCGCATTAAAAAAAATGAGTGGAATCGAAGAATAAAAATCGAGTATGTTAAAATTGAATCGAATTTAATCAAATCGAACTGAATCTAGTAAAATCCATATTTATTTATTAAACTGAAATAGTAAAATTAAATACCATATGATCGAAAACTTGTATCCTTAAGATGGCTGTGGATTTTTTCAAATTTATTTTACGTTGGAAGCGTCATCTGAGTTGATTGTTTTAAAGGTACATAATAATATAATCTTTGCAATTTTTACAGAATTACTTAACTTTTACAGAATGTTTATAAAACTGAATAGAAAGTAATATTGTTTATGGAAAAAATAGAGAAAATCACTGTAAACATGTGTATTTGTTTTTGTTATTAAAATTTTTATGTATTCAACAGACCTATTTGTATTTGTTAAAATGACATTGCTATAATATAACTCTAAACTGAGAGATTTAGAATGCCAATATCACAACAATTAACAACATAAATTTAAGAAAAATAATTCCAAAGCCCTTTACAGTCTAGAGAATAAAAGTTTTCGATCATATGGTAGTATGAAGATTAATTCTGGAAAATTCAATACAATATACGTACATAATACATATACATAAACATAATTGCCGATAACGACATAGGCGTCCAGTTTTAGGACATTAATCCATGTAAGATGGATTTTTTGGTTAATTAAACAAAATCAACGAACACATTTTGAACGAGCTTTAATAAAAGCGATACCTAAAATTCTATATAATTTCAACTTTAAGGGACGGAGGTGTATGGTTTTTATTTAACTTAGTCTTGCACGAAGCACTTTATTTACAAGTTGTCTCAGTGGTGCTTACATTTAAAATAGGTGTTCATTGCATGCAATTGAAGTTGTAGTTTTAGATTAAAGAGGCGTGGAATTTCCTTTTTGTTTTTATTATTGTAAATGTTCATGTTAATTCAATGTTTTTTTAAAAACCTTTTACTTTTCCTAGTACGGATCAAATAATTCGTTACAATAGAAAATCCAATGCGATTTATTGATTTTGACTTATTTACAGCTATCAAAAAATATTTCCGATGAGTTACAAAAAATGATCGACACCGTTAAAGACTTACTATTATTACTATTTTAATATCTGCTTAGGTTCAAAATAACGAATCCATAGTACATCCATTGGCAGTTGTTTTATATTCATTATGATATAAAGTGATAGTTGACTAATAATGTGAATCGATAATGTTTCAATTCCATTCGCGTCTCGAATCGATTCAATTCAAGTCTAGAATCGAGATATGATTCTCGATCAAATAGATTCACGATAATTTATCTATAAAAAAATCAATTTGTTAACCAAGATTCGACAGTAGAATCGAAATCGTTTAATCGAATCGAATTGAATCGAAAAAATCGATAGAACCGAATAAATAGAATCGGATCAAAAGTCGGTTTGCGGTTGTAATCGATATATCGATATTTTCGATTTGCAAGAAATCGTTCACCCAAGCTTAGTTCTTATATTTATAATGCATAATTGAAATAATACTCTTTATACTCCACAAATATTGTTATTTAAAGTAAGGTCTTGATCTCAAAACGAAATTAAAGCAAATAGTTATGTAAAAAAGTAACAATATTTTAATACACATATGTATTTCCTACAGCAAATTCTTTCACAAATGTTTATATAGCCTTAGCCAGTGGTGTAGCTAGAATTCATGGGGCTCCGGGGCAAAAAAATGCCCCCCGTTTAAACGTCACTCAAAAAATAAAATGTGTAGGAAGAAAAAAAATCATATCAAATATATAAGAAAACAAAAAAAACAGTTTAAACCTACTAGCTACTTAAATTAATATTTGCTAGTTACAATAATTGCATATATAAAACTTAATATTCTGTAACACAATACTGCAAAAGAATCCTCTTAAGCTATTAGTGGCTACGATTTTTGGTTTGTTAAACATTAAACAGAAATATTTGTCAGAACTACAGTAAATTTGTAAAAAATAATACCTATTTGGTACATATATCGTGATATAAGAAAAAGAATTCAAAAATCTCGTGTTCTGGCTTTGCTGTTAGCAAATTTAATTATTATCTCACTTAGATCGAGTTTTTCAGCATCTTCATTTTCTATAGACAATAGAGTAAGTCCACTTAATCGTTCTTGACCTGTAGTAGGTAGATCTGAGGTACCTTTAGTAATATTTAGCTTGCTGAACGACCTTTCAACATTAGCAGTTGTGAAAGGTAACGTGAAAAATAAGAGGAACAGTAGATAAACTCCAGTTAAGTCGCATTCAAGTACTTCATAGTTGTTTAAGATTAGATCAAAATAATCTCTAACTGCTAAATCATCTCTCCAGTCACCCTTAACAATATTTATTGAATTAATGTATTGAGCTGTAAGTTTATTCACATCAAATATTTCAGAAATATATCTACATTTACTAATAATTTCAGTTTCGTCACAACTTAATACAGTTTTTGGAGCAACTACATCAAATAGATTATTACCTTTTTTCAAACTCTCAAATCTGTTATCAATTTGTATCGATACACAATCGATTAATTACCACATTAAAAGCATTAAGTCTAAATACAATTTCACGATTACTAAATCTATAATCATTAGAGAGTTAATCAAAATGCAGTTTAACCTTTAATTGGTGTTTTTGTATGAAATCTGTATTGATACTCCACTTATTGACCAGTTCCTTAGCCTTAACTTTTAGTTCTTCATAACATGCCATAAGGTTGCTTATTCCCTTTTGAACTTGCTCCAAAATTTTTACAGATTCATTTAAATCCACGTTTTTCTTTTCCAAAATTTTTGAGGCCATATTAACTTGTGCTAGGATTTTATATAAAATAATTGTAATAAATACAAATTCAAAGGAAATCATTTTTTCTTAACGGCAGATGCAATTCTATCTCTGTTAAGGACATAATAATATCCACAAAACGAAGCTTAACTGCAGTGATAGATGCAATTTTCCCTGACCAATGAGTTGGGTTTAAATTTTTGAGAGTTATGCCGAATCGGTGGTAAAAGATGCCCGAAGGCCCATCTTTTGGTACTTGAACCAAAAAAGGAATAAATAGTTTGTAAAATGGTAAGTATCAAAGACGTTAAACCGGTTAAACTATAAAAACGGATGTTGGATGGCGAACGCCAACGTGACACGACGGGAAAATGCAATTCTATAATATAATAATAATCCACTTCTCATTGAATAAATTTTATAGTTTTTTGTTCGTTTATTGGATATTTTATTTTAGTTATGTCTTATGACTCAGCTCTATACCCGGCCTTTGGTCGGGGCCCCTAATTAATCCGGGACCCCGGGGCACCGCCCCGGTTTGCCCTGCTATGGCTACGCCACTGCCCTTAGCTTTACATGTTTAGAAAATATTTTTTGTTTTTAATAGCAAATCTAGGTGTGTAAAATTTATCTGAGTGAATAACCCTAATTCTGGTGCATAAAAGCTACGTCGTGAACAGGTTGACCGATGCTGCTCAAATTTTATATAAAATAATGCACTAGTCAACATATGTTGTCGTCTGTTCTCCTATTTTACCATATTAAAGCAAAATATTAAAAGAAATCTTCCAGTTAGAAATGTTTAAACAAATTTTAATACATTTCAGTAAGTATCATATGTTAAAATCCTGGTGTCAGTATGTGGTATATTAAATGCCATTTGAAATATAAAAATAATATTCTTAAAAATTACACATTATTATGGCTTTCAAAAGATGGAAGACTTCGATTTCGATTTATGTATAATGTAAACTTCTTCATCGAACGTAAATTTAAATTTAATGATAAATGTGAATTCATAAATTAAAAAATAAATAAAATTGATAAAGGCCACAGACGTTGTCGAAATGTTCTTTAGAAGAAAATGAACATTGTAATCGACCTATTATAGTTATTTATGTACCAAGGGCATTATGAAGATGTTCATGTCCGAGGTTATAAAAAGTAATGCTCGTCTTGCATATTAAAAGTTTCGTCTTACCAGTGTTTCTTAATAACCTAAATAATGGATTAGACAGCTTATATCGGCTGATCAACCATTGCTGTGAACGCATCGACGCATCGAGATACATGATTGGTCAGAAATTTGAGACTTACCGTTCATGAACATACACATATCGTAGTAACCCATAATGACCGCCAGGGTATTATACACCCCATAATTTGCCTTGTATCCCCTTTATTGTGAAACAATAAAGCAACAATAAGACATAAAAAATCATCAACCACCAATCGTGATATTAAAATCTAAAAGTTCTTAACCAATTTCAAGAATTAATAAAGGAAAAATTAAAACTTGGAAATTTGTTTTTCAGTGAATCGACGAAATCGAAAAATGTTTGAACAGGAAAAGACGTTATAATTTTTCGCTTCCACGAAAAAATATTGAAATTGTAACTGAGGCACCAAGTAGAATGTAGCCGCCCTCAATATTTTTACGGAAACTGTAGCGTAACTGTTGTAATACCAGGAGGAGTAAAAATGTACCCAACTTTCTTCTTTTGTCAAAAAAAATTTTTTTCCTTTGTAGAGCTCTGAGTAATTGTAGTTTACAAAGTGGATAAATGATACAAAATCCAAACTTCGAGCTCACAATGAGGAAATAAAGAAGAAATAGCGAGAAGATAGGGAACTTCAAGAGAAAGTGAACAAACTGAGAAGAAAAATGGTAAACGAAAAAGCATAAAATTTGAGAGAGTGAGTATAATAAATAATAATAGTAAGATTGGGCATTACAAAACAAAGTCTTAACTAAGATGGTTAAAAAATAAAAAATTTAAGCAAAGTGTTTAGGCCTGGCCGTAATGTTTGCCAAATCTGTAATAACCTCTTGCAAATCTATTTTATCAATAATCTCCAATTCAATGGATAATAAAGAAAGATTTTCCAATCTTTTCTGGTGCATACTGTTTCTGGCATAATTTTTAGTCTTTTAATTTAGTTAAGCTTCTTTCAGCTGAAGCGACCGAAACAGGTAATGTTAAAAATAATAACAGTGCTGTCGCAATTTCAGGAGAAATTGATGAATATATCCCGCACCTCTTATTACACAATCAACTGCCATGGTTTTATAGTGGCAAAAAAATCTAAATTTTCACTTGGGATTTTATCAGTTTATTTTGCTACTTAAATCCATGGTAACAACCGAATATGTTTTTTAAACAAGGTGGTATTTCAAAAACATCATTTATAAAGTGTCATTGTGCACCAGCATAAATGTCAAAATGAAGTGATATTTGGGAAATACTCCACAAAATGTATTTCGGGCTCATGATTTTGCTCGGAAAAGGTTTAGTCAAGATTTGTTGTTTTTTAGCAATGCTCCTCGACAAACTAACTTTGACAAATTCCCTTGCCTTCAGCTCGGGAATTTGATCAAGTTAGTTTGTCTTGTGACAATGCAAAAAAAAACTTTCGTAAAACATTTTTTTCTACAGCCGTCAAAAAATCGTGACATTTATGCATCGCTATAGATACGCGAAGTTTAACTTTTTTTAACAGGTGAAAAAATAATATTTTTGTAAAATCGTATTAAAATATGGTCATTTATGCATTAATTTGCGGGCGTAAATAGTGCCGTTTGCGCCCTAAGGCCTAAAAATAATTTGCGGGCGTAAATAATGCCTTTTGCGCCCTAAGGCCTAAAAAACCAGCATCACATTGGCAACCAACAACAATTTGATTTTTGAGAACGAATCGTGCCATTTATTTTTCAAAGCTTTATGGTGGATTTTACAAAAAATCTTGTTTGCATTTCGGGCGTGAACGGCGATTTTGGCCCTTTGGCGTTTTATAATCCTTCGGCCCTTCGGGCCTCTGGCTTATAATTCCGCCGCGGGCTAAAATCGCCTCCTTCACGCCCTTAATACAAAAATAGCTATTCTTCACGGCTAGCAGTGAAAAAAACGGTTTTGGAACACCATTTCCTTAGTTACAACACAAATAGAACGTTACGTATGTACATAATAATATTACTCTACTTATTTGCTTTGTACGTATAATTTTGTTGCAGAGAATCTTTTATTTTTTTTTGACGGCTGTAGAAAAAACGTTGTTTGTATTTCGTGGCAAAATTCGTGTTTTTATGGCGCGTTTGAATGACTTTTCTGCCTCGACCTAACGGTCTCGGTGAAAATTGACATTCTCACGCGCCATAAAAAAACACTCATTTCGCGCACCTAATACAAAAATTACTATTACTGGCAAAATAATTTGCTCTTAATATATTATTACTGATAAATTCTGATTATCAACTATTAAACGCTTAGCAAATTGTTTCACGCTTTAAAACTCTTTTAAATTATTTAGTAAGAATTTTTTGCAAGGAACACAACATCTATAGGAAATGAAGGTAAAATATAACTCATATAAAATATTTGGAAAGCTGTTGCTTCGGAAAATATATCTTTTTCAGTCATTGGGCACAAAGTCTTTGTATTTAAAAAACTAAAAAGATTTGCCGTTTGAAACATACATCCAAACCTCTGACTTAACTGCGTTATTGTTATATCTAAAGCTTTATAAAAGCTGTTGACTTTAAGATACTTATTAGAATCCAGTAATCTCGTCAAAATGTCTTTTAACTTTCACTCTGCGTTTATTTTTAAATGCAGGATTTATGTTCCAGTGGTTGGTTAAACTGGTTGCTTCTAATTCAACACTAAGGTACTCATTTATATATTTCTTTAAATATTCTAGAGGTTTTCTAATACAGGTTTAGTTTTAATCAAATCCGTGTTTGGATCCTGTAGAATTTTTGAAGTGAAGTTAATATCCCCCAAAATTATATTCTCAAACGTACAAAGAATCACAAATTCAAAATTATGGACACCTTTAACTGTATCATTAATTACCAAGTTGAGGTTGTGCGCAGCGCAATGAACGTAACGCTTCGTGATTGGTTGAGTAATTACTGGTTCGACGCATGCGCCAATATTTAAACTAAAGAAAAATATATTTATAATTTATTGAAAATGTCTAATGTCTACTGAAAAATATAAATAAACTATTCACCAAGTTAAAATGTACAAATGTAAACAATAATCGACACATTGTCAATAGTAGCATTTTTTTTGCGCCTCTACGGGATTGTAGTTCGTAAAGTATCTTACGGATTACGGATGAGGTAATTGCAGTACAGTAGGCAACTCTGCTGCTAATAGAATGAAGATAGGGATAGGGACGTCAAAGCAATCCAATAAATCCAACCATTTAATGATCATGTTGTTAAATTATAGAATCCTTACAATACGGGCGGTTTTAAGTCAATTCAAATCAGCCTTACGACTGCAGGAAATTCGCCATTTTTATTACCCTATACCCGGTATTACAAAACAATCCATGTCAGCTTGAATTTAAAGGCCGGCAATTCAAAACTACTTTTGCCTTTTGCGTGGACATCCCATTATGGTAAAAATAAAAACAGGATTTTTTTTCTGCTTGGGTTTATTCGAGCCCCCTCAGGCTCAGCGCCCCCCCCCCCTCCACGGCCGAGGGGTCTGCGGAGACCAAGTTACGCCACTGGGAGTGACAAGAAGAGATCACAAAACTGAATTTACGAATAATCCCCATACAGACAAAAATAGACGAAAACTAGTTATGGTGGTTTGGCCATGTGGCCATGTGCCAGACGGAAGGATCTCGTAAGCAGTATGGGAACCAGACTACGAGACAAGAAACAACGAGGAAGGCCCAAGTATTTTGAAGAATGTTGTATATTATGTACTGTCCAGCTCGCTAATTAAGACACCTCTTTGGACTCCTCAATGCCTTTGTGTTGCCGCATACTTTCACAATTTAAGATCTCTACTTGTGTTGGGTGCTTTAGTTTAACAGCTTGTAAAACTACGATGACCTCGATCTTTAGGCTTCAAAATTAATCTTATTAGTATTATGATATATATATATATATATATATATATATATATATATATATATAAAGTTGTTCAAAAAGTAATTAATAGATCACTATTAAGAGACCCCTGTCGTTTTATTGTCGTGTATGTGTGTTCATCCTTTGCAAGGGTAGATAGAGTGGTGTACTTATTAATAGCAAAGGTAGGTCCGTTGTAAGGAAGGCTGTCGACACACCTCCTGTCAGAAGGAAAATTACGAGTTATCATTACCTCCCTATCTCAAGTTCTAAGGGAGCAAATGAATTTTGAAACAAGAACTTGTGCTCGTAAGTAAAAACATTAGCTATTTACGTAGCTACCCCGTCAGCTTTCCGAGACGTTCCGTTTGAACCCGCTCCCCCTTACTGACTGATACTCCAGCTGTAGCACCCTGTTACATAGAGTTGAGGCGCGTAACTTCCCGCATAATCAAAACACCTAAATTTGGCCTTTCTGGTTGTAATTCACGTTTTATATGTAACAAACCTATTGTCTCTTAAAAATATCGCTGACGAATTATATTCAGACTGTCTTATGCATGCCAATGCAAGATGTGACGTGCTGCTACCATTTCTCAGAGGTTGCAAACGAACAATGTATTCGATTTACTATGGGCTGTACACCGCACAGTCGCCAGAGCTAAATCTAACTGAGCATCTGGGACATAATCAAAAGAAGAGTTCCTGCTGATATGGCGGAGTGCAGAACAACCTATATCTTTTTAGATTTCTTCGCGGTCACTGCAATGTCATACCTCAAGAAGAAATTGACAATCTGATACTGTTAATGCCGCAAAGATACAGATTAGTTTTAAATGCAAGATAATGTAACACTAGTTACGAAATAAAGTGTGACTGTTAAGTTCATGTTCAGAATTAGAAATTTCGCAAAGATTCAATATTACAAATTCAGTTAATACTGTTACACTTTGTTGGCATTGTGATGATTTCGGAAGCTTTCACGGCCATTGTCATTAAGTCATAAACGACTTCCTGGACTGGACCGTGTCATTATTAAGGTCGAAGAACTCAACGTTTCACCCACTTTCGTAAGGGGCTTCTTCAGAAGGAAAAACAGGTTAAGCACGCCAGAGGCGAAACTTTTTTGCATGGGAAGGGGTAGAAGAGCACGGTAGCTCAACTTGTAAACCACGCCAGAGGCCAAACTCTTCAAACGATCGGAATGAGAAAGGCGAGAATTTATAGGCAAATGCCGTCGAGGTTCAGCAAATTCCGTCGCGGTTCAGCAAGTGCCGTCGCGGTTTAGTGTAGGTGAGCGGGGCTTAGAAATAAGCACTTTCCACATAGAAGAAAGGGGAAAACCTTCGTCCCAATTGAGATTGTTAGGGGGTTTGTAAATTTCAATGGCTTCGCGCCTGCTAAAGGAGAATGGAGATTTGCAGAGAATGGAAGTTTCATCGAAAAGGATCTTATGGCCGGTATCACTTTGGTGTCCGGCGATGGCTGATGGTGAAACAAGACCCGACTTGAGACAGCGCTCGTGATCAGAGATGCGAGTTTACACTGAACGATCTGTTTCACCAATGTATACAGCATTACAAGAGCAAGGGACTCTATAAACACTTTTAGATGACATAGTGTTTAATTTATCTTTAGGTGAAGGAACAACCTGTGAGATTTTGCTCGGGGGTTTGAATACTGTTTTAATGTTTTGTTTTCGAAGAAACTTCCCTACGCGGTCAGTGGTTTGGTCGATATAGGAAAGAAAGCTTATTGCTGCAGGAGGATCGTTTTTTTGGAGGTTGGGGTGGCCGTGGATGAAGATGGCGATTGATGGCAGACTGTATATCCCTAGCATGGTAACCGTTGTTCCTAAGAGCTTTCCGAATGTGGTTTAATTCAGCGTGAACATTATCGGTTCGGATATGGAAACAACCCGGTGTACAAGAGAATTGATAACGGAAAGTTTTTGTGTAGGATGATGGTGGTAATCGGCATGTAGATAGCTATCAGTGTGAGTGGGTTTGCGATATACAGAATGACAAAGTTTGCCACTCGCATCTCTGAGCACCAGCCCTGTCTCAATTCGGGTCTAATTTCATCATCAACCATCGCCGAACACCAAAGCAATACCGGCCATAAGATCCTTTCCGATGAAACTTGCATTATTTAAAAATCTCCATTCTTCTTTAGCAGAAAGATTCGCGGCGCCATTGAGATTTACAAACACCATAATAATCTCAATCGGGACGAAGGCTTTTCCCTTCCTTCTATGTGGAAAGTGCTCATTTCTAAGCCCCGCTCACCGCCACTAAACCGCGACGGCACTTGCTGAACCGCGACGGCATTTGCCCCTTACGAAAGTGGACGAAAGATTGAGTTCTTCAATCTCAATAATGACACGGTCCGATCCCGGAAGTCGTTTGTTACTTAATTGTTGGCATTGTCTTTAACTAGTTTTTAGAGTAGTAAAAATGTTCTTTATCGAGTTCCAATAACTTAATATGGTGTCTGGACTTGCGTGTTGTTATATGCAATTGAAATATAACTAATCACAATTCTTTACGTATTTTTTAAATAAAAAACCATGCGCTTCTTAGACTTTTGGGGTGTGTGTATTCAGCATATTTCATTTAACATAAAAAATGGTCTCAGAACTTATTTAGATTATTTTGCTTCACAGGTTTTGACCATTAAGCTACGTCAATTGTAATTATTTGCTTCGTAAACGCTGATGATCGCGATTACTTTTGCTTTGTGTCCTTTACAGAGTTTATCAGTAAATTCTTCTGGGCATTATAATATCATAAACACGTCATCAGGCAGATGATATAATGATGAGTTTTCATGTTAATGTTTATATTTTGCATCTTCTGCGGTTAGTTACTAAATCGTTGTTACGGTGTAAAAGTGGCTTAGGTTTTTCACAGAACGGATCGGAGAAGACATTTAACACAATACTGAATTACTGTAGCTGCAGCTTATATAAGTGACCTAACTAAACGTATTAATCAAACTTATTTCGTTCTACATTCTACGCTCATAATCGGTATCAATACTAATACTAAACTTGCAAGGCAGTTGTTTAAGCTATACTAATATAAATTATTGTTGAATATTAGTATAAAATGAAGATTCATAGTGCAACTTTTGGAATCTTGGGTTTTCTCATCGGTTGTGCTTTATCAAAGTTTCAAATTGGACCTACGGTAAGAAGTCTATTTACAAGAATTTCTGTTATTTTATATCTAGAAAAGAGTAACTAACTGTTCTACAATAATCACGAGCAGCTCTAGGTGTAAAACAAATCCTTTAATACATGGGACCGTTGAAAAGTGGAGCCTTGAATATACTACTACATTTTAATATTTTTAAAAATTATTGAACCTAATTCCACGAAGGTGGTTGATTAATATTATTAACGTACAGAAGCATATACCGGGGGATAATGAGATCAGGGCCATGTCCCTATCTCCTTTACTTATCAACGGATTTGAATGAAACTTGTTATAAGAATAGTAAACATAATTTCGAATTGAGAGACAGATATAATTAAAATGGCCGACTTCCGGTTTCACCGGAACATTAATTTAGATTTTTTAAATGGGTTGTTTTGTATATATTATGTTTTTCGGAATCTACGACACAAATTTCATACGGCAGTATTGCCAAATTTGCTTAGGTATTTTCTAAAAATATTTTAGAAGTTTATTAATTAAACATTTTTATATAAAGATAAAGTGATGAATGATGCATATCGTTATAATGGTAATTAAATTTTATATCTAATGGCATAATGCGTATTGATAAAATTAATAAAATATGTATTATTATCGGTTACAAGAGTCATTTAGAACACATTTTATCTAATCACGGCCTTCTATGAGAAAAGTAAAATTTGGAAACAGGATTTTTTTTGTTTAGAAAAATGAAAATTTAGCAAAAATATGGTATGTAATTTGAGCTGTACATTCCAAAAAAAGCTAAAATGTATAGCGTGATCCATTTAAAAAATCAAAGTTAATGGCACTTCCGGTGAAACCAAAAGTTGATCATTTCAACTCTATCTATGGGTCAATCAGAGATTATGTCTACTATCCAAGTATAAAATTTTATCCAAAACGACTCATAAATAAAGAAGATATAAGCGTGGCCTTCGTCTCATTGTATATAGCGTTTAAAAAAATAAAATGTTGTAAGTCTCGGTAATCCAAAAATGTTATATTTTACTCAATAATCCCACAAGGATGGGCCAATATTCAATTTTATCAATTGTAAGTTGTTGCATCGCAGATACTATTTGGTTTTACAACCTAGTTAAATATCTGGCTGCATTAAAATTACCTTAAATGAAAAACGATCCAGTAACATTGTCATTGAAAATATCAGCAAGTAGCGTTTGTATTCCGTTCGCACGGAGCCGGACATTTGGGCGCGGCCGTTTGGGCGCGAAGACATTTGGGCGCGAGGAAATTAATTAAAGTGTATTAGTATTAGCTAGCTTTACTCTTAATAGGTCATATTTTAAATAACGGAAATTATTTAAAGCACATCCGAGGTGGCGGGTGGCAAAAATTTTGTATAGAAATATTAATTGTCGAAAATTAGAATTTTATTAATACAAGTAGGTTCGACAAAAACAAGTTAGAAATTTAAACTTTACGGTAAACACTAACAAATCTTTTACGGAGATTTATTACATTAAAATAATAAGTAACAAAGAATACATGAATAGAGTTTGGGTACAAACCGAGCTATCGATGAACCAGCCAACGATTTGGAGATTCATCGACAGCCTGAAAACTGTTCAACGAGGGAGAGATGTTGCTTATGAACAGTTACTTGCGGGAAATGAACCCACTCAAAAAAATTATCCAGGCTGATAGAAGAATAAAAAATTTGGTTGAAGATTATAATAATCAATATAATCATGTAGACGGTGCAAACAATAGGAACATTGTAAAATTTTTATGAGGAATTTCGTACAATTATGAAATGAATGCGTAGATGCTTCTTGTTTTTATTTTAAAAAAATTAAGAATAATATGTATTATAATGGTAAAAATGGCAAGAAGAAATTTTGATTATTAAAATTAATCTTTTTATATTATTATTTACTATCATTCTTATTTCTGCTCTTATCTTCAGTTAGTCGGTTCATAATATAACAAAAATAATAATTGATTACTTTAAAATTTAACAGTTTATTGTTAAGTATTATCATTATAAATAAAACTCGATGTCGACTAGTTTCGGTCCAAACAGAACACATATTAGAAACATATTAAACACTTGAAGCATCAATCGATTAAATATCGCATAGTATTATTTATTTACCAGTACAATAAATGTATTTCTATTTAAAATTATTTTCAACACTTAAGTATATACATATAATCTATTTCCATCTTTATTTCAATTCAGAATTATTATTTCATATCTAACATACTGCCTTTTTATGTATTCAGAATTATTTCAAAACTTATCTAATATACTACCTTCTTTATTTCGATTCGGATTTATTTCAAAATTTATCTAATATAAGTACTACCACCTTATTTATAATTAATCTCATAGAGGTTTCAATAAATAATTGGATTATTCTTTTAATATTATTTGATTAATTACATTAACTTCTCAGGATAAATAATGATTTAATAAACGTTTGTTCATTTATGCCAAATTTAACTGATTCACACTTAATGCGTTCCTAAATCCTAACGTAGACCTTTCTCGCGCCCAAGTGTCTCCCGCTCAAGTGTCTCGCGCCCAAGTGTCCCCGCGCCCAAACGGCCGCGCCCAGACGCCCGCGCCAAAAAGGCCGCTCCCAAATGTCCTTGACCGCCGTTCGCATTATGTGATTCAAAATCTAACGGATGACGGATTATGTCTGCCAAATGATGGAAATGCGAAATTTGCCGGAAAGATTTATAATAATTTATCTCTAACCTTGCGCCAACGATCAACTTACATTCTTCCTTTTCGGCATGGATGTGGATGCCGTTGATTGAACAGAGATTTTTACAGTTTGCAAATATCAACTTTCTACAAACATTTCACTGCATTCGATACTGTCGATTAGAATGGAATACGATAATACCTTAATTAAGTCGGTAATTATTTCCGGCTTAAACACTTCTGTATTTTTTTTTTCTAGTGGGTATTTCATTTTACTAAATGGATTGTGCTTAAACTGTATCCATAGATACATAATTCTCCTTCCCCGTACCCTATATAGGTATAATTTTTCTATTTTTTATTCTGCGTCCTTCTACTCATGTCATTACTATATATTTTTTAAAACTAAGACAATTTGTATAAAAAATTACTGTTGTTCGAAGATTTTCCAGAACCTATTGGACACAAGTACCTGTTACTTTTCCATGTAAAAATAACGTAATTACCGTTGGACCATTGTAAATGAGCTCAAAACTTTATCTGCCGAAGGTGGTGGTGAATTTTCCGACGGCAAATTATACCTAGCATGAATCGGCGACGGTGAGGGGTTACACTTGCCTTATTTCTTTATTGCTATTCTAGTCGATTTTGAAACAAAGGCTACAATCATAAACGCTTCTCGTAGGAATATATTCACGGACAATACATTTAAAATGTTGATTTTCATGAAAGCGAATGCAAATTCTAAATTTTAAATTATAAATTAAATTTGTTAGTTTGGTGTCGGCCTGCTTGCGCCCGGCTTATTTGCGCTCACAGCCATTTTCCTCCCATTTGCGCCTCAGAAGAATGTCAAATGTAATTAAGGTCTTATTTGAGTCCATGCTTGCAGCTCATTAGTCATCAGGACACATGCACTTGGCCGACTAGTGCGGCGGTCTTCTACCTGCAAATGAGTTATTACAAAAACACTAAATTTAACAATTTTACAATTAGCTAACTTCTATGCGTTTCCGTTGGTACTTTAATGTTTGTGTTTATTTGAGGTTTCCTTTAAAACTTAAAAGTTGTTACACTGGTGCAGAGTTTATGAATTAATAATTCAAATTATTGTATAGATTAGCGCATTTTATCTCAGGTCACTAGATAATACACCTAAAGTGTAAGGTACCGCCATTCCATTCCTCGCGTGAGAATGTGAGAAAATTGTGAAATAAAGATAACAAATACAAATTTCCCAAGTGCAATAGAGAAGACACTAGTTTTTAGGGATTTTATTTTTTGTGTAATGGCACTGCTGTAAAGTCAAATTATTGTTAGTTTTCGTTTTTATCCCAAGTTGGAGAAAATTGTGCGACAAGGATAGATATAAAAAATACTAATGGCGGTACCTTACACTTTAGTGTGTTGATCTAGTGACCTTAATTTTATCAGTGTGTCAGCGACAGCTAATTTTTGACTATAATAATATACGAATTAAACAATGCTCCCGCATCGTAACTTGAGAAATTTCACGCAGCTAGCTCTCGGGTGCAATCGCATCATATCGTGTAGGTACTTCGGCTGCTTCCAAGACCACTATTCGCTGATGCGTCACTGCTGTACATTCACCCTAAAAAGCTGACGCCAAATAAGTTTACACTTGAACTTGACCCTTGCGTCTTTAAAGCCTACTATTTCTATATAGGCTTGTTTCCTGCAAATAATGTTGGTTTAATTATTTTATTTGCAAGAACTATTGCAGATTAAATAATTTATAAAGTATATTAAAAATAAAAAGTACGGGTTTTTAAATGCGTAAACAATGGAAGACATCCTAAATTCTAGACTGTATCGAGGCTTAATTAACAATGCACAAAGTTTAATTATTCAGTTACAAAAATTATATAAAAAAGTTCACTCAGATACTATCTTCGTTTTCTGACACATCAGTAAAGCCAAGTCACTGACATCACTACTATTGTCTTGATTCACTCTTATAATTCAAGATTCAGTTACTATACCTATCCGTATGCACTTAATTGTCTCAAAATTCCTGCTCCACTTTCCGCACGTGACCACACACTCTATTCCACGTTTGCACTGTCAATTCGCATTTTTTTTTATTGCGAGGTTTCTGGCATCCTCTAATTTAAATTCTGTATTTACTGATGCAACATAAGTTCTTACTGTTGCCCAAATCAATTCAATAGGATTAAGTTCCGAGTGATAGAATGGCAATCTTAATGCTTTATGGCCGTGGGCTTCCAAGATGCTGTATATTTTATATTGACGATATTGATGCTTAACATTTTTTATTAAATTGTACAATCGTATTTTCGTCATGTTTTCTGAACAAGCCATGCCTTTTCCTGTCAACCAGTCCATCATTTTTTGTTTTCTATCATTTTGATGGTTTTGCGCTGGATTTAGCTGGACGTTGTAATATGGAGCATTATCTATGACTAGCACATATTTTCCGGGAAAATTTGGTATTAACATTTCCGTCAGCCACTTTTCATAATTTACGAAATTAATGTCATCGTGATTTATCTCCGGATTTAGTTCTCGATTTGAATATTAGGAGCGCGTTTTCAATAAAACCGTGGTTTCTCCGCCGGCGTGGAGCATTATTAACCGTTTTCCTTTCGAAATATTACAAAATAAACCGTTTTTGGATTTATCAGACCAAGTCTGATTTTTTGTATGGTTACCATGAATGTAAGTTTCATCTATATAAATAATTCGTCTGCTTTGGCTACGATACAACTGTAACTTTTCCAAGTATTTTATCCGGAGTCCTCTGATGTCCGACTTTTCCTGAAGCAGCTTGCGGTTATTTTGAGTTACACGCCAGCGAAATCCTAATTTCTTCAAAATTGTTCGTAACGATGTTTCACAGCCAATAAAATTATAATCTTCTTTTAACTTTTGCAAACATTTTTTTACCGTAACTCTTTTGTGTTCAGTTAAATGAAAATTGTAGACCACCTGACGTATTTCCTGAATAGATATATCCTCTAGATCGGTTATTGGACCCTTTCGCAAGCATTTCTTTTTGGGGAGCTGAAAACCTTCGGCTGGTCTTCATTTTCCTGTGCGTTTTCATCTTCCAATTCCTCATCGTTTTCTCTTGTATTAGCACACCCTTCTTTTAAGATTTTATAAATAGACGCAACGGAAACTCCGGTTGCGGCAGACACATGTTTTTTAAGTTCTGTTTCTGATGAATTGGTAATGTCAATTTCCTTATTAACAATCGCCTTTAGAAACTCGTACACTTTAAACACCACTTCACGAGTCTGAGAACGTAGCCCTTTTCCACTACCCAATTTGAACATAGCGATAAAAATATAACACTAAACACTGAAAATAACTTCTGCCGAAATAACGTCTTGTGTAAGTTCGAAACTAAAAGGCAAACTGATAAACTGAACAACAATTCACTTTACAAGTTGGCAGTTTATAATTAAAATTGTCATTTCTATTACTGCATTACTGCCCTAAAGTACATTTTTGGCCGAATATAATAGGTAAGCATTAATAAATCATCAATAAACTATTGTACTTAAGAGAACCAATTAGCTACAATTTCACTAAACATTAAATGCTTAGATAACATATTTGGTTTGAATTATAATGAGAAATTCCGTTGCAATTTTGTGCAACACCTAATTACCCACCAGCCATTCTTATTATCGACGGAATTGATTCGCTTTTCTTAAATGTACAACTTGTGTTTTAAAAGAAGGATATAAATTTAACAGTAGATACATATTTTTAAATTTTACATAAAAACAAGAGTGAATGCATCCCCATAATAATGATACATGCTGTGCTGCTGCAACTTTCGAAGATATGTACTTTTAACCAGTGTTGGGTAAGATCCATTTATTTGGGATCTAGATACAGATCCAGATACATTAAAAAAAGTGATCTAGATTCAGATCCAAGATCCATATGTGAAAAGGGATCTAGATAAAGATCCAAGATAATAAAATTGGGATCTCTAGATCTTTTATAAAGATCCGACAGTCTTAATATTCTGTCTGGTTTTTTAAGATATTACAAATCTTAGTTTAAATAAATAAACATGCAATTACTAAAAAAAATATTTTATTAAAGACTTACACTAATTAACCATTCCATTACAATATTACAATAATTGTGGTATTAATCTAATATTGCTATATTATAATATTAATCTAATGATCCTGACATTCTTGTATTATTGCTTATTGTTACATTATTACTTGTACTTATGTAATTGCTAATTGTATTTTATTTTGCTTTAAAATTAATGATGTTTCAAACATTCCGTCGTTTAACCTGTTTCTACGTGGAGTTAGAATTTGTCTACCCATACTAAATATTCTTTGAATAGGGGCAGACGAAGGAAGTATAGAATTATATTTAAAAAAAAAACTTCTTTTATTGCAGGGTACATAATTAATTGACTACAGTTAGTATCAGTTTCTTTAAAATAATTGGTACACTTTGAAGCAGTTGATGTTTGTGGCTGATTATTTACTTTTAGAATATGAAAAAATTCATCAGTGACATTTCCTTCAACTGTTGGTAACGGCATTTCTGATTCACTGTGGTTTCCTTGATTTCCTGTTTGATCAAGTTCCTATAATATTTTTTTTAATTTACTTTTATTACTCATCCATAGCTCTAACAAACAATAAGTGTGAAATTAAGTTCCAGAAAAATCTAATACCAACAACAGGTACCTACTTTTAAAAGTTTTAAAAGTGAGATGCAAGTTTTACATTAATACATGTCAACTGTCAATCACCTGATGCCATCATCTATTGTTAAGTAGCTTAGTCTAATCTCTACTACTTTATAAGTTTATGATTTATTACTTCCTGCTTACTATAATTCTTACTTATTTTAACCAAAAGGTAAATAATTTCAGAAATTCTGCGAAACATTAATAAAGGTAAAAATGCAGCCTTCTCAAAAAAATATGATGAATTTTAAAATTTCATAATGGATATTTGAATCTCAGCAAGAAAGATCTCTTAAAATATGACCTAGATACAGATAATAGATCCTAGTATAGGAAAACACCTAGATGCAGATACTAGATCCATATGGTGGATCTAGATCGTGGATCTAGATCTATTGGATCTAGATACTACCCAACACTGCTTTTAACTCGGAGTGTACTGTACCGTATTGATGCGCGAAGTGCAACTTTTTCTAAGGTTACGATGCGGGAGCTGTACTAACTAACTTTTTATACTCGTATTTTATACAGGGGCGTTAAAAAGTATGGATACAGCTAATTATTTTTAAAACGGTTTAGCGGAGCTCCTTGAAATTTGGCACACAGTTAGAATTGTTTAAATTCTATCATCTGAGATTTGTTTCAATCTTCGACAGTCATTTATTTTGAAGATAATTTTTTTTTTAATTAAGTTACCCATTACAAGGTCTCTTAATGTTATTACAATCTGATCACTTATGTAGATCAATGAGTAATTTTATTCTAACTTAATTGATTACGTTTGAAGATTCTTAAACTAAGGCCTTACTCACTAGTTTTGCCTTGTGTTCTAGTAACTTAACTACACTAATCAAGGCATGTAGCACGAACCGCACGATACTCTGCTTTGCACTATCACTATTTCACTAACTCATAAGGCTTCGTCCTCTTGAGTCTTCTTACTAGGTTTGTGTTGTCCAGGAGCTGGATAGCCTCAACGGTCACATGGTGAAGCAGCCTATGTTCGTGGCTACTGGCAAATTTGGCGATGGTTTGATCAACAGTATCCATTTGAAGATAATAAGGCCAATTTGATGTTTTTAAATGGCACGGGGTCAAATTTTATATTTTTGGAAAGAGTATTTTTTCTGAATTCAGTAATGTAACGCAGGCCCACCTTTATTTTTATTAAAAGGTAAAAAAATAAAATTAGCTTTCAAAATGCTGTTATTAGCTATCTGTCACTTGCATATTAGTCAAAAATAAAACCTTTGATTTTATTTTTTGGTCAAAGTACAGGCGGCAAAGAACTAACGATAGATAAAGACAACATTTCCAAGACTAACTACATTTTACATTTTTTCTAATTTTTAAAAACCTAAAAAATCTTAGAATAAAATGTTGGTTAGGCTTTTTATTAAAAAGTGAACCACAAATTTTTGGAACGTTCTATTGTCTATTACGAATAATAGCGACTTCAAGCTTTTAATCATTTTTCTAGATTCAATGAACAAGAACTGAGTATTTAATAATAATATTGTATTTATTCTACCAAATAACCAATACATTCTTTTTATACTAAATGAAACACAGGGGAAGGTCAACTTGACAATAAAATTATCAGCTGATCTAGTACTTTACCCGCTAATAATTTTGTTAATATACCGGGTGATTACAAATGCTTTTCCATCAAGTTGCCTAACCTGCTAACCTCGAATTTGACATAGACTTATAGTGCCACCAACATATTATTCATATAACAAATATTTCAAAGGCAACTTGATGGAAGAGCATTTATAATCACCCGGTATAAGATATTGTAATTAAATGAAATACACTCTCGATATAACAGCCGTATTCACATGAATAAAATAGAAGAGCCTTAGTTGACAATAACTATTAAAAACAGTTATAAATGGTACAACCTTTGTTAAGATAGCAACTTATCCGCCCTGTCCTCTACTGAGTACATAACTCCCTCATTTATTTTCTAAAAGTGAATGGAGAACTATACAAAATACAAGTATAAAATAGCTATTTGTGCAACAAGTGCTAAAAGTGGTTGTTTATGTACGAGACATGAAAATTATGAAACGAAGCCAAAGCCTGAGTTTAATAATTTTGATGTCTCGTGCATAAACACTTTTAGGACGAGTTTGTACACCATATTTTTACGGCCTTAGATTTACTGTTATTAATCTATAAATGTCGATTTAACAAAGGTTTGCATTTATGACAGTTATAATTTATGCCATAGTAAAGAAATGGGTTGACACGCAGGTGACTGTTTCTGCAGGTAGTAGCTGTCAAAGTTAGTTATCAAAAGTAATTATAAATGTACACATTTTACTTTATTAATTATATAGTGCTTTAATTATTTAAAAAACACTCTACCTCTAACGAACGAAGTAACTAGAATAACTTGACAACCTCACTTCCAGTTCGAAATTCTAAATCCAACATCAGCTATTTACTTTTAGCACATGGGCTAAAAGTAAACAGCTGGTTTCACTTTTAACACGCTAAATTATAAAACGTAATTTTTAATGAAAAAAGCTAGCGTTAAACGGCCTACTTTTAGTAGTGGTCGTAGAGAAAGTTAATTAGTTTAGTTAGTATATTGTTTAATTCCAATAACATTATGTTCAAAAACTAGGTGTAACTGACACCCTGATAAAATGCTCTAATCTATACAATAACTTGAATTACTAATCAATACATTTTACAACAGTGTAACAACTCTTACTAAAGTTTTAAAATAAATCTCAAATAAATATATAAATTAAAGTACCAACAGAAACGCATAGAAGTTAGGTAGCTAAACAAAAAATTGTTAAATTTAGGGCCGGTTGCAGAAAGCAATGTTAAGTCTGGTGTTAGCTAACGCGACGTCAAAGTGAACAAAAACGAATCAAATCTCAAATGCTTATGGTAACTAATACATTAGTAAACAAAATTTGATGCGATTTTGTTCACTTTGACGTGATGTTAGCTAACACCAGACTTAACATTGCTTTCTGCAACCGGCCCTTAGTGTTTTTGTAATGATTAATTTGCAGGTAGGAGACCGCCGCACTAGTTGGCCAAGTTCGGGTGTCCTGATGACTAATGAGTTGCAAGCGTGGTCGCAAATGGGACCTTAATTACCTTTGATATTCTTCTGAGGCGCAAATGGGTCGACATTGGGCGTGGGCGCAAATGATCTGGGCGCAAGTAGGACTATATCCTTAGTTTTTCTAGATTTTATAAAATTGTAAGGATTTTTCTTAACCCTTAAAATTTTTACAAGTGCTTAATTTTTAAAATGTTTATATTGTAAATTTGAAACGGGAATATTTTGGGCACACATGAAAAACTTTATTGTTACTCATTTATCAGACAATATTACTTTTGATAAAAGTCCTTTTTTATTCTACTGCATCGAAAAGCTACCAATCTAGGAGGTGTTTAGTGGCCGAAAACACCCATTTTTATATTAGTACCTTTTACTTTTCAGCAATAACAACCATAGAAACAAAAACTAACGACCATTTCCAGTGGTAAAAATCAAAATACGCATTGCCATTTTACAGTATGATCATGACCTACTCGACCTTTCCCGACCTCCCCAATTCAACTGTCATTTTATTATAAGCAAAACGCCTCCAAAGTAGTAGATTAAAAAATATGTACTCGGTAAAGTCTATATATTCACGGCCTAGGTACGTTAGAGCTATGAAAAAATGAGGGACTTCATTATTTTTCAATGTAATCTCCTTTAATATCAACGCAATTTTCACAACGCTTAATTGACCTTATAAAAGTATTCCGGACTTTTGTTCTCAAAATGATTCAAAACTGCAGTTTAAACTATTTCATCCTCGCTTTTAAACCACGCAAATCCGACTTCAAGTTTGAAAACTGAAAGTAGTCACTTGGTGCTAGGTCAGGGCTATACGGTGGGTGGTTGAGTTCCAGAAACCTACAATCTTGAATAGCAGCCTTTGCAACTGCTGCAGAGTGTACTGGTGCATTGTCATGCAATAAGCGCACACCTTTATTGCGATTTTCTCTTCGCTTTTCTTTAATAGCGGAACGTACCCGGTGCATAAGCTAGCATAATATGTTTCGTTTACGGTAGTATTTCGTTCTTTAAAATCTATCAGCAAAATTTTTTTGCAGTCCCAACATATTGCGGCCATGATTTTTTCGTAATGGAGAGACCTTTGATTTCCTCGGTTGTGGTTCTCTTCGACGACGTCACTCCATAGATTCCATTTTTGAAAGAGGATCATTATAAAGAACCCTAGTTTCGTCCCCCGTAATAATGGAATCAACTACTTCGTTCTCATTATCACGACAGAGCTCCAAAAATTTATCGCAACAGTCAACTCTTTGCTGCTTATGAATAGGAGTGAGAAGTTTTGGTACCCACCTTGCACTAATCTTACTCATGTGTACCATCTTCGACAAATTCTCTGCCCATGCGAAATAACCATTGTTTTACCGTGAAGAATGAAAGTGAGTTCCCATAAATACCATCAAATCGTTTTTCTATTTCTGTTGAAATAACACCTTCTTTTGTGAAAAACTTCTTTCACAGCACCGTATTCAATTTTAAACATTTCGGAAAAATGCTTGATAAGACTTTGATGTGTTAACTGTCAATAAAATACTGTGTTATATGCACAATTCGCTTTTTTGGCGTATTCTACTAAAGCAATAAACTAAAAAATGCATTTGACATTTTCACTATAGTGTCATCGCATATAGGAGAGGTCAGCAATATATAGGGCTTACCTCGAATGTAACTCGTACGAAAGCGGACTTGTAGACTCGCCTTATTTATATTTCTCCCTCGCTGCGCTCGCTTGGCATTAAACTGCGGCTCGTCCAAAGAAGTCTTTAATTTAGTACTTGTAACATAAATGGCTATTAGCTTCTCAAACTCACAATGCACTTGCCAAAATTTAAATATTTCTATTCGTGTATAAGAGAGGTTCGAAGATATAAAAACGACTCAAGACTAAAGTACTCTTATTTTTGAAAGTTCGCTTAAATGTTACTTGAAAATTATTGGTTAGAATTAAAAAGAGTTGTCAAATGTGAAATCACAGCCACTTACTCCAATACAAAATATTTAGAAATCAAAAACATCAAACATACAAAATAATAATAATAAAGGAGTGCGTCAAGGTTTGTTTTGGAGTGCACAGCGTGTTATCATATTAATGTGATATCCTCGACACACAAAGGTTTTAGCACACGTGGCCTATAGTTTTATTGGACTCTGCTGTTACCGGTGTGCGTGAGTAGTTATCGCCAATCCTTTCTAATCCTTAACACGTCTTCCTTATCCTAACCTGTAATTGATAATTAATCAATTTTTCGTTGCAACTTTAGGCAACCCCTTTTACAGTAATGCAGATTATTGTTCTGTACAGTTAGTTGAATTTTAAAATGAACGAAATGGATTCTTCTGACTACAGGGGAACCCAATATTTCTCTCAAGTGCAGACAAATGAAAATCCAACAAAACAAATAAATCGCCCCTATGCAGAAATCGCTAAAACTGTCCAACCAAACGTTTTTCCAAGAAAACAACAAGCTATTATTCTTAATGCTGTCGACGATCTACAATTAAGTCACTATGTTAAAGCAGTAGGAAACATCATCGGTCCGACAAAAATTCTGTTTGCATCGCGTATGTCAAACAATCGCATATGTATTTATCTCTATAACGAGCAACTTGTTGAACATCTAGTAAATAATTATAGTAATGTAATAATTGACGGAAAATGTGTTGGTATCCGAAGGCTCATAACGCCATCCAAAAGAATTGTATTATCGAATGTGTGCCCTTCAATTCCTCATAATGTCATTGAAGAAGAATTAGCTAAGATGGAATTAAAACTACTATCTCCTTTATCGTTTCTGAGAGCTAGCATAGAAGGAGACGAATACAGCCATGTATTGAGTTTTAGGAGACAAATTTATATACAACCAAACGAAGAAGTTAATCCTCCAGCATCATTCGTTATCAAGTTTGAAGATGTGCCGTATAGAATATTTATAACGTACGATGAAATAATTTGTTTTACATGTAAGGTCAAGGGTCACTTATCCCATAAGTGTCCAAGCTTAATTTCCCGACCCACAACATCCGCTGAAGGTAATGCAGAAACTATCTTGCAACCGACTAATATGGACGCTGAGACACATACCAACAAACGACCAGCTCAATCTGAAAATAGTTTTCCACCTTCGGACACAGTGGAAGATGTCGCAACCGGTCAAGACGATTCGTTTCTCCAGCCAACTACTCGCAAAGTGGAAAGTAACATCAGGAAAAAGAGAAGGAAAAGTCCATCTGTTGGAGAAAAATGTTCTATCAATGAAATGTTAGAGTCAGCTAAAAATGCAATCGAAACTCAAAATCCTCAATTCGTTTTAAGTTACGATCAAATCCTTCATTTCTTTGAAAATGTTCAAGGCTCTTCTGATCCGCTGAGTATTGCCCAGCAATATTCTAACGATGTACCGGCGTTGTTACATATGATGACTAAAATATATCCTCACTTAAACCACAGATCATTAAAATCAAGAATCTCCAGATTAAAGAAAAGGATTAAACTACAACTGGATTCGCAAAGCCTTGATAGTGAAACAGACGAAATGACAGATCAATCCTCCCAGCAATCAACTTATTAATACATTATAATCATCTTCTTTCTTCAATGGAATATAAATGGGTTCTATTCCCATCAAGAACAACTGCAATTTTTGATATCTGAAGAATTACCGTCAGTTATATGCGTTCAAGAATCTAACTTTAAGGAAAAAACCATAGTAAATTTAAAAAATTATAACATTTATTATAAAAAAAGATTAAGTGCAATTAGACAAAGTGGAGGAGTTGCTACTTATGTCCAAACTAAATATGAATCTCGGATTATACCTCTAACCACCAAACTAGAAGCTGTGGCAGTTAGAATTCAGTTTAAGCACGAAGTCACAATTTGTAATGTATATATTTCACACAGCACAGATATTAATAATAACGAATTGTTGGATTTGCTGAAACAGCTTCCAACGCCTTATATTTTATTAGGAGATTTTAACGCCCACAGTTTAATATGGGGATGTGAAAAAACCTGTTCTAGAGGTAAAATTGTAGAACACTTAGTGGAAACAACAAATCTTATATTACTCAACAATGGAGAAAAAACGAGGTTTAATTCCTACAACGGCAGCTCATCAGCTATAGATTTAACATTTTGCGATCCCTCATTAGCGCCTTTTCTTTGTTGGAATACTTATCCTTATCTATATGATAGTGATAGTTTGGATATAAAAACTGAACCATCTCTTGCAGCACAAAGTTGGGACATATCTTCGGCTGACTGGTCATTATATGCAAAAGCTATTGAACAACGATTAGATAGGTTAGAACTAGCTAATGACGGGGAAGAAATGGCTGATATCTTTACAAATATCATTAAGGAAGCTGCAGGAGAATCCATTAGGAAAAAATCAGTACCACGTAAACGCCAACCATTACCATGGTGGAATAGTAAGTGCCATGAAGTAGTGAAACAAAGTAAAAAAGCATTCAACAAGGTAAAACGACACAATACATTAGAAAACTTATTGTATTTCAAGCAATGTCGAGCAAAAGCACGCCAAGTAATTAAAAACAGTAAAAAAGAGGCTTGGGCAAAGTATGTTTCCTCAATAACGGAATCTACACCCAGCAGTCAGGTTTGGAATAAGATTAGAAAACTAAAGGGAAAATATAGCCCAGGTCCAACGTTAATAAGACATGATGGAAGATTTATAACATCTCAATCGCAACTTGCTGAACTTTTTGCCAATAAATATGAAAATGATTCGAAGACCAAAAATTTCGACAACGAATTTCAAAACTATAAACAACATTGTGAAAGTGAAGAAATTAAAACTAATAGCGAAAATACGCATCCCATTAATTATCCTTTCAGTATTAAAGAACTGAGAGATTGTCTTGAAAGCTGTGAGGACAGTAGTCCAGGACCTGATTGTATTCCTTACAGTTTCTTAAAGAATCTTCCAGAATCTGCAAAAAATCGTTTACTGGAAGTCTATAATACAATATGGGCCGCTCAGGAATTTCCTAGAAAGTGGAGGGAAGTAGAAATCATACCATTGCTCAAACCTAATAAACAACCGAACCAGATTAATTCATACAGGCCAATATCGCTATCCAGTACAATGTGCAAGTTGATGGAAAAAATAGTGAATAGGCGTCTAATGTGGTTTCTAGAAAAGAATTGCTTACTATACGAGCATCAGAACGGTTTCCGGAATGCTAGATCAACAATAGACAATATCGTAAGCTTATCATCTGAAGTGCACGAAGCTTTTGCTAATAAACAAAAAGTAATGGCAGTTTTCCTCGATATTTCTAATGCCTTTAATATGACATGGAAATATGGAATCATCCGACAGCTGGTAGAGTGGGGTTTACAGGGTCATGTAGTGAGTTTTGTAAAACACTTTTTAAACGATCGATCCTTTTTTGTTAAAATTGGAACCTCAGTATCTTCTATTAGACAGCTGGAAAATGGAACCCCCCAAGGATCTATATTAAGCCCTACGTTATTCCTAATAGCTATAAATGGCATAGCAGAAAATATTAACTTCCCAGTGAAATGCAATCTGTATGCAGACGATGTTATACTTTATATTAAAGGCAAAAATCTATCGACAATGCAAAACTCTTTGCAAACAGCAATAAATATATTGGAAAACTGGTCTAGGACAACGGGTTTCAGTTTTTCTGCGGAAAAAACACAAAGCATAATTTTCTCCAAAAGAGAAAATAAGAAGGTGAAACAGCTTCGTTTACATGGATCTCTATTACAATATGTAAACAGAGTGAAGTTTCTAGGAATAATCTTCGACAAATCCCTTACCTGGAGATATCACATAGATTATGTAAAACAAGCAACTGCAAAGGGAATTTCACTACTGAAGGTCCTTTCAAATCACTACTGGGGAGCAGACACCGGACAGTTATTACACATCTACAGAAGCATAGTAAGATCAAGGATTGATTATGGACTCGTAGCATATTCAAACTGCAAAAAAACTCAGAGGAAAATAATTGAAGTTATTGAAAATTCAGCGTTACGGATTGTGTTTGGCCTTTTTAGAACTACGCCTGTATCCAGTTTGTACTGTCTAGCAAACGAATTGCCTTTGCAATTCCGAATTCGCAAGCATTGCTTAACATATGCAGCTAGGATTGCAGCAAATCCCGACAATCCCGTTAATCAAAACGTTTTCTCTCATCGATATGAATCAGTGTATGCTACCAAGAAAAATATCCATCTTCCTTTGTATCAACGAATTAATTACTTTCTTGCTGACATGAACCTTACAGTTCCAGATATCGCCCAAAATGAAAATAGTTTTGATTTTCCCTGGACTATCCCATTGCCACCAATAGATATTAGTTTATCTTCCTATCATAAATCTGAAACACACCCTTCTGTTTTCCAAAAGCGATTTCGTGAAATTCAAGAACGTTTTCGATGTCATTCCTTTATATATACGGACGCGTCAAAGTGCCAAGGTGGAGTAGGTGCAGCTGTAGTAGCCTCAAATAATGGTTACAAATACAAACTTTCGGAACTGTGTAGCATTCACACGGGAGAACTTTACGCTATACTGTACGCGCTTCAGATTATTTTGGAAAATCAAAAACAATATGTGGTATGTACCGATTCATTGAGTGCACTCCAATCGATTCAGCAACTATATTCCAAGAATACTCTAGTTAACAAAATACACTGGTGTTTAAACTTGCTTCAACCGAAGAGTGTTCAGTTTGTGTATGTTCCGTCACATGTGGGGCTCAAAGGTAATGAAGACGCCGACGACCTAGCACATCAAGCAGTGAACGAAGATTTAGCAATAACAAATAGGGAAATAACATGCCACGACTTAAAAAACTTCTTCAAACATAAAGTTGAACAGTTATGGCAGGATACCTGGTCGCAAAGTAACAGTAAATTAAAAGAAGTTATACCACATATAAACTGTAAGATAGTGCTGCCATCTCGGAGGAAGGATCAAGTTGTAATTTCAAGACTTCGAACAGGTCACACAAACCTAACTCACTGCTATCTTATAAAAAAGGAACACCCTCCACAATGCAATGAGTGCCAAACCCTACTCACTGTTAAACAGTTTGTGATAGATTGTCCTAAGTACCATGAAGAAAGAAGAAAACACAACATTCCACCTACAGTGCAAGAAGCTCTAGCAGGTTCATTAGAAACTGTAACTATTGTTATTAATTTTCTAAATGAGATAGATATGTACCGACTGTTGTAGCATCTGTTGTTTATATTATATATTGTTGATTTTACTGTAAAAATAAAGAACACGCTAATGACCCTTCGTGGTCGATGCGTTAAAATTAAAAAAAAAAAAATAATAATAAATAAGAAAACTTCAACAACTTCATTATATGTGCCTTCCTTCTTCTAAATATTTTTTATAACATTTCGATTAAAAATTTCAATTGTCTTGCATTGTTTCTGCTATTCAGATTTTTTAAGAGGCCCGTGTTTTTTTCTGTCGTACACAACAATGAGGTTATTTAGTACTAATTTCGATGAGCGTACTTTTCTGGCTGTTAGGTGAGGGAAAATTGAGTTCGGTAATACATGCTTTACGTGCCCGATAATAAGGTAACTTCCATTTTCCGTAACATACAGAGTGGTAAAAAGAAAATTAGTCAAAACAGTAAAAAATCGAATCCACAATTCCAAATTATTTTCGAATCTCTTTGAGAAGACGATGGGACTTTTTATCAAGAACAAACGCTTCTGTTAAATGGTTAATAAAACAGTGTATCATGCATTTCACATTTGCCTATACTTAATTATCTAATCCCATAGCAGCTTATCAGCGCCAATTTGAAATTGAAATCAATTTATTGCTCTTGTAGCATACTATATTTTTTTTGCATGAAGTAGTTCATTGTGGAAGTGCCTTGTAGTTTAGCTAATTTTTAAACTGAATAGTTAAACGAAAAATTATTTACAGAATTTAATGAATTTATTTTTGTCTATACACACCTACATAAATAAGCACGAAAATACTATTTTGTCTGTTAAAACCTTTTAAAATTGCTGATAACTATGCTATTTTTGAGTTTCTAATATTATGTAGCCGTTATGGAAAAGTACGAGCCCAAACACATATGTATTCGTGCTGTTATAACTATTGAAGTGTTCGTTATCCGAACACATTAAGATTCCCTTCTATTGTACTGTTTGTTTAACACTAGTTTTGTTTAAAGAGATAACGGGTTTAAGGTGAACGAAGTGAAGATAATTTGGTTCCCTAACCTTTATTTGCCATGGCGAAACGAATTCAAGCTGTTATTTCTGCTAAAGGAGACGTAACACAATTTTAAACAATAATTTCCAGACTATTTTGTTTTATAAAATTCCAGTACGAATTCATATGTGTTATAGAAGTATCTACAATTTTCTCATTTTTTTTCTATAAATATTTACGTTATGAAAACATACTACTGTACTGGTCTTATATGTAATCGTTGATGTTTTACGACAATATAGTAAATAACCTGCTGTTATCTTAAAGATTTACTTTTCTGCTTATTACAATCGTACCGCGGTACGAATACATGTGTGTTTGTGCTCGTATATTAATGCTGCAGATAAAATTTTGGCAATATTTGCATTCAGCCATTATTTGTTGGATAAGGTCTAGGGATGTGGAGTACTATAGGTACCCTTAGACACCGACTGTTGAGACTAAGAAATTCCAACTCTAGCAAGAGATCTTTTATATGATATACGTGGTAGTATCATGAAACCCACAGTTTTACATATCTTCCAAAAGATGGCATTTTGCAGAGATTTTTTTAAGGTCACTAAATACATAAAGGTACCGCCATTTCATTCCAAGATTTTGTTCCCCCAAATTAAAAAAGACAGAACATTGCAAGAACGTGAGAGTGAGAGTCAGACAATTGGTATCTTTACCCCAAATTAAAAAAGACAAAAGGTATATGTTTGTATAGTTGGCGGTACCTTATAACAAAGATATTATTTAGTAACCTTAACTTTTTTAGCATTTTTTCGGGATGCTTAGCTATTGACCCACCGAGCGTGACTTTTTTAAGGTCACTAAATACATAAAGGTACCGCCATTTCATTCCAAGATTTTGTTCCCCCAAATTAAAAAAGACAGAACATTGCAAGAACGTGAGAGTGAGAGTGAGACAATTGATAGCTTTACCCCAAATTAAAAGAGACAAAAGGTATATGTTTGTATAGTTGGCGGTACCTTATAACAAAGATATTATTTAGTAACCTTAACTTTTTTAGCATTTTTTCGGAATGCTTAGCTATTGACCCACCGAGCCCGGCTCAGCTTCCATTTGACATACTTCTTTTGGCAAGTGTGTTGTTAGAACTGCTCACTGTCTGATGTCTACCTTCAGTAAATTCCTTCTCTGCATTATGGTTATTTTTGATAATACGGACATCAATTGTATCAACATCAAAGACTTCGTAAAGAATAACCACCACCGAACGTGTTTTGTTTCTTGCAACGGTGTATAATGCAACCATTCTATCTACAGCATAAACGCCGTTGTCAGCTATATTTTTTCATTATTATTTTCACTATTCTCATTAATATTCATGGAGGGAAGGACTTGCATGCTCTTTGTTCACCTAGATGATACCTACGGAATTACTGTCATATCGCAAAACGTTAAACAACGGTGAATCAGCAGGCCCGTTTTTAATATGTACCACTTCCGTCAGCAATCCTCTTCGAATTAGTACTGCACCTACGACAGGAGAACAGGAAAACCAAGGCGAAGTTTTTAATGAATAAGATGTACCAAATATGAAACCAAGTGCCCAACGTATTTGATTGTTATCAATAAAAACATTCTGTTAAAGAACTTTTAAGCGCGATATTGGTAAGTAAGCAGTTTCGTTAAATGTATTTGTTTTGACTCGAAAAACTGCGCCTCAAAGTATGTATAATGTATATAGGGTTCTAATAAACTCTGTAATATACTATTTGTTAGTGAAATATGAAAATACTAGCTGCTGAGTTCACCAAATAGCTGGGTTTACTCTAATTAAAATAGTTATTTTTTTAAAATTAAATTGTAACTAAAAAATCTGTAAAAGGCTTTACCCAGAACTTCCCTCGTCGACATTGTGACACTAAATAATTTTGAAAATCAAATTAAGTTAGGAGTAAAAATATCTTCACGTTTCTAATAAATTAAATACATTTTAAAATAAAATAAAACGTTACCGGTGGTCGAATTCGAACGGCAGGCGGACCGCGTATGCAGCCCAGCACGTTTTGTGAGATTTGTAAAGGAACGGGCAATTTCTATCTGCGTCATGAAGGACCGACCTATCGTATTCCTGCATCGCAGGTATATTTAATAACGCGCTAATTTGTGCCTCGTTTTTATATCGTCAAACAATTATTCTGTATCTATTGGCTCCCATTTCTGGTAAGAATAAATCCTGCACTATGTACAAATGACCAGTTGTATCTATTACTAAGTTGAATGAAAAATAAACAAAATGTGATTTTTTAAAGGTAATCACCCTGTATATATTTGTCTGAAATTTTTCCGGTTTCATTTTAAGTACATATATATACACATATAATGTGTATGCAAAATATCGTCTTTCTCCGACAAATAGTTTTTGAGTTATACCGCCAACAGACAGACAGACAGACAGACAGACAGACGGAATTGAGAAAACCTGTTTTTCCTCATCTACGGACCCTGAAGGATCTGAAGAAATCTCGGAAAGTGATTTTTTCGTGATTACAATACTTCCTTCGTCTTTCAGATGAGGGAAGTAAAAAGTTACAGAAAAAAAAACGCAAGAGTGTTCAGAATTATACACAAAATAAGTAAAAATATCTTAATGTTGCTCAAACGTTGAAACAGTAAAGAAGACGCCTAGCAACTCCATTAGTTGACAAGGAAGTAAAAATATAGCAGTTGCTGGAATTCGAACCTGCGGAATCAGATTTCACTCGCATCTATAGTGCTTAATTATGACTTTTCAAATGCGGAGTGACAACGGTGCTGGTAAAAACGATTTCCCAACTATCAAACGTAAAGCTCTGATTTCTTGATAGCTGGCAAGTAAAAACCATGCGACAGGTATTTTTAGATGTTCTCTACAGGTTCCCGCAGGTTGGCACGTTACTGCGAGTCGTCACCTGAATGTCATGTGAGCTGGGTAGGCGTTTCGAACGTTGGGTATTTCATGCGAGTAGGTACTGTAAATTATGGACCAATTTCCTTGGCCTTTCGGTTTATGTCATATTGATTGATTTGTGACTTCTTCTATGATTTACCATCAGACCGCTGTGGCTTCGTTATCTAACGAAAAACTCTATATGCCGACCTTTAGTTTTCTATCCTGCTCGTACTGATGTGATTAATAATTCTCCCTCGCTCACTCATAACAGCGCGTATTTCCAAGGCTAGCCAAAAAGCGAACACATATTCGCCTGGGTAGACGCAGCTGCTTGGAACCAAATAGCTGCTTACAGTTATTTAAGTTATTACGTGCTTGTGCTATTGGATGTATGTATTTATACCACATTGCAGTTTGCATACTTTGTGTCGTAATTACAATATTTAGTCGCACTCAGCAGATAATAATTTTAGATTGAGTTTTTTTGCCGATTGATGTGTTTGTTTAGGATGCCTTCTGCACATTTTCAGGCCTGCTTGATGCCGTAAAAATTTATCTACGTGGATTATACCGCGATACGTAATTACCAATTTTTTGTTGTGTATAGCCCCGTGACGTCACGCCAAAGGTAGTTTTTAGAACTTTTTGTAAACTCCAGCCATTTGTGACCTACCTGATAGTGTAAGTGTGTCCTGTCTAATGTAGCAGTCTTCTGACGATATGTTGCACCTCGATTGTAAAACTGAACTTAAACGCGTGAATTTCAGGTTAAAATATATACATTGCAGCAATCAGGTGAGCCGTTGTTTTAACGGGAGCCTAACAGTTTGTTTTGAATCTGTCAGGTATACTCTTGCTGCGGTGTCTTAATTGTGCGATAGACTGTACTAACCTAGGGCCGGAAAAGCACATTTTCAGCAAACATTTTCCAATCTTGGCAAAAATCTTGTTTAGTCGTAAAATATCGAACTATAAAATTTGAGAAATATCAACCACGTACCCAGCCTATCCACCTTTATTTGACAAAATAATTTCAAGAATAAGCGGTGAAAATCTGGCAAAACATTGAATTATTGCGTCTATCGCATTTTCCTAAACGCTAACACATGACTGACGAAGTTGTGTCTTCAAGAGCAAACATTTAGAAATGGGACATGTTGTTTTAGTTTAGCACTGCCTGCATCTTCCTGCTCCATATTCGTTTCATGGCTACATACAAGTACTTCGGCAGTACAGTTTGCGTATTGTTCTTCTGATTCATTATTATCAAATACGATGTTTTATCGGACTTTTTCCACGGTCTCAGGTGTTTATCACACGACGTTTCTGAAGTTTTTGATCTACTCCCGTCCTCAGGTTCTCAGGGTTAGTTCTGAGAAGGACTGATTTTAAGTTTATAACTAAAATATATAACTACGCTGGTGGCCTAGTGGTAAGAGTAGCAGACTCGTAATCACAGCGATCAGTCGTCCCGGATTCAAACTTAGGGGTAGGCACGCGTGTACGTGAAGAGACATACAAAAATCAGTCGTCAGAATTAACCAGGAACACCGGACTCCCGAAACGTCGTCTGATAAACACCCGAGACAGTGGAAAAAGTCCGATAAAGCATATAGACCACTGTCAAAAAATGACATCATTCAGAGAACAATGATCAAAGTTCTGATGTAGGAACGTAGCCATGTAATGCTACTTTTATCTTTCTTTTTCATAATCATCCGATTACTTATAATTTATAGACAAAATAACAAAAATCTGTAAGGACTACTCAAAACTCTCTCGGAAGTAGACGTTATGACACTGAACCTGCGGTAGTCGTTAACCCCTAAACAAAAGAACACTCTTCCTCACTTTCGACGGGCAAGGCTAGCCACCTACCCGGCCTAAGAGTAAAGAGGGCTCATAAGTTAGAACCACTGTGTGGTTAAAACAGGCTACTGGCCTATAATCAGAGGAAGAAGAAGAAGAAAGATAATTAGGGGTTAAAATATCTTAACGGTCTTAATAATTCTAAAGCAATAAAAAGAAGCTCTTGGTAATGCAAATTACATAAATTTTCAAATTATAAAAAAAACATTACCGGCGGTGGGCCTGGGAACCTGAGAGTGATTTCAACACTTGGCAATAACCAGCCTGTTTGTCGCATGCCCTCGCACCTGTGCAATACGGCTGCATTAAATATAACGCACTTATTCTTTGTCGCTTTTTGTTTTTTTTTACATTTACTCTGTATTTGTCGGATACCATTTTTGTCAAGGGCAAAGCCTGAGTTATATGGAAATTATTCCTATTATCTATTTCTCACTTAAAGCAAAAATCAACAACATTTTATTTTTTAAGGTGCTCACCCTATATATGTAGTGTGCAATATATGCTCTATTTGACAAGGGTAAACGCCTGAGCTATATGCAAAATATTGCTTTCATTTAAGTAAAACTTCTTGAGTTCTGTAAATATAGACAGTACATTTTTAATGTGCTCACCCTGTATATATTTTACCGACACTTTCGTATCGTCCACTTCTGACAAATAGTTTTTAAGTTATACCGGCGACAGACAGACAGGCGGAATTGCCTAAACCTGTTTTTTATCATCAAGGTACCATGAAACGTAAAGATCTAGAAAATTTATCAACATATGGAATTGCATAAGCACGCAATAGAGACTTTCTCTAGCTCTCTTGCTTATGACATATGTAAACTACCTGTCTTAGTGTCCTCACACGTTCAATACTTTACAATATTAAAGAAACTAAAAGCATAGAGATGTTTATCTTCGTTAAACGCGAAGAGTAAGATTTATTAGGTAGACATAAAAATGTATAAAATAAAAACGTGTTCATTTCTGACAACCGTATTTTCCCAACAGGGGTCCAAGCACGCAACTTTCGAGAGATTTGATGGTGCCTGTACCGGACACAATGTGCCTATCACCTATGAATTGCAAGGAGCAAAAAGTGAGGGCGCCACCTTGTATGTAAACACCACTTTTACTGTAAAAGAAGATGTATTGACCGATCCTAATGTAAGCAGCGTTTTATTTACTATCGGTTACTGTTGTGTAAAACTACAATTCTTTTTTTTTTGGTTATACTATGTACGTTTCGCAGATGCTAATAGTGATCAACAGATGTAAATCGAAGGAAAATTTGGACACTTGCGAACATTTTCACGACTATAAGACCACCAAGTACTGCGCTATGCTTCAATCGAGCTCTGGTTTATGGAGTCCCTTCTTTAAAAGTTTTACGCCTGAGTGGAAATGCCCCTTCAAAAAGGTATCTAATAAGTCTAATTATTATAAACTGTGTTGTGCATGATTTGATCGATTGATTCGTTAATGATTGATGATGATATTCGAATGGGGGGGGGGGGTCGAGTATCTACCTTAAGATAAAGCTAAACCGCATTTTAGTACTTCGGACTGTTTCTGTTCGCAATTACGAATAGGAAAGGTAAGATTGCCTCTTATAGTTGTTTTGGTGTTTCAGTAAAGTCAGGCCGAATTTTACGTATTTGTTATTTAAAAATGTCAACTGTTGAATTCTCCCATTAGAAAAGAAATTAGATAACGCAATATTGAAGAGCCAAGTTGTAGCTCCAAATGTTATATCGAAAACATGTTTGTAAACGTTCCAATGTTTGACTGAAGAATTTAGTTTTTGGGAGTTGACTTTGGTATTTGCGCGTCGCATGGCTCTTTCCTTTCCAATTTATGCTGTGATCCAGTCAAAATTGCTGCGGTTCGTCTTGAATGTTTTGGCTTTATTCCCTCATGTTGGAGTTGAAGACGGTATGTTAGCCACGCCGCCAAGTGGATTTCGGCTTTGTAGCAAGGTTTTGGAAGCCTTGTTTTCTGCGCCTATCGACGGATCATGCGACGAAATTTTATGGAATTTAGCATTTATTGACCCACCTTGGACCGCTGCATCGAACTAAAATAGCTAGGATATGGTCAGATTTTCCGTTTGGCTGCTCCTTTGTGATTACCTGGAATGTTCTTGCAAGTCCTTTATGTCAACGACACCATATAGTAAGTATAAGTGTAAGTGTAGGTGTAACCTACCAGTAACAACGATTCTGGAGCTGGTTGTGCCTAGAGCTGTTGGCGCCCTGGGAGGAGTAAGAGTCTATTGTCGGAGCAGCAGGAAAAGGCGACTTTTTGGGTGCCATTCTGACGTCAGCTCAAGTGGTGCCCATTAGATCTCCGTGCATGTAGCTTTCTACGTTGAGACTTTTTTGGGCTATGTGGATTCGATCGAATTCCTTCAGAATTCCATGAACTTTACCGTTGCTTTTGTGTATTTAATTTTTGAACGTTAACTTCTTGTTTTTGCATGTCGAGTTTTAGGCACGGCTCTATTGAGTTTGTTTCTCAGGCCTGGTGGAGTTTAGCGAAGTGCGTTCCTCTTGCTCTGCATTTCCCACCACTAGCAGTGATTGAGTGTTCTAGCTTTTCTATTATTACGGGTTACATATGCATTTATTATTAGGAATTTTATTATAGGGTGTCTACCGGGGAATTAATGGAACAATAGACATGGCGGCGTTTCTGTTATTAACTGGAGAAGATTGGTGCTGGAGAGTTCGAGTAGATGTTCGCGAGAAGCGCACTAACAGGATGCTATTCTGCATGTTTATAGATGCAGTAATCGCTTCAGGACCTTCTCAATAGGTACTGGCATTTCAAAATGTTGGATTTAGGTATAGTGGTATAATTGTTAGTACTTGATGTATAGTTTGTTGCTTTAGTTTTACTGAAGTATAATGTATTTGTTCGTACACTTAGGATGAGACAGTAGAAATTATAATGAAACTACCAACTTAGTAACCCACTAACATTAAGCGAGTTATCACAACTAATAACCTAAAAATGAATTAGCAATTTTATATATATGAATGTGTAATTTCATAGACTCTGTATTTATTGTACACTACAGCCTTTTTCGATAAATATTTAGTAGGCATTCTATTAAATTCGTTTTAAAACAGAAAGCTAATCTAATTTTAATTTCAGAAATTGTAGTGCACTATGAATATTTTAACTGCCACCCGTACACTTGATTTTTACCAAAAGCTTCCAGAAGCATTTTTCTGCGGCCGTTTTCTCTAAAAAGAAAAAAGTCGCCAAACTTGCTCGCGACTGAGTCAGAATAGTGTCAACTACTCGTGAGGTAGAGCTTCGTGCACTTCTTCTTCAGTTCTCCTAGCAAATAGTCCAGATTAGAAGCTCTATAATCAAGCTGTGTGACCTGCCGAAGGCACTTCGATCCAGCGACCTCCATGTACCCAGCAGCTGGACAAGCCGTTCACTTCTTACCTCTCTAGTTTTAGCCGAAATCCTTAGTTTGAAATCTCGACCTGTTCGAACAAACTGTCCAGAACCGTACAGCACTTGAGAACAGAGTCCACCAGACCCACCTGAAATACCTGTAAGAACTCCCAAATCTAACCTTATGGCTGTGGCCTGCTGCACGTAGCACCTAGACCTACCTCCATGTAACCGTTCTCCGTAGTAGCCTTGTGGGATGCTGAACATAAACACCTAGACTTACCTTCTTGAAACCTTTCTCCATAATATTTGTGGCATGCTGTACGTAAGCATCGAAATACGGCATCCCCTGAAGGTCCATCTGCCTTTCCCCGGCATCCCTAAGGGTCAAAACACTAGAAAACCAGGTATCGGAAATGCACTGCGAATGAGCCTCGCACCAGGTCAAATTCACCACCAGTATGAACTATGGGTACGACCTACCTATACCAAGACACTTCATGTCCTTCGGCGAGGTTCCGGGCAACACCAGAGGAATTAATAGCATCCGCTACGACCCCGATGCTCCAACCTGGAAATTCGCCGCCAGTCCCGGCAAATAGCGTTTCCTACGCTTGGACTTTTACAAGGTAACAATTAGGCCGATTGGGCGCACCGGCTCGGCGTCCCTAAAAATAGTGCCAGAAACGGTCTAATACTAGTGCTACCCAATTCACTATCGAAGGGTACATGAAGCACGGTTTTTAGCCGAAATTTAGAAATATTTGTTTAACAAAAACGTCAACCATGCCACAATTTGGCGTTGTTCTTAGTTTCAGAACCGGCCATTATAGACCGGCCATTATAGAATTCAGCGTCAGACGATTTTAGGCAACGTCCGTAACACCGGCTACCATGGGCTAACCTGAGCTCGAAGCCGGACAACTCGGCTCCGCAGTCTCGGCGCCGCCACTGCGGCGCCGCCATCTCGGCGCGGGGCCAGCTCGGCGCCGGAACAACTCGGCGCGGAGCCATCTCGGCGCCAGCCAACTCGGCGCAAGGCCATCTCGGCGCCGAATTCAAATTCGCAAACTACAGTGTGCACTACGTAAGAAAATTTTTATAGACAAATAATAAATAAAGTGATCGGCAAAAAGCTGATATCAAATTAAAAAAACATTATTTAGATTTTCTTGGCAATTCAAACACTGACGACCAGAGGTGGTTGCAAAATGGGCCAAACAAAAGTTGTCACGTGACTTCCGTTATCAGTAGAATTTTACATTTTTTTAAAATAAATACGAAACATGCATTTACTAGTCAAGATAGAGACTCATTTTACGAAAAAAAGTTTTCTGGCCTTGAGATTGTTCAGTCAGCTAAAACTAATCTATATACATGGTGTTAATTAAGTACGTAGACAAACTTTAAGAAGTGATTCCTTGATCAATTCTAAGATAAAAAGTTCATACAAACATAGAACCTAAACGGCTTCGTTCACAAGATACCGGGTGTTGAAGTTTAAACAAAAATTATTTCTTTTTCTTAAATCTGGACAACGCCTAGAGGTATTCTAATGAAACTTGGTGTATGATAGTATTTCATAAAGTGGCATTGTTTAGTCAAAATAAATTTAATTTATTTCCACCAGTGGCGTGCATCGGGGCCAACTCAGTTACTTTATTTTAGAAAATCTGGTACACCATTGTTTTTTTAGTCAATACGATAAGTTTTTTAGCTTTATCCATTGAAACTATACAAAAGATGTATTTTTTATTTTTTGATAGAATAACCCTTTTTCGAAAAAAACTGAAAAATCTGTAACAGCAATTTCGTTCATTTAAGTTTAATGGGATTTAAACGGCTTCGTTTTCAAAATACAGCTTAAAGAAGTTTTAAAAAATATTATTTAGTTAATAACAAATAATCTGACAATAGCTACAAAACTTTTGGCTAAAACACACTGTATATACAGGGTGATGTTTAAGTTGATTCTTTCCTTTTACCAGGATATAAAGTTTAAAATATTAAGCTTTTTTTCATTTACCAATTTCGCGAAATATCAAAACTAACGGAGGTACAAGGTGTTAAAGTTTCAAATTAAGAACTAAAATTACTTGACGAAAATTAAACTAAACTTAATCTAACTTAAATGATATGTTCAAAATTATCAGCATTCGCTTCTACATACACGTTCCGCGTATCAGAGCGATGTGGCAGCGGCACTTTGACGACACTCCCAGTAAATAATAAGCCTATTCACTCGTTCATTATTTTCATAAACATGAGCCATTATTATATCACTAACATTAAGAACATTCCAATGGAAAACTAGTTGACAGGTCATTGCTTGACAACAGAGATAAACAAATATAAAATTGTCCAGCCGCCTTTGCGCCAAAGTTTAGTTTTTAATTTAAAACTCTAACACCTTCGTTAGTTTTCATATTTTGGAAAAGTGGTAAATAAAAAAAATGCTTAGTTTTTTAGCTTTATTTCCTGGTAAACGGAAAGAATCAACTTAAAAATCACCCTGTACATAGTGTGTCTGGAAAATACGTGTTCAACGGAAGACCACAAGTTCCTTTACACAAAATATGATGATTTAACTCAACTTACCTATATACAAAGTTGCTTAGTTGAGCCGCTAGAGGGCTTTAAAAATGATTATAACTTCTTTAAATGTTTCAGCATCCTGTATAATCACTACAATTTTTTTTAAATAGTTACTTTAATTTAAAAGCTATTTCCTCTCTTACAATAGTTTAGTTGGGGTGAACGGTTGAGCCACAAAAAATATTTTCTAAATCGCTACAAACCTAGTGTTAATTTATAATTACTGATTCAGGCTTGCAGAAATTTATAAAATATTTTTTTGTGGCTAAACCGTTTACCCAACTAAAATTTTGTAAGATAGTTAATAGCTTCTAAACTGAAGTAGCTATTTACAAAAAAACATTGGTAGTGATTATACCGGGGGTTAAAAAAATATGGATGGATAATTTATTATGACAACGTTTTTAAACACCCTGTAATTAAGGTTTATTCCACAAAAAGCTGTTGTTTACTGGTACAAACGCATGGCCAAAAAATTAATAAAATCTATCAGATTTTTCGACTTACTTGAAAAAATTTAAAAAAGCTAATCATTTTTGAAGACTAAGCAACTTTGTATATAGGTAAGTTGAGTTAAATCCTAATATTTTGGGTCCAGGAACTTGTGGTCTTCTTTTGTACACGTATTTTTCGAACACCCTGTATACAGTGTGTCCCCGGATAGGTGAAACGACTGTTGTAAAAGGTAAAAAATTCTCGATTTAAATTTTAATTTTTTGGGGTTCAGCCCTGCTTGGTTAAAGGCAAATTTCTAACAGCATTTCAGTTTTGAAAAATCAAGTATGCCTTGGAAGTTTTCAAAAAACCTATTTTACTGTAGAGTAGCGTGCCTTTTATGTAGCAAATACGACAAAAAGTTATTAAGAAAAGTTGTTTAGAATCAACATTCAGGCTCCTATACCAAATTTCAAAATCCCCGGCCAACTTTGATCTCTCACATTTTCTTTTATGTTTAGGTCCCATATCAAAGCATTTTACTTTTAACAAAGACTGCAATGGAAAAACAAATACTTTTTAACAAAGTTTTTTTATTTCATAATAAAAAAACTTTGTTAAAAATAAAACTCTTTGATTTGAGAAATAAACATTTAAATAATATTTATCACATAAAAGGCACTTTACTTAGAAAATGAAGTTTTTCGAAATTGTGTAAATCCAAAAAGTACTATTTTTCGGAGCAAGATTTCGATAATATTTTTATTGTGTGTTAGTTTTACCTGACTGAACAATCTCAAGGCCAGAAAACTTTTTTTCGTAAAATGTGTCTCTATCTATAGTAAATGCATGTTTCGTAATTATTTTTAAAAATTTTAAATTTTATTGATAACGAAAGTCACGTGAAAACCTTTGTTTGGCCCATCTGTAATCACTTTGCAACCACCTCTCGTCGTCAGTGTTTGATTTTCCAAGAAATTCTAAATGTTTTTTTTTTAAATTTGATGCCAGTTTTGTAGCGATCACTTTATTTATTATTTGTTTATAATAATTTTCTTACGTAGTGCACACTGTAGTTTGCGAATTTGAATTCGGCGCCGAGATGGCCTTGCGCCGAGTTGGCTGGCGCCGAGATGGCTCCGCGCCGATTTGTCCCGGCGCCGAGGTGGCCCCGCGCCGAGATGGCGGCGCCGAAGTGGCGGTGCCGAGATGGCGGCGCCGAGATGTCCTAGACCCACCCGAGCTACCAAGTACAGTAGGTTGCCGAGCTGGCCAGGCTCCAGCGGCTACGTGGAAAGCACTTTATTCTCTTAATGATTGTAAATAGGTACATGACATAAGTAGTTTTAATTTCGAGAACAACTTGACAAATAAATTACAGAGTAATAAATATTTTTTTATTTAATATGTGCTTCGTACAAATACTTCAGTAATGAATGGAACCTTAGTTCTGACTACCCATACGGCTAAATTAAGTAAGTGATCAAATGTCATTATGAAATTCCAGTCCAGAGTGAGCGTTACCAGTTTTGTAGAGCAGTACAATTACTTCTAGAGAGCATTACTATAACAAAACATTACAAATATACGAGGGAAGTGTAAAAGAAACTTCTTTCAACACAATTTAATTATTTAAGAAGTGAAGAAACTGTGACATGCGTTGTATTTCAAGTTTTTTACTTAAACATTTTAAACTCAGTTACTTAAAGTAATTCATACTAATAAACAACACTATCATTCCTTATTAAAATGCCGTTTGAGGCAGTAATGATTTTTTGTTAGAAATAAAATTCTATATGTCAAAACAGTTTCATCTAAGGTTTGTTTTACATTCGTTTTGTTATTATGAAAAAAAACTGACAATTAAGCTCAAGTTAGCCTTCAATTAAAATAATTACCTAGCGCAGCGGAAAATAAAAAATACATTCGCTGGACCAGCTACCGTATAGATGCAGATTAGATTCCATTCTGTATAAATACTAACAACCGCTTTAAAACTGGGATTAATTCAAAATGAATCTTTTTAAAAGAATTACTTTCATTGTGTTTCTGAAACTGGTGTTGGTAGCCGGGGTAAGTTTATTCAGGGAAGTAGCAATTTATTTTAGTGCTGTTTAACAAGCTAAAAAACATCATTATTACTTTCTACTAGTAACATATTCATTTTTACAAGGAACAACTAGCTTCACTCATTATTAGAATCTTATACATTTTTAATTACAATTCTCTAGTTAATTAGTTAAATTCCTGTAGAACAAATATTAAATAATTGAAATTTTCTTATTAAGAAAGTTTAGGTTAAGATTTAATTTTGTGCAAAGAAATGTCACAAAATTGTAATTGCTTAACAAGAATTGACAATATACATTTAACTGTGATTTGTAGCGAAAGCAATTTTACAAAAGCTTTGGTACTCGCATCACAATTTTATTACATAAAAGGTATTTTTTATTTTTTAGAATACAGCTGTTTTTGTTTAAATGTTGAAAATAATAACAAAACAAGGAATGCAAGCAGTGAGTAGTGTTAAAATAGTTACATCTCAAATTAATTAGGAGAAGGATCAGCTAATTTGGTAATATTGTGTTTTTAATTAAGTTGCTAATTTATTTTCAAGTTATTTTTCAAAAAGGAATTAGAACCAGTCAAATTCAAACATCGTAAAAGTTTATTATTTAAGTATAACCGTTGATTGAGGTATAACGTTTCGCTGAACTTGTCAGCTTCTTCAGACATGTTAAAATTTAAAATAAAAAGACAATTACAAAATGAATGTATCTGAAATAGAATATGGTTAGACAAGTGAAAAAATAGAACCTCACTTTTTTAAAGTTTCCTGCTAGTTTACCATCTTATTTTCAGGCATTGCACTCAGGAATCTTTTTTTAAGTAGTATCGTCAATTATGTTTTTAAATAAAATTTTTTGGGTTTATATTATTGAAACCTGTTCTAAATCATAGTTATTATAGTTTTTTCAAATGTTTGCTAACCGATGCCTACTTACACATTTTTAAACTACGAGGTGTCGAAAAGGGATTAGTATTAGTATGTGTGATTGTACTATAGCAAATTGATTACCTGTGTGTAATTAATTAAAATCAAATTTTCATTTATAATCTTTAATTTTTATTGTCTTCTAAAAAAGTAAGTGTCTAAACCAGCGGTCGGCAACCTTTTGGCAGGCAAGGGCCACATAGTGGCAAAATGAAGTGAAGGCGGGCCGCACTTATTCATAATTTTGATAATAGGTATACTATGTATATCGGAGTGATATTAAAAATGCGAAAACATTGTATTTCAATTTTATTAATACGCAGGAACAATGACAAAAAAATTAGGAAAAATAATAAAAATACGAGAACTATGTACAAAGTATATCTACCTACATATAATAACTGTACTTATAAAAAATTTAGTGTGACTTTTGAGGGTGTATTTTAGTGGCTATTTGTTGTATGTTAGCTTTCATGTTTGTAGTTGAAATTCGAAGAATAGCTCTCAAATGCTCATCTGTGAGACGAGAAGCATGTTTATTTTTTCTGTAACTGAGAATTTTTTTAATTGCTACTTTTGTATCACATTTCAGTGGCTATTTGTTTCAATAATTTCAAGGAACTACTGCTTTTGAGAAAATGGTCATGTTAATTTCTTAACATTAAACTGCAGCAGGGTCGTTTCAGAATCCATGCTTTTAAAAAATTCACGGCTTTCTAGCTTATAATTAGAAGTAAACCCAAACACCATCTTCTGCTAAGTGGTCAAGCGGAAATGGAGCGAAAATAAATTCGCTCCCAAAAATAACGACGGCTGCCGAAGCGAAACCGAAGCGCTGTCGGTCAAGGAAGCGTTCAACGCAATCGCTACCTCAGCGCTATGCCGGCTGAACGCACCCACTCTGTGTCTGTGATATTACATACTTATTAAATGCACGCTCGCTTGAATTTTGCGCGCGCATGACGCAATTATTTAAATTTTAGGTAGGTATATAAGACTTTCATTTACAAAGCAGTCGCGGGCCGCAAGACGGAGGGCTGCGGGCCGCGGGTTGCCGACCGCTGGTCTAAACCATAAACAAGTTGCTGTTAAGTTTTAAGAGTAAAGGCATCATGAAATGGATATATTGTGTTCAAAATACAGAGGAATGGATGGCCTCTCCTGATTTTTTGTTGTTTAACGCCTTGCAAAAGGCACAAAAAATACTTGAGTATCGAGAGAGGCGATCTATTCTGTGTTTTGAACACAATATATCCATTTCATGATGCTTTTACTCTTAAAACTTAACAGAAATTTGTTTATGGTTTAGCAACTTGCCTTTTTTTAGAAGACAATAAAAATTAAAGATTATAAATGAAAATTTGATAGGAACAAATTACAAACAGATAATCAGTTTGCTATAGTAAAAGGACACATAGTAATACTAATTAACACTTGCTTTTATTTTAGTAACACTAATGTTCACTAGGATACTAATTAAAACGATAACTGAACTTCTAAAACCCCTGATGTAAAATCAATAATTTTCCTTTTCGACTCCTCGTAGTTTAAAAATGTAAATAAGCATCGTTAAGCAAACATTAAAAAAAACTATAATAACTATAATTTCCAACAGGTTTTAATAATATAAACAAAAAATAAGTTATTTAAAAAAGTAATTGACGATACTACATAAAAAAAAATGCCTGAAGTGCAATGCCTAAAAATAAGATGCTTAACTAGCACGTAACTTAAAAATAGTAAGGTTTTATTTTTTCACTTGTCTAACCATACTTTGTTTCTATTTCAGATACATCCATTTTGTAATTGTCTTTTTATTTTAAATTTAAAACTACCCACAGTTTGCTTGCATTTCTAGTTTTGTTATTATTTTGAACATAATAGTTATTTACTATACAAGTGGGATAACAGCATCATTAATTAACGTGTGTGTAAGTTACAAACGAGTGCGTAGCACGAGTTATGTAAGCACACAAGTATAATAATGATGCATTATCACACATGTATTGTACAAAATTTTATCTACGACTGTCTAAAATTGAGAAAAGTGCATTAAGAGAAATGTCAGATCTGTCATTTTCAAAAATATTTTAGTAGGCAAATGTCATTATGTCATTCATACACAACTCAGTTGCGTAATGAAACCATTACATAACTGAGTGGTGTAATGAGCTTCATTACCTAACTGAAATGAGTGACGTAATGCGTTACTTATCCCACTGGAGTAGATAATAGTATATTATGTTATTAGGAGCAAAAGTTATATTTTATGTGACGAGGCTGGACGAGTTATCTGCCGAGCTTGCGAGGGGCCCTATGCTCCAACTCGGGAGTTTGAGGAACATATATATCACGTGACGCTATTTCAACCAATGAGGGGCATGCAAATGCCTAGTTACACATTATCACAGCGGTAGTAATTTATTTTCGTAATTGTTTTTACGGGTGATCATAAATGGTTGTGATTTTTTTCTTAGGTTAGCACTGTTAATATTGGTTACCCTGCTGTCAATTTTAAGTCTGCGTCAAATTCGACGTTAGCAGGTTAGGTTTTATGCCAGTTTTTGTCAAAACTAACGGAAAATCTAACCTGCTAACCTCGAATTTGACATAAACTTAAAATTGACAGCAGGGTAACCAACATTAACAGTGCCAACCTAAGACCAAAAAGTAATTGATATTTTGCATTTCATTCAATATATTCTTTTTCCAAATATAATTCGTGTAATGATTAATGATCGATAATTTTTTACTCGTTAAAACCGAAACAGCAAATTTAACTCGTGCTACCCACTCGTTAAATTTAGGTTCCGGTTTTAACTCGGAAAAAAATCATCGATAATAATCATTCCACTTGTTATATTACAACTGATTATTCCACACTATAATGAACGAACCAATGAAAATTGTTCAATTTGTCAGAAACGGCCAATCAAAATTGACTCTCTTTGAAAACACCTACTAATGTCGCAGTGTTTTCACGTAAGCCCGATTGGTTTCAATGATTTCAATTTAGTGAGTAGCCTTTGACTGACATTTCACCAAAACGTCAAAGTGAAGTTTGCAAATCAGCGTCGTTCTAAAAACTCATAATAATCGTGTTGGAAGCTCCAGTATTGAATTAATAGAGGAAAATGTTAAAAGTGTGTGCTGTCGAACACGGTAAAAGTCATCTTCCATATTGTTGAATAATCTTTCCAAATACCACTCAAGGCAACATTTTTTAAGAGAATTTTTTTCGTCAACATGCAAATTATTGCAAATTTCTCTCAACAAAAACTGCTCAAATTCTACTCGACCTGCGGTCTCGCGGAATTTTTAACGTAGTTTTGGTTTCGAGAAATTTAAACACAATAATTTGCATGTAAACGAAAAAAAATCTCACATATAATCTCCTAAGAGCATTAATTCTTCCCTGAATTATTTTTGAGTGCGTTCCAACAACGTCGTATTAATTTTCCCGAGCGGGACACGAGGGCAAATTAGGACGTTGTTGAATGCACGAAAAATAATTTACGGATATGAATTAATGCTCGAATGCAGATTCGCTAAGAAAATCGTAGCGACCCTAAAGAGAAGTAATGTCTACCTACAAAAATTTCCAAGAAATTTTGTTGTTGTCTTGGTTACGGCTCATGAACTAATTTTTCTATTGGCCATTAATGAGTGTCGTACGATTAAAAAAAAATCACCTTTTGAGGTATTAGATTTGATTATCTAGGAACTTTCTATCATTAAGTCCTACAGTTAGCCTCTAGCTGTTAGAGAATTGTATTTAAAGGAACTTTTAAGATAATGTTAAGCTAGAGTGTCCTAACCATTGTAGTGCAGAAAGTAAATTTTCTAAATGAGACACTGTATTTTTCGTAGCAACTAAAGCATCTTGCTGTTCTTCGATCAACTTTAATTGTTTTGCTTTAAAAGCTGCGTTGCTGTAATTTAAATTCCAATATTAACTCCATCCTTTGTTGATATTTATTAAAAATTGGGTATTGGCCAAATTAGAATTCCTGTATCCTAAACTAGTGTTAGAACTGAATTATTGTATACAGCGTGACCAAAATTATTTTTAAAGTCGACACTTTGAAATCCAGTATTTGCAATTTTTGCAAATAAAAAGCCCTTGCATTTTATAATAGGTGTCAAAAGAGTACTTATTTTCCTTTATTTTGATACCAATATTATCTTCAACAATTTTTTAGAGCTCCTGATAAAAAATGAGACTATTTTACTTTTTACAAGGACAGAAGTTGGGTATGAGTTTTAACATTCCCATTTTCTTATGTTGTTTTTAAGTTGCTTTAACAATAATGCATTAGTTTTTTAGGAAGTTTAAAGAAACCTATCCTCTTACAGAAAACCCAAAAATGTGTTTGTCAATTACAAAATTATGGGCTACTCAACCACAAGCGATATTTTACTTGTGTTGATAATAATTATTAGCCTCTACAATATGAGGATTTTGTATATAGTGATAATGATAATTATATACAATCCAAAATTATTTATACACAGCGTGTTGCCCGAATGAGTTTAATATACTAGGGACCCTTTTTATGTTCCCGGACTAAGCACGAAAACAGGAAGTTTACTGCAAAGTAGGGCGATTTCGTACAATACACTGGTAATTGCTTATCCATGTGTGGCTTGAGGCAACGCCCGCTGGCTACTACTTCTGTCCCACACGAATGCCTTTGAAAGAGTTATATCGAGAATTACACACATTCCACATTCGACTATGTTAGTTACAATGCTTTTAAACTAAGTAACCATAAACAATCATGTAACTATAAACTGCCTATATACGTATGTAAATATTATAATAAACAATCCAGGCAAAAGTGGCAGATTCTCGTTTTAATTAAAGTCTCCGAATTATAGATAAATAAATATTATTTAATAGTTTTCAAAATACAACCCTTTAATAACGACAAGTAAAGTAGATGGATGCTTTGTCGGTTTCTCACTTTATTTGATAACTTTTATTTAGTTAAGTAGGTAAACAAGCAAAAAAACTATTGGCAAACCGTAAGGCAACCAAAATTGTTACAGATACACAGAATTTTCTATGACTAGAGTATGAATTAATCATTCGATCATTTTGGTTGATTAAACAAAATACCTTCTATAGGTTTTTTCATTTAGTTCTACGAATTTACCTTCTTACTGTTGTTGTTGAGGGGCTCTTTGTTTTAATAGACACACTGACATGGGATTTTATAATAGGTGTGCAATCTTGTGAGATAAAGAGCTTATTCAGATTCGTATTTCTATTTTCGCTGTTCATTTTACTGAAATAGCTAAAAGATTGAAAACAGTTGATCAGGATGCTCCTCCATCAGAATTGATCTATCGTCAATAGTAAACTGATCTTAAACGTGGAGAGAACCTATAAGATGCAACGAGTGAAAGCTCTGCAGCGGCACAGAATTCTAAAACTGTGGCCGAAGTAAGAAGTTAGTGAAGGAGGATAGACGCATTGCTGCTAAAGAGGTATCCAAAACTGTAAACATTGACGAGAAGTCGGTTAGGTCAGTAGGTACTGTGCGGCATTTCACATATGAACAACGTTTCGAGTGAACATGTGTCGTGAGCTTTTGAGTGACAAGATTTTTCATCAAACTGTCCTTGTAGACGAAATTGAGTCTACACTATGGCCTTGCCACCAAACAGGCCAGCATAGAGTGGCTAAATTCCTAACCTTCTACTTCCAAAGAAGTTCAGAACGAAATCAATGGCAGGCAAAGCGATGCGCTTGATTTTCTGGATTCTGGTGGCGCCTTGTTCACTGACAAGTCGTCCAAATTTTGGAATCAAATCAAGGTTACACGCCGCGTCGTGGACGGATGCGAAAAGAAACGCTCCTAGAGCACGACAATGTGTCGACGCACAAATGCTTTGCAGTGGCATCAAAGGCGGCTAACTAAGCTACGCAATCTTTCCACACCCAGCCTATTCATCTGATTTCGCACGCTTGCATTTCTTTCTATTCGCAAATTGCAAGTACACCTTCGTGAAACGGTATTTTAAGCACGATGAGGAGGGGATGAAGCTAACATATCAATGGACCACTGATTTGGCTGGAGACTACATATTGTAATGGTTTTAGCGTAAGGGTTTGATATCAGATTTAAAAAAGATTAAAAGAATACAGTATAAAATTACAAAGTTGAATTTAAATATGAAAAGAATATCAAAATTATTAATATGTACCTATTTGGTTAAAGGAATGAAATACAATTTAAATTCAAGTAAACGATGCAATATAAGAAACAGAAAGGTTCTAACATAATTTAATTATCTGAAATAAAGTGGAGGATTAGTATCAAATACCTATTTGAGAAATATTATTCAAAATATTGGGTGTTAAATAAATATGATACAGATTATATAGTGTTGAATTTAAAAAATATGTAAAACAATATCACTAAGGATATATTTATTTATTGTTTTGGATGTACAAATAATTTTTGACTTGAAAAGATGTAAAAGGTTTGAAAGCGGCTGACAATTTTAATATAAACACTTTATTACATGATTTTAAATCGATTTGGTATATGAAGGGTTATATATTATAATCACATTATCTAAACGAGTATAAATAAAATTTTAAAACATTTTGATATGGATATGTTAAGAAGAAGAATTTATATGGTGAGAGTGCCATATGTACACAGTCATAATCTACAAAAGCAATTTCTGAATTTGATGAAGAGCTGAGTTTATTATCAATTAATTACATCATATGAATTGGATAGCAGGGGATAGATTTACTGAAAGTAGCTTACATCGAGTTTGTTAGCAGAGTGAGCGTCTTATGGTATAGATAAAAAAAGTTTTCATCTACTAAAATTGACGTTTTGTAACTTGCATCTAGTCGAGGTTTGTGGTACTAGGTTGTCAACGGCTTGTGAATTTTGGTAGGAAAACGTGGATGGCGTTTGATTCTGGTCAATCTTGACAATTCTGCTGGAGAAAATAACAGGTGTCTTGTCATATTTGGCTGAGAGGTGTTTGAGGTTCCTGGTGGTTGATCACATTCATACTAGGATTTGTGTGGACATTGGAAAACTTCTGTGAGTGCACTGGATGCGTTTGGGATTGGTAAAAGAGTCAGATGCAGGTATTTATAGAATAAACTGAGAGTAAAACATACAAAAGTGAAGTGAGGTAATTATAAAAGGAATTACTTACTATTTAATTTGTTGAATAACCAGTAGTGTAACGAAAAGGTATTTGTGATTGATTTTACACTTGTATAATTTGAAATGACAGATATACAAATTGTCATATAATTTTGAACTTGGTTTTCATTAATCAAAAAATTTATTTTCAGGAATAAAAACAGTCTTGATTATGCGTGAATCCGACCTGTGTTTCTTAAGAGTAAATGTTTTCTACCAGAGCTAGAGATATTTAATAACATTGATAATTCATAGTTTATAAAATGGTAAATGAGTTACTTAAATTCGTTTTAAAAGAGAATTGATTAAAAATAAACTAAAGTATGAGAAAAGCCAAATGTAATTGCTAAAGCATAATCAATATTGTTATAACATAAAACCATTTACATACATCAATACTATTGCAACATAGTCAACTCTAACAATATAGAAGACCCAAGATGTGTTTAAAGTTTCAGTAGTAAGCATTAGTAGTTTTTGATAACGTACTGAATAATAATTCTACTTAAAAAATGAATTTCCTGTGCCATTAACATGTAGTATGATCGAATTCTTTAAATTTATCAAACCTAATAATCCCTTTATCTAAGAAGAAAGTGATTGTCGGGCTTTACGCCTTTACGCCTTTAAAGTCCTCAACCATTCCTTTTTAACAAGCTGTATTTAAAAAAACGTAC
>OW679200.1:5546912-5789226 GCA_940337035.1 Agriotes lineatus
AATCTCATATACGTACAAGAAATACAATTGAAATTGCCGTATGGAAAAGACGTTTTCCAGTAATGGCGTATGGATGTCGTCTGAACTTACAATAGTAATTTACGTTACAAGTACAGAAAGTGGAGCTTTTCAGTACGAGTGAGATGTTTCCGGAAGAGACCGTTAGGCCGAGTCAGGAATTTCGAGACGAGTATGGAAAAGCCACTTTCATACGAGTTTCGTACAATATTTTTTCGTACACTAGCATACAAAACGGAATACTAAATTTAGCCTCGTATATAGCAAATAAGTAGAGTAATATTATTATGTACGTAACGTTTTATATGTGTTGTAACGAAGGAAACGTACGGCAAAGTGCTACTTTGCCGTACGAATACCGCAAAATACTACTTTGCCGTACGAATACCGCAAAGTGCAACTTTCTGATTAATAAATTGTACGACAAAGTAGCTCTTTCAATGCTAGTGTACGAAAAAATACTTTTTTGCACTACTAGTCTCAGAACGGATCCTTATTGGCCTATTTTTAGGTCGTGAAGTTGATTTTCTCCACCAAAGGAGAGAAAGTAAAATAAACAATTTTCACCGTGGTAACTAATAAATTGCTAAGTTACCAAATATGACTATTTTAATTTTGACGTTTTAAAGAGCTGTATTGTCAGGTTGACAGTTAAAATATTTTCGAAATTTGTTGGGAATTTAGGTATTAAGCTGTTTGGTAGTGCAAAAAACAGTATATACACCACGGTAGCGAATCGTCTTATAACCTTCGCGCTTTAGATACTTCGCGCTGCGCGCTCAGTATCTAATATGCGCTCAGGTTATAATACTGCGCTTCTCTACCTTGATGTATAATATACTATTATCTACTCCTACTGCACAATGGCCATGAATTATGATTCATAATTCACGGTTTGCAGCCAATCATAAAATTCTATTTTCATTATTCAATAGTTTGCAAATTGCAACCAATCAGAAAATTCTATTTTCATTATTCAATAGGTAGTCAATCACAAAATTCATTCTTATTATTAAATGACTTTTGAAGTTAACAGCTGTCACAAATGTTATAATTCTGAAATTTGAACACAAGGCTCCTATTGCATAGGAGTAGATAAAATATCGTATTATATTCGCGATTATTGCCATTATTCACTCAGATGACTTGCGCCACGCGCCTTCGGCTTGTGGCGCAAATGTCATCTTCGTAAATAATGGCTGTCATAATCGCTCATATAATAATATACTATTACAGTAATTGTAGCGACAGCCGTCTTGCATAATATAACCCGAGATATGAATGAAAAAGAACACCCTTACCCAGAAGATTTATTAAACCAACATGAATTGGACAATTTAATTCAAAATGGTCAAATCCCACAAGTCCATTGGCCAATGATGGTGGTCGGGGTGTTTATATCAGAAACACTTTTATTAATCACTATTTTAATAACTTATAGTTTCCTAATACTACTATAATAATTGAAAACTAATTTTGTAAACCTTAATTTTAATTATGTGAAAAATACTATTAAACTTATTCTAACGATTTTATATTTTTTAATTGCGCTTCTTTTATTTCTATATCTAACTGAAGACTTTGTAACCTTAATCGTTTTTCTCTAATATTGTCCTCTCTCTCTTCCTTCTGGATTTGCAACTGCAGCTCAGCTAATTCAGTTTTAATTTTCGCCAAATTGGAATATTGTTCTGAGAGTTTAGATGTATTTTGCGTTGCTACAATTGGACGTCTTCGTTCTTTCCAATTTGAATTGCTGGTATTTCTTTTTACCGTTTTCAATTTCTTATGAATTGGAGACTTCAAATTAGAAGCCTTATAATTTCCCCAATCTTGAGTTGTTCCAGCTTCTTTTTGGGGTTCCTAAAAACAAGAAATGAATAGCTTTATTATCTACCCTGTTGGCTGGCAGTATATATAATGAATTATTGATTAATGAGTAAATGTGTAGGTATAAAACAACTTTTAAAATTAAAATCACATTAATTTACAAAAACCAATAAGTACCTACATGAACTTGTAACATATCGTCTTTTCCTCCTCTGCAAAAAGTATGTCTTGCTCGTCAATCTCAAATGGTTCACTTCCACCACTGAAATAGTATTTACGGCAGGTTCTAAAGATTGTCCATCACAATCAAATTTATTTTGCAGACCATATACAGTTTTACTATTCATTACAGACAACACTAATTCCTGATTATCATCATGGATAGTCTTTTCTTTTTTCCCTCCTCCAGTTTTCTTCATAATTCCTTTTTCATCTGCCACATCTTTCCGAACTTGTTTCTTCTTATTTTCATAGGCTTTTCGCAATGATTCTGGAGTCCGATATACGCCTTTGGGCGAACAAGAATTAAATATTTTTCCAGGCATTCTCTTTGTTTCTCCATGTGAGAGCATCCGTTTTTTTATTTTCAATTATGTGTTTAAACTGTGTAATTACATTTAATAAAACATTTACTTCCTCTTCAGAGTAATTAGGACTTCTAATCCGTTTTTTATGTTCTATACTAAAATACAAAAGCAAAAGTCTTTTTTGATTTCCACAAATATCACAGAAAAATTGGTTGATTTCTTACCTGTTATTCGTATTATCTGCCATAGGCCATAGGTAATCCTTATAAGGCCTTTTTAAAAAGAAACTGTTTAACAAACTACCACACACTTTTATTAACAACAAAGATCTTACGCATATAAAAATATTTAGGTACTTTGACTGACAGATGATTAGAATGACATTTGAACGTATTTTAATAAAATCAAGGTAACTCGATTTTGGAAAATTGCCGACGGTTGCCTTGTTGTCAAATATTTCCTTCACTTAATTATGACTTTCCTAAGTGCAAGGTGGTGCAATGGAAATAATATTTATGTAATACTTAATTTTAAGTAACACTTTGTAAAGTGGAAGTTTGGGTTGAAGTGGTGCAAACGGCCATCAATCATTTAAAAGTGTAAGTTGAGATCAGTTAGATTTCATGTTTATTCGCAACATCGTATTGACCCCGACGTGATCGGTGATTAAGTTGGTGATTACAATGGATGCGTTACAAAGAGCGAGAAGACCTGTCCGTAATGAAGTCAATAAGCTGGTGGTAGATTTGCAAGAGCTATGTTCTTCAGAACGCGTAGAACGAGAAGATGTGTGTCTTGTCCTACGGTTACTGAATGAAGTCTATAATTCACTGTCAGAGCTGGACCAAAAGATTACGGAACAGATAATGATTGACAATGCTAGTGATGACTTACAAGATGTAGAATATGACTTAATTCAAGTTATGAAACGCAAAATTATATCTACAAGAATGAAAGCGGAAAAGGTTTTGGAAAATCCTGAGCCAGTTTCCCTTTCCTCACCAAGCGTTGTCATTGAATCCAATGGTGAAGTAAGAGGTTGTCGTCTGCCAAAACTTGAACTGAAGAAGTTTAGTGGAGATCTGAAGGATTGGCTTGGATATTGGGCTCAATTTGAGAAGATTGATGCAGACTCTACTTTACATGGCAGTGACAAGTTCCAGTACCTGCTACAATCATTGACATCCGGAACGGATGCCTATGAAATTGCAAGTATACTCCATTTACTTGACATCTGCACTGTCAGTGTCAAATTTAAAAAAAATGTCTTGACTATACCTCAAAAATAATGTGTTTTTTATTAGACTGTACAGTAATTTGATTGTTAAAATGTGAAAAATAGCAGTGGTGCCAACATAATGTCAGTTTGACAGTGCAGATGTCAAGTAAATGGAGTATAGTTATCCTCAGAGCAATGAAAATTATCCTAAGGTGATTGAGGTTTTGAAGAGAAGATATGGTAACGAAGACTTACTTCTGTAAGTGTATATACGTGAATTATTAAAACTAGTAATTTCAAATGTCAATTCTAACGTCAAGATGCCTTTTCATGTGCTGCACTTGAAATTGGAATCCCACTTGAGAGCATTTAAGACTCTGAAATTAGAAAAGGCAGATCCTGCAACCTGGTTGTTTCCACTAGTGGAGTCAAGTCTTCCGGAAGATATACTACTTAGTTGGCAACGTAGTTCGGTGTCTTCCTGTGATAGTAGCCTCCAAGGATCCGACTGGATCGTCGCATGAGTTTTTTGGAGAAGGAAATGGATATTCAACAAAAAATTAACTTGGCATGTGGAGGCTTTGAGGAGAAGAAAAATAAAGAAAATGTTCAGAAAATATATAAGCCTTCACAACAGACATCCACACTTTCAAGTTGTTTTTCAGGAGTACCTTCTACTTGTTTGTTCTGTGATAAAAATCATGAGAGCAAGGACTGTAACACTGCCAAATATTGGCCGTTGGATAGGAAACGAAGCATTTTGAAGGAGAAAAAATTATGTTTTGCTTGATTTAGATAAAAACATTTTGCAAGACTTTGTAGAGCCAAGCTGGAATGTATTATCTGCGGATGCAAACATCATCTTGTAATGTGTTCAAACTTTGAGAATCATGAGATAGAACATAAGCATTCTACTGAACAACCAAAAGTAATGTCAGTACTAATGACGTCCACTGTAAATATGACTGGCATGGCTAATCAGATCTGTTCGAAGCAAATTGCCCTTCAAACTATTCTCGTCACAATATGTAATGGGGATAAAAGAAAGGTAGTACGTGCATTTTTGGACAATGGATCTCAAGGCTCATATATATTAAAGTCAACAGCAGCGGAGTTAGGACTTGAAGTACAGGCAGTGGAAGATGTATCTCATTACCTTTTTGGAGTGACACAGACGGAATTTGTACGGCATAATAAATACCATCTGAAATTAGAGAACGTCGATGGTAGTTATTCCTGCATCATCTACGTTCGAGACCAACATACGATTTGTAATTTTATTCCTCGAATTTCGAACTCAACTTCGAATGTTCTGAAAGAACTGAAGAAAAACAAAATAAAATTATCGGATGTTGGCGAGGGATGTCCTTCTATCGAAATTTTACTTGGAGCTGATGTATACGGAAGAATATTGACTGGAAAAATAAATACTCTTGCTTGTGGTGTTGTCGCAATTGAAACAAAGCTAGGCTGGACGCTTTGTTGGAAGTTAAGAGGAGTTCATGAAGACAGTTTATCTATGTGTGTACTGTCAATGGCTCTTAATAACTCGTCCATTTCACAGTTGTGGGATCTGGATGTAATTGGTATTTGCGATGAAACTGATGTGAAGACCATTGCAGAGCGAGAGGAAGAAGACAAGAAGAAATTTATTGATGGGTTGAGCCGGAGGCAGGATGGACGATATGTTATTTCACTTCCTTGTGTTGATGAGCACTCTCCTTTACCTATTAATAAAGAAATAGCGATTAAGAGACTTGAGTTGTCAACAAGAAAACTCTGCGGAAACAAGTTATTCGAAACTCATTCGACACTTTTTCAAGACTGGATATCTAAAGGATTTATTGAAGAGGTGTCAGCACAAATGCCACTGATGCGGGGAAAAGTTCACTATCTTCCACATCGAGCAGTAATAAAGCTAAGCAGTATGACCACTCCTGTACGGCCAGTATTTGATGCTTCCTGTAAAGTTGGAAAAGCTCCGTCGTTAAATGATTGTTTGAAGAAAGGGAGCAATTATATTTAATCTCCGGTAGATTTTGCTCCATTTTAGAGAAAAAAAGATAGGATTTGTTTCAGATATTCGAAAAGCTTTTCAGATGATTGAAGTTGGGGAACAAGACCGTGATTGCATGCGTTTTCTTTGGTGGAAGAATAAAGAAAAACAAGAATTAATTGAATATCGCCATGTCCGGGTTACGCTCGGAGCTACATGTAGTCCATTTATATTGGGTGCTGTATTAGAGTTCCATTTGAAGGTGAATTCGTCAGATAAGCAATTTGCCGAAAAACTGTTACACACTCTTTATGTGGATAATTGTGTCTGCTCAGAAGATACAATTTAATTGAAGAGTATCAATATTTTCGGAAGAAGTCAATTGCATTATTAAGTGAAGCTAAGATGGACTTACGTTTATGGATGTCAAATATAGATGAGATGGAAGATCCATCAACTCATACTGTATCAGTTCTTGGAGTTCTTTGGGATCGATTAACAGACTAATTATTGGTAAATGTAAAAGATATCTCTATTCCTGAAATAGTCACGAAAAAAACTCTGTTATCTGTCGCCCAAGGGGTATTTGATAAGATTGGAATTGTAAGTCCAGCTATTACTTCTCTTAAAATAATACTGCAGAAAATTTGGATAAATAAAATAAAATGGGACGAACCATTGCCAAAACATGAAAATAGGTTATTTTGTACCGTTGCGGCCAACTCAAAGTGCACGGCAGATTTTTAGCTTGTAATACGATATTCTAATCATAGACGTCGAGTTGTGACGTTTACGTTTGGCATCAACTGTCATAGAACTGAAAACTCGAAAATTCCCAGACATTTGTCAGAAGCAGAGAAAATGCGAGCTATTACAAAACTGGAAGAGAACTGGTCGCTGAGTCGAGTCGCAGCAGATTTACATGTGGGAAAGAGCTGCATTTTCAAAATTAAAAATCGTTGGCAGCAGAGACTTCTGCAAGAAAAGTTTTTTTTAACGCCAGAGTACAAAGAACGAAGAATACAGTTTGCAATTGACTATTTGAATGAAATCGACGAGTTTTGGAACACGACTGTTTTCTCAGATGAAAAGGTATTTCAATCATTTACCAATTGACGATTAAGGGTGTATAGACCACAAAATGCAAAATTTTAGGAGCAAAATTTTGTTCAACCCTTAAGGAGTAGTGGACGATTCTCTGTAAAAGTATGGGGATGGATCAATGCTTACGGATCTGGGGAATGCTATAGAATTAATGGTCGACTGAACGTTGAAAATTATTGCAACATTTTGCAAAATGTGATGCTGCCATCTCTAAGAGAGGTCTTTCCTAATCAATTTACTTTTTAACAGGCAAGATATTACCTAATTAATTAATTTTGTTTATGTTAACGTAATTGATAACATTATTTTCACAGGATAACTGTCCTGTGCATACAGCAGGGGCTGTTCATTGATGGTTTGATGAGAATAATATCAATTTATTACCATGACCTGCAAGAAGTCCGGACTTGAACCCCATCGAAAAGGTTTGCGGGTATTGAACTACAAAAATTTATACCAGGGATTTTGCAGCAAACAACGTCGATGAATTATGTGAAAGAATAAGAAACGCTTGGAAAACTGAGAGAAGGATACAATATGGAAACATTGGTCAAATCTATGCGAAACAAACTGCAAAGCGTAATACCAATCGAATACAGATACATATTTATTAAATACATATTATTATACGTATAGTTTGTTTACTTGCAAAACTTTGCTAAAATACAAACATTAAAAAAGTAATAGGTACCTATTCTTAGAATCACAAGCAACGCCACTGGAGAAACCCTCATTTAATAAGCCGAAAAATCGCAAAAATAACCATAGTAACAAAAAACCGTGCACTTTGAGGTGTCCGCAACTGTACATGGGTAGCTCAACTACAGGATTTAAATCGAATACGCATACCACGGTGGTTCATTCGTGAAGAAAGTGGTGGTCAACACTGGACTCTGCATGTTTTCACGGATGTAAGTAATGTAGCCTACAGTGTAGTGGTGTTCTTGAGGGTACAACATCCTATTCAGGTATCTGTTCAGTTAATAGCGGCAAAAGCACGAGTTTCTCCTATGAAGCCAGTCATTATTCCAAGACTGGAATTGCTAGGATGTTTAATTGGAGCCAGATTGGCTAGAACTGTAATAAAAACATTGAATATGGATGATCTTCTTATCATCTATAAGCCGTTCACGACCTTTTTGGGACAGAGTTAGCAATGATTTTTTCTTTTCATGTTGGACTAACTGATTCGATGATGTAGCGGATGCAACTTTTTTTTTCTGTCAGTGTCTGTTAGACTTTTTCTTGCCACCACATTGCCAGATTTATTCTTTTAATATTCGTAAGTAAATCAATGATTTATCAAATGTGTAAAAATAATTTTAATTTCGTCTAAAGGAAAAGTCAAAATGTTCAAAATAATTTTGTAACAACAAAAAAATTCCATTAAACGATGCTACTCCCAATTTAAAAAGGACAGACCAAATTTAAAAGAACGCGAGTCGATGTGGAGACTAGAGAATATTCGGCAACCATGTACCTATTCAGAAAATATAACCTTAAACTGAAAACAACCTAATCTAACACAAAAAGTGTCAATTTCCATGAGGGAGTTTAGTTGCAACAGAGGTTCTGCCAACAAAATTACTAGATGGTCATAGCCTCACCTGACCCAAAAAGATCGTGAACGGCTTATACTGGTCTGATTCCACTACTGCTTTAGCTTGGATAAGAAGAAGTGAACAGTGGGGTACGTACGTGGGTAACCGGGTGTCGGAGATAATAAAATTGACTGATGTTAATCAGTCGCGATACGTTCCAGGGTTTATGAATCCAGCAGACTTGCCCTCAAGAGGATGCTTACCTACACAGCTTGTAGAAAAGAAATGTTGGGAAGGTCATCAGTGGTTAAAAGATAAACAAGAGAACTGGCCATATCAACAGGAAGAAGTATTCGAGGGGTGTGTTCAAGCTGAAAGAAAAAAGTTTGCTAAAGCACTGTCATGTTGCTTCTTGACGAGTTGAAAAAAAACTTCACCTTCAGACAGTGGATTCGTATTGTAGCATGGTGTCATCGCTTCATCAACAATGTAAATAAAATTGCACAGAGACGAAGTGGAAAATTAACTGCTGTAGAATTGAAACTAGCTGAGGTGAGTTTCATACGGAGTATTCAACAAGAATCATTTATTGTTAAAAGCCAACTGACGACTTTAAACACTTACGTGGATTCGAATAATATTATTCGAGTAAAAACGAAGATTATTTTACGGGAAAATTTCGAAAACTTTCGGTACCCTGCAGTGCTTCCTGGAAAGAATGAGAACGTGAAACAATTGATTTTAGATATGCATCGTTGTTATTGTCACTCTGGTGTAGGATTCCTAATGGTGAATATTCGTGAAAATTATTGGATCCTAAAAGCAGAAAAAAAACAAAATCAGTTTTAAACAGTTGCATCAAATGTAAAAGGAATTCCGTAAGATCTGCCATTGCTAATCCATCTCCGCTACCAATTGAACGATTGCAAGATGCTAATGTGTTTGAAGTTATTGGAGTGTATGTAGCTGGTCCTTTATTCTTAAAAAATAATAGAAACGTTTGGGTGTTGATCTTTACCTGTGCAGTCTTTCGAGCCGTACGATTAGAAGTTATTTCTTCCCTAAGTACAGTTGCTTTTATAAAAGTTTTGAAGAAGTTCATTCCAATGAATGGTCGTCCAAGGATGATATTTAGTGATAATGGCACTAATTTTCACGGAACCAATAATTTCTTTAGGTCGCTGAATTGGAAAACAATACAAGACTTGTCTCACCTGAAACCCATTCAGTAGAAGTTCAATGTGGCTACAGCACCCTGGTGGGGCGGATGGTAGGAGCGACTCATCCGCACTATGAAAGATTTAATGAAAAGAACTATTGGAAAAGCTACTCTTAAAAAAGGTGAACTCGAAGACGTTTTATTAATTGTGGAAAAGGTCATGAATGTAAGACCTCTAACCTATGTCACTGAAGATGGTGGCGAGTTAGAGCCTTTAATTCCATCTATGTTTGTGAGTTCTCCAAGTGGATTACAATTTCCTGAAGGGTGTGAGTCTGATGCTGACAAAATACGTTATCACTGGAAATATCTCCCTACCTTGAGAAAGGAGCTTCACCAAAGTTTCGGCAATGAATATTTGGAATTGTTGGTTAACCGAGCTAGGGAAAGATCTACTCGTACACTTCGAGAAGGTGAACTAGTTTTGGTGGGATCTGATAAGTGGAGCGGTTACATTGGCCACTTGGTCGTATTATAAAGTTGATCCCTGGAAAGCATAACATATCACGTGTTGACTGAAAACGGTATTGTTACTCGTCTTATCCAACGTCTATTTCCTCTAGAATTGAATTTGGAAGATAGCTGTAATTTGGAAAAATTCTTTAAAGAGGGTATTTTATGTGAAAAAAGTCAAAAAGATTCCTATGACTATTCAATTCACCTGTCATCTGTCAAAAAGTAACTAATGAAAATCCAGAATTCTGACGTTTCTTGACCAATCAAAAAAATATCAGCGGATATATCTTCCTAGAAGGTATTCAAGTGACTATTTTTAACAAATGCTATTTTTATTAGAAAAAGTCAATATTAGTGTTCTGTTACTATAGAAATTGCGTAGTTTGTTGCTAGATTTACTGAAAACTAATTTGAAAAAGTAGTTTTGTTCATTAAATAGTCCCTCGAATACCATTCTTAGTCAAAGTTAAGTAGATTATTTTTGCGGTGGTATCACTACTCATATCCATTGCGCTTTGGATTAGGACTCGTGCTATCGCACTCGTCCTAATCGTACCAAAGCGCAATGGACATTCGTGACACCACCGCAAAAATAGTCGACATAACTTTGACTACTCATGGTATTATAAGTGAGTGTAAATAAATAAAATTCTAAGGAATTTCATTGGTGGGAGGTTGGGAGGATGAAAGAACTGCAACGTGTTACTATTTATATGTGATGATATTGTTATAGAAACGAGTTGTTGATATATGGAATTGCTTGTCACTTGCAAATTTGTCAATAAAATATAGTTTTGTAATAAATAACTTAATCATTTAAAAGTGTAAGTTGAGATCAGTTAGATTTCAAGTTTATTCGCAACAACTACGTTTTTCTAAAACCAATTTTAGAGTTTGTAAATGATTATTTTCTGAAACTCTGGTCACCAATACATCATCTAAAAAACAGAAAAATTCCGGATATGTTTACTAATAATTGTTTCATATACTTTTAAAAATTCCTGAGCGAAAGCAACCCCATATGGAGGTCTATTTGGTCGAAATAAACTCTTATGGGTCGATATGGTTAAGCATTTTTTAGATTCTTTATCTAGAGGTACTTCTAAATATGCTAATTTCAAATAAATCTTACTAACATATTTAGGTCTGGGATCTGTATCTATCTTTAACCAACCCCTCGTTACAGATAGTTTTATAATCTTCGCAAATAAGTATTTGAGAATTTCAACACAGCTACAATTAGCGTCCCCCATGGGCTTATCTCAATTGGTGTCAAAACACCTCTCACGACCAAATTATCGAGTTCTTTTTTAACCTTAGTCCTTAACGCGAATGGAAGAGGCCTTGCTTTGACAAATACCGGTGTTACTGAATCACGAAAATGCAATATCGGTGGATTCTTATTAAAAGTACCAATTTTATTAGAAAATAAATTATGATAATCCGCCAATAACGAATCTAGTTGATTTTTCGTATCATCCAACAAAAAGTAACAGGTACTAATTTGGTTATCCACAGCTTGCTTAACCAACTACGACCCATTAAAAAGAGCCACCATTATTCATTACATAAAGTTTCAAAAAAAAGAGAGCAATTACATAACTTAACACTTACATTAATGAAAACTTTTGGACGAATTGTTTGATGAGTATATATTCTAAGCGTTAAATCGGAGCTCATTAAAGGTATAAAATCTTTTGAAATGGCACTAATGGCTGAGCCTGTATCAACTTCCATTTTAACGCTTATGTTTTCAATAATAGCACTTAGAAAAATCGGTCTTTCCTCTGGTGCTAACCGTTTAATAGGAAAAAACTCATCATCTGTATCTGAAGTGCAATATACATTCAACTTCGCTTTGACATTATGTGATAACAAAGGCACTTCAAATTTAGAATCGCGTTCTTTGTTTACATAATTTTGAGGGACTCGTTTCCCTTGTACCTTTCACGTTGCACTAATCACACCGAATTCCTATACCTGCACTCCTTCTTTTGATGATTATGCCTTCCACAAGTACGACGAGCTCCGGTTGTTTGAACTGATACCCGGTGAACTTGACTGGGCTCCGGAAATTCGGTGATCCGAACATTTTTTCAGCTGCTTCTATTTCAACCGCTAAATCTAGCGCTTTTTACTTCCCTCATCTGGAAGACGAAGGAAGTATTGTAATCACGAAAAAATCACCTTCCGAGATTTCTTCAGATCTTTACCTTTCAAGGTCCCTAGATGATGAAAAAGAGGTTTTCTTAATTCCGTCTGTCTGTCTGTCTGTCTGCCTATCGGCAGTATAGCTCAGAAACTATTTGTCGGAAGAAGACGATATTTTGCATACATGCACGATATTTTGCATACATGCTATATATCTACCTCGCATGAAACCGGTACAATTTCATATAAATATATACAGGGTGAGCACCTTAAAAAATAAAATTTTGTTTATTTTTAGATTGATTTTGAAATTGAAGAAAGCAATAACTTTCACATAGGTTAGGCTTTACATTTGCCGAAAATAAGACTCAAGCGATACAAGATAATGTCACAAAAGAGTAAAAACGTTTGTTTCAACAATAAGCCCGTTATGTTCAAGAGAGGCGCTCGCCGCACTTATTTCTATAAGGCTTGATGGCGCAGTTGAAATTTCGCTGCAGTTACATCGGCTGCTGAGATGCGGTTACGATCGCTATGCAGTTGCGGCGGGTTCAAACCCCAACGGGATACTTTTTTTTTTAATATGCAAATTGATCTAATTCGGGCGAGGGAAGTTCTGGGTAAAGCTTTTTACAGGTTTTTAAAAAGATAATTCCGATTCTGTGAACAACGCTGCTTAATGGAGTTATCACTTAATCCCCATACGAACTGGTCCCGTAAGACCTCTTCCAAATTAGTCCCATATTGGCACGTGGAAGCTAATTTTTTAAGAGAGTCATGTACTTATTCCAATTATCCTTGTGCACTAGAAAGTCGGAAACCTTTCTAATTGAAGCCATCGCACAAGTTAAATTTATCCTCGTCGCCACATAAACTATAGGCAGGTACTACAACATATAGATGCAGACTGATTTATTCCAGTAAAATTATACACAATTTACATTTAGTATTTTACATACATTCTATATATTACATCAATACAAAGTAACTTTTGGTTTTGGTGAACGGTGCAAGTAGCTACAAGATTTTAAAAGTGATAAAGTATGTTGGTTACTATCGTTAATAAACATACAAATTAAGCGTTTTTAGATTACGATTACGAATCGACACAACACTAATGATAGTTGCGACTTGCAAGAAAGTTCTACGAAATACAATTATATGACAATTTCTATTGCAAGTAATTGGAAAAGTAATTTATGTTATGTAATTACAATTACCAAGTAATTGGTACTTGAATTACTATTTCACTGGAATAATTGAAATCTCTGGTAATTCAATTACTTTATTGGGCGATAATTGGTAATTAGTAATTAATTGCTTTTTCAAAGTAATTTGCCCAGCTCTCACTCTACAAAAGAAAAAGGTTTATAGTGTTGCTTAGTTATGGCCGATAAAGTTTTAGCAAATTCAAAGCAAAGATTAAATTATTCAAAGCCTTTATAATTTCCCTGGGATTTATAACCTTTAAAATTAAGAGCAAGACAAATACCAAACATCCTCTAAACTAAACTATGAAATTTAAAACATTTACTAAATAACTAAATATATTTCGGGTTTAAAGATCCTCCCTCAGTATTTTTTTATAGAAAATTTAGATGTTTATACGAGTAGCTTGTCTGGAAATAAATATTGCAAAGTTAATAAATGAGCCCCTCTCAATTTTCTGATCTATTAATCTACTTGACTTGAGAGATTTTCTGCTTACTCCACTTCATAACATGGTATACAAACTCTTTGAGAACGTCTGACTATAAGTTGCCAAGGAATTCAAAACACATGTGGAATTTTTAAATAAGTTAGGGATTCAATGATTCATGGCATTCGGCGTTGTATGCCAGCTAATGGCGGCCATTTTCTTTTGATGGATAGAGCGCACCCGCACTACTACTGCAAAGTATACGCGTAATTTTACAAAAGAACAAAAATATTAATGCAACTTTATTCCTTCAGCTTTACATAGTAGGCCACATGTATAGCAATATTGTTAAGTAGTATATTAATTTGATTCCCGAGTAATAAAGCCGTCAACGACAAAGCACAAAAGCAGACGATTACTGCGTTTAGCTCGTATTTCTCCATTAGTTCTCCAGAACCAATTTCCTCGGTTTAACAGCATCAACGCTGTTAAATCTAATTTACTGTTTATTCCACGATAAACATCCTGTAAATTAAGTACTTTAAATATAAGTAAATAATAATAAAGTATGACAATGTCCACACATAATTTCGGAGGTTTTCAAAGCCATTGCCATCTGCTATCATTATTAAGACTAAAGAATTTAACGTTTCACCCACTTTAAACAAAAACAGCAAGGTAACTCAACATGTAAACCACACCAGAAGCGAAACTCTAAGAAAGCAATAATTTTTAAACCCCGACAGCGACGTCACTTGCCTACAAATGTCCCTCATTCATATCGTTCAAAGAGTTTCGCCTTTGGCGTGGTTTATGCGTTCAGCTAACATGCTCTTTTTTACCACCTGATAAAGCCCCTTATGAAAGTGGACGAAAAGTTGAGTTCTTCAAGCTCAATAATGACACAGTTCAATCCCGAAAGTGCTGCATAATATAATGTACAAACATGTTTGATTTCTAGCCCAATTTAAACAAGAGCAGAATATTGCAGAATCAAGAACTGGTACATCACGAAATTGTAAACAAAATCCATATATAAAATTTTCCAAACTACTGATACACACAAAATAATATCTTAAACATGTAAACAATTACCTTTTTAACCGGACATTTAAATCGAGGCGTAAACGCATCGAAGAAGGAACCCCACAAATTTGCACCGGACTCCAGCATCGCGCAATACTTGTCTGACTTGAAGGTATGGAATGGTTCACAGGAGTCCAAATTTTCCTTAGATTTGCATCTGTTTAAAACAAATGACACCTAAAGGGATATAGAAGCAAATGATGAAATTCAGCCACAAAATCTCTTCTATTTACCTTAGGATCTCCGATTATGTCTTCTTTAACAGTGAACGTTGTATTAAGCAACATTTTACCACCTTCTATTTTTACTCCCTGTAATTCATAGATGATGGGAACGTCATGTCCCGGACAAGTAGCATCAAATCTATCAATAACTATTTGTGCTCCACCCTGCAATAATACGCATACTGTGTAAATACGGAAAATAATTTTTTACCTTCTTCAGCACAACTTAGTTGACAAGTACGAATATTGAGGTATAAGAAATTGTGGTAAGGCTTGAACTGAACCTTTACCGTGTGTTATAGTCTAAAGCAGAGTTAAGACAGCAACAACAAACAGAAATGCACTGACAGCTTAATAAAGAGGGGGGGGGGGGGAATACTTCTCGGTTACTAGAGAAACGAACTTACCTGGCCATACAATGTTTCTGATTTATCCTGAAATTCGCAAAACTGAGTTCAGATGAACAACTTTAAAGAGATAGATTTAAATTCCCGGAACTACTTATAATGTGATGTCACATACATACACAACAAGAAATTCGTAGCTGCGTATCATAGTGCAATCCACAATTGTACAACTTTAACGCACCCAGACACGCCTGGAAATTCCCAGACGACGCTTTAAATAAATACAATAATGGAAAAACCATGTCTAAGGTTATCGTCTGTTGGAGATGGTTGGATTCTGAATTGCGTCACAGTTTTTCAACACTTGGGCAATACATTTTTACCGCGTGTATGATAGCAAGATGGCAAAAATACCTAAGTCAACTAACACAACCACGTCAGAACTTAACTGAATGTATGCAGGTGTTCGATTCCAAGCAACTTTTTTCAGGCCAGGCCAAAAGAATTCGCTGGTATGAGTGCGAGAGAAGAGGAGTGTCGCATAGTCTGACGGTACGAGCAGAACAGAGGACTGAAGAACAGCCCGCATCATGCGGGATATCTGGTTGAAATGAGCTACAGTGATTCCACGATAAATCGTAGAAAAAACCCTCAAAGCAAGTCGATGATGTGGAACACCAGGGCTCTCAAAATTGTGTGGTTTTCATATCCGATATAAGTCAAAATACCAAGAAAATTAGCCGGTAATTTACAGTAAAATACCTAATGCCTAGAACACCCCCACGCCTCTGGTTGGGAACGTCACCAAAATCTTGCCGTGGTAGCATACGAGCGGACATTCAAAATAGCCTAACCTACCATAACTAACATTTCTTAAGCAAATTTGAGTTTTGAGTTCTGAATTCGTCAAATTCTTTCTTAGTTCTGATAAATGGTCTACCAGTTTTTTTTTAGGTAATGCAGTACCTGTTTCTCCGAAAACATTCGTAAACTAAACGAAAACGTGTGGTATTGGTCACAACTCGTATCTTTTCACGAACTACAAATAATATAATAGTAAATTACTTACAGAGGTGGAAAGTGTTTCACTACTGTCGAGAGATTAAGTAGTTGACCGAGACACGAAGCGACGAGGTTAACTTTATCTCGAGACAGGAATGAATACTATTTTATTGACAACCACTTTATCGGAAAAATTTATTTGATAGGTTATGACTGACATTTGATGTTTTAGAGAATTGACAGAAATGTCGCTTTCCGATCAAGAGATGGAAATGTTGAACTGTCATTTTCCACCCAAGAGGAATAACTTTCCACTCGCTGTCATGGTAACCTGCTTCCCGCCCGGGATGGGAAGTAGAACTTGGTAATGGCTTATTTTCCAACGGTTTAAGTCAGTAATGTCCTTATTACATATATGGTTGTGAATAAACTATAATGCCAATGTAGATTGCTGGAACTTTTCCGTACGTAATTAAAAATAAATAAAATATAGCTAATATTTTACGGTTGAGTGAAACTTTATAGATAAACGCGCTTTGATTAGTCTATAAATAGGAATAACAGCTTAAACACTAGGTATGCTAAGATAAAAATTTTCGCTTTTATGGACTTATAATTCTCGCAGCGCTCCGAATCCGACCTATTTGAAGACATATTATTTTGATTAATAAACAGTATAGTATGGGAAAGTCTACACGATCTAGATCGCCATTTCGCTTGGGTTTAGTTTACATTTTTTATTTCCTCTTAGGAGACTACGTAATGACAGTGAATACAAATCTCAAGAAATGTCGCATTTTTTAGTATATACCCTCCTACAAAAATGACGCTGGAAATTTACAACCCATAATTTAGAACTATTTTCATGGTCTTCTTAAAACATACTCAATAAGTTCAATACTTCAAACCTCAAGTTTGAAAAATCGGCATAAAGTAAGATCGAGCAACAGAAGAGCGAATCTGCGTTATGAAAAACGCTAATCGCAATACGATTCACCGATAGTAGTAAACAGGAGAAAACTAGAAAGCTATCATTAATATAAAAATTTGCTGAAATCCATGTTCTAGTTATGGGGTTATAACTGCATTGAAAATGCATGCTGTAATAAATGAAATATGATCAAAGACACACTGTTTGTTTACAGATGTAATAGAATTTCGATAAATAAATAAACTACTACTTACCTGTTTTTCTGTTTGAAGCCCAGACGGAACAATTTCCACAGGTCCACAGACCAGTCCCAAGATTAAGTGGAGGATTCGCATGATGCTTAGAACCCTAGCAGAGCAAAAGGTTTTTAAAACTGCCTAGAAAAAGGTAATCCGTCAACTATCGAAGGAGGGACACGTAATTATCTGAATTTCAGAATCCAGCTAGAGCAATAGGTCAACAGGCAAATTATGTGCTCTAATTTCCATGGCCACTAATATTTATAATTTTTAATTTCAGCTAGCATTAGTACTGACCATTATAATATGTAATTCTCCAGGATGTGAAACAAAAGCCATTGTATAATTTTACTCAATTGTTCTATATTCGCAGCCACAGCCAGCAATTAGTTACAATCGCAATCACAATCAGCCTACATGGTCCCATAGGCTCTCTGCTTTGCGCATTTTCCATGCAGCTGATAACGGCAATTTTTTCAGATCTCCTCTCCATCTTGTTCTTCGTCATCCGGTATTCCTTTTTTCCGTTTTGGGTCTCCATCGTAAAATGTTTCTATTCCATCTATTATTTTTTACGACTGCTAGGTGCCGGCCCAATTCCATATCAACTGTACAATTGTTCTTAGCACATCCAGTACTCCGGTTCGTTCTCAAATCCGAACGTTTCGTTTTCGATCTTTTAATATAATATGCAACGTTTTCCTTTCCATGGCTAGTTGAGATGTAAATAATCTACTTGCATTGGTCTTGGTAACTCCATCTTTCACAATCCTAGATGATCACTGGGATAAGGCACTGATTGAACACATTTTTGTAATGGTAATAAGTACAAATCTTTTAAGTAGGCAAATGATTCAGCCTTCCGAATGCACCCCAGTTTAATTGAATTCTTCCGGAAATTTTACTTGTATTATCTTTCGTGTTTGCGATTAGTAGTCCGATATAGATATAGTTATCGCTCACTTCTAACGTTTTATTTTTACTTATAATTACACGAGAGCTTTTTTTGTCGAAGTATACTTGACATTTTAACGAGAATTAGCAGAAACCGTAGCACCCGTACTATGATTCAAGGCTTCTGCAGGTACCAGGGTAGATTGTTTCTTTTGATTTCTTATCTACATTGTACCATTTTGATGACATCGTCGTCTACAAGTCACATTAAACATATAAGTTATATTACAGGCAGTTCCACGTAATAGCAGTGTTAGTGAACCTGGCGGCTTATGTGACTTTGTTGTGTCAGCGGAATCCACGCGAGTTATGTAGTATTAAACGCCGACTCCTAGTAGATAAAGTTTATCTCCTTGCCGGAGCCGCATTATATTATCTTATCATGTGCTGATGTATTTCCTATGCAGAGATTACCTGCAAGGCAGCTTCTGTATTTAGTATTAGTTCGTAGCTGCATGTCATAATTAAAACTTGTATTGTTACGACTCCGTCGGTAATTTAAGTTTTTCAATAAAGAACATTTTTAAAAACTTGTATCGACGTTAAACAAACATCAATGGCGCAGTCTTGTGGATTTTTGGCAAATTAAGAGCGAATATCTTAATTTCCAAAAGAAACCTGCTACACAACCCCGCTGGTCCGAGCATTTCAACAATCAAATGCCGAAGCCCCGCAACTGAAGTTGGTACCGCCGAGCGGAAGGAACAAGCATCGTCCGAAGTCGAGGCACCACCAATTCCAGTCACCCCCATTCATCGTGAATGCCTGATTATTGGAATCGACCCTTAAACAACGCAGCTATGAAAGCGTAAGCGTAAAATTTTACATATTATTGCAAGTGAAAGTGCAACGATTTGCTTTTTACTAAATAATTTAATATTTACTAACATTATTAGCTTTAAGCAATTAGTTCTAAGATTGGGTAAGTGCAAAACGAGATGAGATACTGGCGTACACGTTAGGTGTGCTTAATAATTCAGCCAATCGACTTTGCACTTATGCGTAGGTACCCTGATTAGGTTAATTTTAAGGCCCTACTAACGTAAAAATAAATAATTAATGATTGATACGGACACTTCGTCAGAAAGTGAATCCGAACAAGTGAACATATTTGAACAATCAACTTTAGTAAATCGCGTTATTTTAAGACCTCCACGTTTAACGATGGCAAACGAACAAAATCAAGTGCCTGCAGAACAGCTGGAACAACCGCAACCGCGAATATGTAATGCGTACCCACCTGGATTTCATATGAGTATCTTAAATGAAATACCTACATTTTCCGGAAATCCATCCGAACTAAGTGAATACATTCGCGCTGTCGAAGACATCTTTGTACAATTTTGGCAAGCTCAAGATCCAAACGCATATATAAATAAACTATTGTTATCTGCTGCTAGAAACCGCCTAAAAGGTGCAGCGTTAGAAATTGTAACAGGATACACTTTCATTTCATGGGCAGATTTAAAATCAACTTTAATTAGCAATTTTGGAGATCAAAGGTCTGAATTAAATTTACAAATTGACATGACTAGACTCAAACAAAGTACTAGAGAATCACCAATCGATTTCTTTAATAAAGTCAGATCGCTTTTAGCAATTTTAAACTCAAAAATTTCACTGGGAAACGAAGCCCAAGATATTAAAAATTATAAACTAACATCATCAAAGGACTTAGCGTTAAAAGTATTTACAAGTGGTTTATTGGAACCCCTCGGTAGCTTTACAAGAGGCAGAGCACCTCAATCGTTAGAACAGGCAATTACAATTGTTAAAGAGGAATTAGACATTCGTTATTTTCAAGGTTTAAACAAAAATAACCCCCCGAATAATTTCTCGCAACCAAAATTTTCATTGCAAAGACCACCTACTTTCCAAAATTATCAAAAACCATTCAACACGCAACCGTTAACGCATACTTTAACACATCCAAACTATAACCAACAAAATCATTTTGCCAATTCAAGGCAACCACAGTTTAAACAAAATGCTACACCTACATTTAATTACGGAAATCAAAGTCAAACTCCTAATAGACAATTCCAAAAACCTCCAACAGATGTTTTCGCCCCAAAACGAAATTATGTACCAACATTTAAGCCAGAACCCATGCAGACAAGTACGATACAAAAACGTCCTGCATCGCAACAATTCAAAAGAACACAACCACCACGACCATTAAATCAAAATTTCAATTCAAACTTCCGACCAACTAATTACATACAACAATCTAATCAACCGCGAAATTTCCATGCCCAAGAATTATTTAACACTGATTTTTCCGAAACCGGATACTTTCAGGAGTTTCTAACTGAAAACGTTGAACCAAATTATGAATATTACAGTCAAGATACTGAATCACATCAAGAAGAATTAGACCAAAACCCTGACTTCTTCCAAGAACCAGAACCAAATTCAGAATACGAGGAACCCGAAAATGCCGTAAATTTTCGCTAAAAGCCTCGGTCGAATCTTTTTCAATCAACCCAAAATCGAATTTACCCTACATTGTTATTCCAAAAACAAATGACAAGTTACTAATTGACACAGGAAGTTCACGCACAATTCTTTCACCTGAATTTTCATATAAACATTTCCCGGAATTAATATATGAACACCCTTTCGAAATCACCACCTCTCATGGAACTACCCATCACAATTTAGTTGCAAATGTGCCTATCCAAAATTTATTTTCTGAAGAAGGAACACATTTATGTTACCTGTTTAATTTTCACACAGAATACGTAGGATTAATAGGAACGGATTTATTAGCTAACCTACCAGCAAATATAGACTATAAATGGATGCACATCCAAACCGATAAAACAACAATACCCTTTTTCTACAATCGGCAAAAATTAAAAATTGAGGAACAAAAACGCAATCAATGTAATTTTTCAAAAATTAAACCGTCTAAAACTAGCCTAAAAATTATAGAAGTACCTCCCCGTACAGAACAAATTGTCGTGTTACCTGCCGTAGGAAAAGATGGCAATAAACTAGCTCCAAAGATACATTTTACTGAACATATTTCTATGCCTTCAGCTATTGTAGCATTAAAAAATAATTGGTTTCGAACTAGCCTGATAAATACATCTGATAAACCTCAAACCCTAATTATTTCTCAACCTCTTATTTTAGAAGAATACACCCCTGCTAAAGACAACATCCAAATCAATAATCATAACGAATCAATAACCAATTTAAAACAAATACTTTTTCAAAATTTAAAATCAAATTTAAGACTAGATCATTTAAATGATGAAGAACGAACGTTACTAACAAATATTTGTCTAAAATATAAAGAAATATTTTACTCTCCTGATATTCCTTTATCGTCAATGAATTTACCTAAGCACCATATTAGAACAAAAACCGACACACCAATTTTCACGAAAATATATCGGTATCCCCACATACACCGTCAAGAAGTTAAAAGACAAATCGACAAAATGATAAAAGAAGACATAATAGAACCAAGTGAATCACCGTACAATTTCCCCATTTGGATCGTTCCAAAAAAATTAGATGCCTCGGGAAAACAAAAATGGCGCATCGTCATCGATTACAGACGCCTTAATGAACAAACTATTGACGACAAATTTCCTTTACCGAGAATAGAGACTGTATTAGACAATTTAGGCAGAGCTAACTATTTCACAACCCTTGATTTAGCTTCCGGTTTTCACCAAATTCAATTAGAAGAAAAAGATAGAGAAAAAACAGCGTTCTCTACTGAAGAAGGCCATTGGCAATTTAAATTCCCCTGCCAGTTTTCAAAGAGCAATAAACACTGCATTAACAGGATTAACCCCTAACCAATGTTTAGTTTATCTAGATGACATAGTCATTTTTTTAAATTCATTACAAGAACATATCACCCGGTTAGAAAACGTATTTAAAAAGTGTAGAGAAACAAATATCAAAATTCAATTAGACAAATCAGAATTTCTCCACAAATCAATAAAATATTTAGGACACATTATAACCCCTGAAGGAGTTAAACCAGACCCTTTAAAAATCGAAGCAATAAAAATTTCCCTTTACCTAGTACCAGAACTGAGATAAAATCATTTTTAGGACTTTTTGGCTACTACAGAAAATTTATCAAAGATTTCGCTAAAATAACTAAATTTCTAACTCATTGTTTAAAAAAAGAAAACAAAATTATTCACACACAAGATTTTATAGACTCCTTTGAACATTGCAAAAATCTTTTAGCTAACGAGCCAATTTTAAAATACCCAGACTTTACGAAGCCTTTTGAACTGACCACAGATGCCTCAAAATATGCACTTGGCGCAGTTCTTTCACAAGAAGGAAAACCAGTAAGTTACGCTTCACGAACACTCAATGACACAGAACAAAAGTATAGTACTATAGAGAGAGAATTATTAGCTATAGTATGGGCAACAAAACAATTTAGACCTTACTTATTTGGCACCAGATTTACCCTTTTTACAGATCATAGACCATTAGTTTGGCTACGTAATCTCAAGGAACCAAACTCGAAATTAACGAGATGGGCTTTGAGACTAGAAGAATTTAATTTTGACGTAAAATATGTACCTGGAAAAACTAATAAAGTGGCAGATGCCTTATCCCGAATCCAAATTCACCCCTTATCAGTCACTGAAGAAATTCTAGACGATATTGACAGAATTATAGATAACCCCAGTAGACTCGATACACCTATTTTGGAAGAACCAAATTGTAGTATGATACCTAACCGTTCAGAAACCCCTAACATCGACGACCTTTTTGAAATACCTGTTGTCACAACGCCTATAAATGATAGAGAAAATTCATTAGTGGACACAGTTCACACTCAAGAAAGCTCAACCCCCGCGATCGATATCAGTGAAAAACCTTTTCAGCATTTTGGCAAACAAATTGAATTTATCGAAGCTAATTTGCCCAGAAATATTCAAGTCACTAAATTCGATGGTAATGTACATTATTCAGTTTTTGTAAACCCCAATAATAAACGATTAAAATTTAGCGAATTGCTAATAGAACACTGCGAACCTAAAGTTCATTATTATTGTCATTTCCCCAACGACTCTTTATACCAAGAATTTTCAGAATATGTAAAATCAATCACAAACGAAAATACACCTAAATTCCACCGATGTATGACTCAAGTCAGATACATCACAAATCTAGACGAGCGACAGCAACAAATTGCAAATTATCATTGTGGAAAAACGAATCATAGAGGAATTTTAGAAACTATAGAACATTTACAACGTAAATATTACTGGAAAGGAATAAATACAGACATAAAGAATTTCATTAATAATTGTCAAAATTGTAGTACCCAAAAATATAATAGGAACCCCATTAAGCAACCGTTACATTTAATCGCCCTTTTCATACCGTACATATGGACATATTCCAGATCAAAGGAATAAAATATTTGACACTCATAGACGCCTTCTCGAAATTTGTTCAAGCCTATCAATTGCGATCTAGCAACATGATCGACGTTACCGATAGACTCTTTTACTACATTACTACTTATACTGCCCCCAATGTTTTAATTGCCGATAATGAATTTAACAACCAACCATTTATGCATTTTTTACAATTACATAAAATTCAGTTTCACGTTACAACACCGCACCACCACCAATCGAATTCCCTTATAGAACGTTTCCATTCAACGCTTATCGAACATTACAGGCTTTTAGGAGAAATGCCAGAGCAGAGAAAAATTCCTTATTGTGTCATGGCTTATAACCATTCGATACATTCAAATTTAAAATTAACCCCATTTGAAATACTATTTGGTCACACAGACGGACAAAATCCTTTTGACTTAGATTACGAGAAAACTTTTATTGAAGACTATGTAAATAATCACAAAGAAAAAATGAAACATTTATATGACAACATACAGAATAAACAAATAGTCACCAAAGAAACACGGAACGAAAAAATTAATCAACCCCGAAAAACAAAAACATTTAAATTAGGAGATCAAGTATACATTAAAACTAACAATAGAAATAAAAAAGAACCCAAATTTACAGGACCTTATATAATTGACAAAGTTTACGAATATGATACTTATGACCTAAGAAATATTCCTACGAATGCCATCCTCAAAAGACATGCAAATGAATTGATGCCATTTCCAGGACAATTTCGGTCATCCTCCTCTTCCTCACCTGGAACGAGTGCACAAGCGACATAACAATGAAGACTTTAACTGACAACCCTGGATTATACCCCTTACAAAAAGGTAAAGCACTACTCAAAGAATCTGAATGGACTTTGATTAAAATTCTTAACTATACACCCATGTTAAATGACTACCAAATTCTTAGAGAAAATCTCTTAAAATCAATTTCACTTCTAGAAAACAGAAATTACCCCTTAGGACACAGACGCTTTGTAGAATTAAAAGATATCTTAATTAACCATAATAATCAGTTGTTAATTCTTAAACAATATTTAAATAAAGCTGATCAATTATTAGACCAATTATTTCCTGAAACTCAAACTAGGCAAAAACGAGGATTAATAGATGGACTAGGTACCGCGATAAAATTTGTCACAGGCAATTTAAACGCAGAAGACGGACAACATTATGAAAAAATGATATCCAAATTAACACACGATTCTGAAATCCAGAAAAATTCATTATTAGAACAAGCACAGATTTTAAACAGCACTTTATCATCAATAAAGACCCTCTCTGAAAACCAAAAACTATTAAATGATAATCTAAATAAAATTCTTCTCAACAATGTGAAAATAGAACAAGTAATAGCTGAAACGTCAACTTATTCGATAATCAATCAATCCATACAATCGCTTCAATTGTTTATTAACTTTTGGATAGAACTAGAAACAGCTCTAACTTTTGCTCAAAGGCAACAATTGCACATTTCCCTTATAGATAATAACGAACTTATCCAATCACTTAACAACATAACTAAACATTTAAATCAACTTCAAGACCATAAGATAAAGAGCTTAGCCCTTCCATATCAAGGAACTCATGAAAACATCCACTTATACGAATCCATTATAACTACAAAAGTTTACCAAAAGAATAACATTTTTGTATTCATTTTCGAAATCCCATTGGTTAAACCCTTCTTCGAATACCAATTAATAAAGCTAATTCCCTTTCCTGTTCAAATTGAAAATAATAAATTTCGTATGATTATACCTTCTTATAACACATTACTGTATAACACAAATTTCAGCATTCCTGTTGAAATCAATCATTGTCAACAGACGTCACTAAATTATTATTTTTGTGCTCACGATAACCATTTCAGCATTCCGAATTCCAAGCTATGCGAAACGCAACTTCTGTCTTTTCTTGACAATCAAACATGTCAACCATATACTTTTGAATTGACCTCAGTAAAAACCCTGAAAATCGATACAGCAACGTGGCTAATTAGTTCACCGACTAAAATTGTTCTAGATACACAATGTAATCAGATAGTAAAGAAAATGGAAATTATAGGAACAAGATTAATACATTTAACGCCTGATTGCTCCGTTCTAATAAACCATGACGAATTACTGTTCGCTATGAAGTCCTCTTCAACTAAAGAAATAGATTTAAATTTACCAAGTATCAGTAAATTACAGATCTTTGATTCTCAAGTAGTCAATATTTCAAAAATTGATTTGACACCTATTAATACGCAAGAATTAGTCAAAAGTCAACTAAGACTCACTCAACAAAAGGAAAAACTACTTCAAAGTGACACCGCAATTATGCCGAGCTTACATTTAGGCTCATTTATTATAATATGTTTAATCTGTATTAGTATTATAAGTAGCATAGTATATGTATATTGTAAACGTGACTCTTTGAAAACGAAACTAAGAACCTATTTTGAAAAACAAAATGAAAACTCAAGTTTAGAAAATAAAGTAATTAGTTCATCTTTGCTACAATGCAAAACTTAAACTTAAATATAGTTTCCCTATATTTAAGATTCTTTGCGCGGAAGAGTTATGTAGTATTAAACGCCGACTCCTAGTAGATAAAGTTTATCTCCTTGCCGGAGCCGCATTATATTATCTTATCATGTGCTGATGTATTTCCTATGCAGAGATTACCTGCAAGGCAGCTTCTGTATTTAGTATTAGTTCGTAGCTGCATGTCATAATTAAAACTTGTATTGTTACGACTCCGTCGGTAATTTAAGTTTTTCAATAAAGAACATTTTTAAAAACTTGTATCGACGTTAAACAAACATCAATCGCGCTCGCCTGAGTTATGACATCTTGCACTTTTTATGTTATCAGCGGCAGTCTGAAGTTAGAACTCGTAATAGTAACATGTACTTTGCGTAATTTTTGTAATCTTGTCAAAATAAAATTGTTTTTAAAAAGGACCTTACGGCAATACGTAATTTAAGTGGCGCAGTCGGTAGGATGGTCAAACGGTGTTAATGAACATAATATCGATTCGTATCAACGATTTATTGACCATAAATAAAAAAAATCCGGAACTTGTGATTTTTTTCGGAGTTTCCAACTTTCCGCATCCAGTTAAGTGAAAGGGAGAGTAGCTTAACGAGAAGACTTCGAAGGCACATCGAAGAAAGCTCTGTGTTCAACCAGGACGCATGGAGAGGACAGTAATTTTGCTGTAAGTACCTATGTCATATAGAGGGCCTTGTAAACAATTTAATTCAGATAGTTCTGACGAAGATACAAATTCTGATTCAGACTCGCATTCTAAAATTTTACCACCAACAATTTTTAACAGTACTCATTCAAACGCAAGTAATTTAAATACGTCAAAAATGACGGAACCACCTGTACTAAAACAGGAATACTTGGGAATGATCCCAGAATTTCATGGAGAAACGGAACTACTCCCTAGGTTTATTGAAATATGCCAAAAATTAGTTACCAAATTTTATAATAAGGATAACGCTGAGGACTTTCAGAATGAATATCTGATGTCTAGCATCTTAGCTAAAATCAAAGGAGACGCTGCAATTAATATCTCGTCTTGTGTAATTATAAATTGGTTAGATTTAAAAACTGCATTGTTGAATACTTATGCTGATAAACGTGATATTTACACTTTAAATATTGAACTCACAAATTTAAAACAGGAAAACGAAAGCGCATTTGAGTTTTATAATAGGGTTCAACAAGTATTAAATTTAACTGTTGCTAACATAACAACTCAGATGGTAAAAGCAGAAGCCATTATATTAACACAATATTCTCGCAACTTAGCTCTGAGAGTGTTACTACTAGGTTTAAAAGATCCAATTGGTTCTTTAATGCGTACTAAAAATCCTGCAGATTTAAATGCTGCATTGCGTATGTTAACCAACGATTTTCAATTAACGACTAGCCAGCAAAAACCAGCTCAGTCGTCCAAGTTTAAATTTTCACAAAAATTAAACCCTCAGAATAAACCATTCTTTCAAAATAGACCAAGAATGACATTTCCCTTGCAATTAACAAATTATCCTCATAATTCGCAAGCTGCGTTTAAACAAAATTATTTTTATAGCAATGCACAGGAACATTCTTCGAATAATAATGCACGTCCACAAAGTAGTAGAAATCAAGTTGATGTTTTTAGGCCCAATCAAACTAAAAACTTTCCAAAACCAACTCCCATGAGTATTTCTACAAGGAATACATGGAAACCTCAGAATTAACAATTTTCAGGCCAAAATTATCGCCAAAACCAGTTCAAACCCAACAATCAAAATTATATAGTTGAAGAACTGCACAATATCGACGATTCTCAACCCTCAGTTGAAATGCCTGATGAACATGACGATAATGAAGCCGAAAATCAGTTTTTTCGGGAAGAAGCCTCGGAACATCTAGAATCCCAAGATTTCAATTGAATTCATACAATGACAGTGCATTACCCTATATTTTATTTCCAGAAAATAAATTAAAAATTTTAATAGATACTGGAAGCACTAAATCTTTTGTTAATCCTAAAATCGCTCAAAAATTTTTTAAAAATTCAATTATAAATGACCCTTTTCAAATATCAACAGCACACGGTACATCAGTAGAAAATTTTAGTACTCGTGTCCCCTGTTCAAAAATATTTAAAGCCAACGTAGCTCCATTAAAATTTTATTTATTCAATTTTCATAAGCATTTTGATTGTTTGCTTGGAATGGATAATTTAAAATTACTTAAAGCAACAGTAGATTTAGATAAAGACTTGTTAATAACACCCAATGCACAAATAAAAATAAATTATTATAACTCGCCAATGGTAGTACAACCTAATTCTGAACAAATAATTAAAATTGATGTTCAAAATATTAAAGAAGGTGACGTAATCGTACCTTATACAAAAATTGCAGATTTAGAAATACCACAGTGCCTTACTAAAGTGCACAATTATCAAGCAATTTGTTCCATTCTGAATCAATCAGATTCTATTAAAAATGTAGGTTCCCTAAAACCATTAAAAGTAGAAAAATTCGATGAATACGAATCTCTTGGTAAAAGGAGTCCTAATTTTAATAATTTGAATTTCGAAAAATACAAATTCGACATTTCAATGGTTCGAACTGAACATATGAATTCAGAAGAACGTCAAACTATTTTAAAGCTAATTAAAGAATATTCCGATATATTTCATGTTGAAGGTAACCAGTTAACTTTTACAAGTGAAGTCAAACATTCAATAAAAACTGTAGATGAAATACCAGTCTACACTAAATCGTACAGATATCCTGAAATTCATAGGAAAGAAGTACAAAGGCAAATTGCAAGTATGTTAGAGCAAAATATAATTAGGCCTTCGCATTCCCCTTGGTCATCCCCAATATGGATAGTCCCCAAGAAACTTGATGCATCTGGCAAACAAAAATGGCGAATTGTGATAGATTATAGGAAATTAAATGAAAAAACTATAGGTGATAGGTATCCCTTGCCAAATATCAACGATTTGCTAGATAAATTAGGCCGTTGTCATTATTTTACCACCATTGACCTCGCATCAGGGTTTCACCAAATTGAAATGGCTGAAGAGGACATTCAAAAAACTGCTTTTAGCACAGAAAATGGAAAATTCGAATTTTTACGCTTACCCTTCGGGCTTAAAAATTCGCCGTCCTGCTTCCAAAGGGTTATGGACAATATATTAAGGGGTATACAAAATGAAAAATGCCTCGTGTATCTCGACGACATTATAGTTTTTAGTACTAGCTTACAAGAACATGTCGATCGCTTAAAGGAAGTATTTGATAGGTTAAGGCAATCAAATTTTAAAATTCAACTAGATAAGTCAGAATTTCTAAGGAAGGAAGTTGCTTATTTAAGTCATATTGTAACAGCAAATGGTGTAAAACCTAACCCGGAAAAAATTAAAGCAATTCAATGCTTTCCATTGCCAAAAACCACCAAACAAATAAAAGGCTTCCTTGGTCTTTTAGGTTATTATAGAAAGTTCATAAAAGATTTTGCAAAAATCACAAAACCTTTAACTAAGTGCTTAAAGAAGCATTCTGAAATAAATCCTAAGGATCCCGAATATATTAAATGTTTTGAGTTATGTAAAAATTTACTAATTAACGAACCAATCCTTCAGTATCCAAATTTTTCTGAACCATTTATTTTAACGACCGACGCAAGTAACTTTGCGCTAGGCGCCGTTCTTTCTCAAGGTAAAATCGGTTCCGATCTACCAATAGCTTATGCAAGCAGAACTCTTAATTCTTCAGAAATAAATTACTCCACAATCGAAAAGGAGCTTTTAGCCATCGTGTGGGCTGTAAAATATTTTAGGCCATATCTCTTTGGCAGAAGATTTAAAATTGTAACCGACCACAAACCCCTTCAGTGGCTATTTTCACTTAAGGAGCCAAATTCAAAGCTAGTGAGATGGCGTCTCAAACTAGAAGAATTTGACTACGAAATTATTTATAAAAAAGGTTGTTTAAATAAAAATGCAGATGCTTTGTCTCGTGTAGAACTTAATATGAACGAAGCCACAAAAGAACCTCTAATATTTGAATATATGGAAACATTTAACGAACAACTTAAACCAAATCCAAATCAAACTGATAATGAGTCAATTATTGTCGAAACGGGTGATGTAGATAACTTAGCTAACGCCGTCGAAGACAGTAACGCAACGGTTCATTCAAATATCGAAGACCCAATAGCAGGGATTCCTATTGTTGACTGTCCCGTAAATTTTGGGAAAAATCAAATAATTATCTCAGAAGTAAACTTTGCACCAGCAGAAATTTCTAAAATTAAATTATATGAAACCAAGCAAAGAATATTAGTACAATTTTCAAAAAATAATTATGAACAAGAAATAATTAGATTTATTAAAGAACATGTAGTGCCAAAAGTTAAATACTATGTTTATTTTGAAGACCCAATATACGAAAAATTTAGCTCTGTGCTTCAAAAATATTTCAAAAATTCTCAAATTAATATGATTAAATGTACTAAAAAATTAATCGACGTCATTAACGATGACGAAATTAAGCAAACTATTCAAGCTCATCATGAAGGCAAAAGTAATCATAGAGGAATCGAAGAAACATTAAAGCGAATAACCAATACGTACTATTGGCCCAATCAACAAAAATCTATTCAAACTTTTATAAACGATTGTGAAATCTGCCAATTAACAAAATATGACAGGAGACCACTTCGATTAGAATTCAATATTACACCTACTGCTGTTAAACCATTTCAAATTGTACATGTCGACAGTATATCTTTAGAAAACTGCAAGTTTTTGACAATCGTAGATTCTTTTTCTAAATATGGTCAAGCATATAAGCTTAATTCGTCACAAGGAATTGAAGTAGTAAATAATCTTGTAAAGTATTTTACCCATCATTGTATACCAGAATAGATCATTTCCGATAACGGATTAGAATTTAAAAATTCAGTTGTAAGAGAACTACTAGAAACCCATAGAATAAAAATTCACTTTATTAGTTCGCAACACCCCGAATCAAATGGTATTATTGAGCGTTTTCACTCAACCTTAATAGAGTATATTAGGCTACTTAATAATCAAACCGAATATAAAAAAGAACCAATCGAAATTAAAGTTAATTATGCACTTCTAGCTTACAATAACACTATTCATTCTGTAACAAATCTTAAACCATACGAAATAATAACAGGACATTTAGGTACAGAATCTCCTTTTAATCTAGAAATAGACAAACAATTAGTAAACAATTATATTTCTAATCACAAAGAAAAACTTAAATTGTTGTATCAAAAATTAAACACAGATATACAACAACAAAAGGAAAAAGTTATAAGTAAAGCAAACGAAGTCCGCGAAAACTTGAGCAAAATTCCAATTCCAACAAGAGTGTTTGTCAAAAATAAACAAAAACAAAGCAAAACGCGTAATAAATTCAAACCTGAAGTAGTTAAAAGCATTAATCCCAATCTAAAAACAGGTGAAATTAATCCAACTCATCATAATACTGTTAATAAAATACACATTTCAAATATTAAAAGACCGAAGTGTAAAACTTATAAATTTAAAAACGTTTCAGGTTCCTTGCCATCGGACAAGGGATAGAAATAAAGAACATCACCGAAAATTTAGGCGTTCTACCCATAAACCTGGGATCCGCCAAACTTCAAAGAACGGATCACACGTTCGTCCATTTTTATAATTTAGAACCGCTATATATAGAGTATAATAATCTTAATATTCAATACGAAAATCTTAGGTTAAGTATAGCTAATAATGAAGCTTATACACGGGAATTAGATAATTACAATAAGGTAGCTCAATTTAGTAGTAAAACAATATTGGCAAAGATCGAAAACATAAAAATTCATAGCTTAAATAACCGAACCAAAAGAGGTTTAATCAACGGATTAGGATCACTAATTAAAGGCTTAACTGGAAATTTGGACGCTAATGACGGAGAAAAAATCTACAAAATTATTAATCATTTAGAAAATAACCAAGATTCACTAAAAACTCAACTAGAAATGCAATATTCCGTTAGCAACCAACTTGTTCGAAATTTTAATGATACAATACGAGATATTCAGCATAATGAAATAATGTTAAAATCTAAAATAATACAGCTCAGTGATCGTGTTAAGATCGAAGCTACACGTCAAGATATTCTTTTCGCTGGAAGTTTGTTTAACCAATTACTAATTCTTTATGGCTCACTACTTAATACCTTACAGGATATAGAAAATTCAATAACTTTCTGCAGAGTAGGAACCTTGCATCCTACAATAATTAAATCCAAGGAATTGTTCCTTGAACTCCAGAAAATTTCGGATCATTATGGGAATCAGTTTCCCTTCGAATTAAAGTACGAAAACATCTTAGATTTTGAATCCATTCTAAAAGTAAATTGTAAAATCGATTCAAATAAAATTACATATTTTCTGTCAATTCCTATTGATTTTGAAAAAGAATATGACCTCTACTATTTAGTCCCGATTCCTTCAAAACATGAGTCAAAATTTGTGACAATTATTTCGAGTGTAAAATATTTGCTAAAGTCAAAATTTGGTAATATGATAACACCTCTAAATGACAAATGTACCCAAGGCAAACCCTACCACTGTTCATATCAACTACAATCAAATTATAAAGCATCCTGTGAAGAGGACATCCTATTGAATGGAAATTCAAGCAAGTGTCTCTTTACAAAAATTGAAATCTTAGAAAATCACATCGAAATCATCCCCGAAATTAACCAATATCTGTCAGTCTTTCCGAAAGAAGAAAAGCTCCAAATTCAATGCCAGAAGGACATCGAAACAAAATTGCTGTCAGGAATCTATTTAATAAAAGAAAATTCGCATTGCAACTTGTTTTTCCGAAGCCAAGAACTACGTTTTCAAGAAGCCACTTACGGAAGACCGTTGGTAATGGACATGCCACATTTTAAATTGGAGAATAGCATTCTACCAGAATTTAAAATTAAATTGAATGATTTACATCTCCAGGAATTACCAATAAATCCAATAATTCCGATTAGGGAAACTTATCGGGAAACATATCATATCCCCAGTGGCTGGACGATTATTCTGTACGTAATATTAATTATCGTCGTAATCCACATTTTAATCAGGAAATGGACAAACATCGGAAGAAAAGGAATCTCATCAAAAAATCAAGAATTGGAAGCCCAACCTTCAAAAACAACAGTGAAACTTCCGGAGGAAGCTTCGTTCTAGGGATGGAGGAGTTATATTACAGGCAGTTCCACGTAATAGCAGTGTTAGTGAACCTGGCGGCTTATGTGACTTTGTTGTGTCAGCGGAATCCACGCGAGTTACGTGACTAGAAACGCTTAGTAGCTTAGAGATAAGATTAGAACCCGCTAGATCTGTACTCTGTTCCTAGAACTGTATGATAACGCCTATGGGAACGGAAACTAGCTTGCATTTCTTTAGGATAAGAGTTTTCCTTAGTGTTAAGATGCTTCTTGCATTCAGTTCTGTTTCGACACTCAGGTTAGCCTGTCCTGAATCAAGTGTGTGGAGCAGAGCTCCGACGTCTGTAAAGTGTTTAGTGTTTTAAGTATAAATAAATGCTTTTTAAAAACACTAATCGTCGTTAAATAAACTTAACTGGCGCAGTCTTTCGGATATTTGCAACGGTCTCAAGAGTTTTCGACCATTAAAACCAATTTTGTACCGTGGGTTTCAACCCTTAATTGCAAGATCCCTGCCTCCGAAGATCTACAACCGCATCTGTACCCTCGAGCCGACCATAGGACAAGCATCGCCGAAGCGTCGAGCCCGCTGGTTGCAGTTTTCAAGCCGATCATCGCGATCAATCCAGTTCATTGGGAACAACCCTGTCTATTGCAGACATCCAGTTCATTGGGAACAACTCCGTCTATCGAAGACAACTAGATCCACCGAGATCGACAACTAGATCCACCGAGATCAACAACTAGATCCATCGAGATCAACAACAATGAATAAGTAAGAAAGTTACATATATTATTTTGTTACAAGTGAATTTAAACTAATATTTTAAACAGCTACTAACATAGCTTTACAATTTTTAATTATAAGCTCAGGTGGTTGCAAACGAGATGAGGTACTGGCGTACACGATAGGTGTACTTAATAATCGCCAACCGACTTTGCAATCATGCGTAGGTACCCTGAATTCAATTAGGAACCCCTAATCTTAAGCACTGTTTACTAACATAAACCAATTCTTAAAATTATAGTGTTAATGATTAATACAGACACATCGTCTGAAAGCGAATCTGAAAGTGAATTCGAAAGTATAACTCGAAATAATAACTTAACTCAAAATAGAATAACTTTAAGACCACCCCGTCTAATACCAAATTTAACAATGGCAAATGAAAATCAAAATTTAAATCAAGCTGTTCCACCAGGACCAGCACCAGTCTTTAATGGATACCCTTTAGGTTTCCATATGAGTATGCTAAATGAAATTCCAACATTTCACGGCAACCCCGCCGAACTTTGCGAATATATCCGCGCTGTAGAGGACATATTCAATCAATTTTGGCAACCAGATGTCAATGCCTATATCAATAAATTACTTTTATCTGCTGCTCGCAACCGTTTAAAAGGTGCAGCCTTAGAAATTGTGACAGGACACACGTATATTTCATGGTTAGAACTGAAACAAGTTTTAATAAATAATTTCGGTGACCAACGTTCCGAACTAAATATTCAAATGGATCTTTCCAGACTTAGACAAAATCAAAAGGAAACCCCTATCGACTTTTTCAATAAAATTAGATCCCTTTTAGCCATCCTAAATTCAAAAATATCTTTAGGAAATGAAATTCAAGAAATCAAAGATCATAAATTGCAAACTTCGAAGAGTTTAGCCTTAAAAGTTTTCATAAGTGGTTTATTAGAACCTCTTGGCAGCTTCATAAGAAGTCGTGCACCAAATTCTTTAGAACAAGCACTAACATTTGTAAAAGATGAACTAGACATTCGTTATTTTCAAGGAAAGAATTTCTCTTTTAGTAATAATACTAGTCAACCACAAAACAAATTTACTCCGCAAAATCAATCTAAAACACCATTCAAGACTCAATATTATCCGAATCATTCACAAAACTATCAAAAGCCACCACAATTTCAACCAAACCCTAGATTTCAAACCAATCAAAATCCATTTCCAAATTTTAGATTTCCAACTTATCAAAAATCTAACGTGATACATACACAAAATGCATTTGCACCAAAGCCGAATTTTAAGCCTACTTTTAAACCCGTACCTATGGAAACTAGTACCATTCAAAAACGCCCAGCTTCACAACAGTTAGGCACCCAAAATAAAAATTATAAACCCAATTCTAGACCAAATAACTACATTCGACAATCCAATCAACCGAGAAACTTCCATTCCGAAGAATTATTTAACAAACATGTCGCTAATCAATCACAATATGAACCCGAATATGACCAACAACCTTACTATAATGAGGAAACTCCCGAAAACTTTGAAATAACAGAAGACAATAATTGTCACACATACTTCAACGAATTAGACCCAACCACAGACTTTTTCTCTTTACCCGAATCAGATTCAGACATCGAAGAAGACCCCGGCGAAGCCGTAAATTTTCGTCAAATGCCTCGGTAGAAACTTTTTCATTAAACCCAAAATCAAATTTACCCTATATCATTATACCGCAAACTGGCGATAAATTACTAATCGATACTGGCAGTTCACGTACTATTCTTTCACCAAAATTTGTACACACATATTACCCCGACTCAATTTACGAACATCCTTTCGAAATTTCTACTTCTCATGGAACTACTTATCACAATTTGGTAGCAGAAGTACCTATTCAAAATTTATTTTCAGAAGATGGAACACATCTTTGCTATTTGTTCGATTTTCACGAAGAATATGTAGGACTAATAGGCACAGACCTCCTAGCTAACCTCCCTGCAAACATCGACTATCGATGGATGCATATCCAAACTGAAAAGACAACCGTACCATTCTACTACAACCATTCCAAATTAAAACAAGAAGAACAAAAACGCAATCAGTGCAATTTTTCCAAAATTAAACCCTCTAAGGACATTTTAAGACACATTACGTTACCACCGCGAACAGAACAATTTGTTACTTTACCCGCAGTAGGAAAAAATGGATATAAATTAGCTCCTAAATTAAATTTTACCAAAAATATAATAATGCCTTCAGCAATGGTTACATTAAAAAACAACTGGTTCCAAACAAGTTTAATAAACACATCGGATACATCCCAAACATTAATTATATCACAACCTCTCATTTTAGAAGACTACACTCCTGTAAAGGAAAAAATTCAAATAAACAGTCATTTTAATTCAAACCCTCGTCAGAAACAAATACTTCTTCAAAATTTAGAAAATAATTTAAGATTAGATCATTTAAATCCAGAAGAAAGAACTTTATTAACAAATCTTTGTTTAGATTATAAAGAAATATTTTATACCCCCGAGATTCCTCTATCGACTACAAATTTAACCAAGCACCGCATACGAACGAAAACAGACACCCCGATTTTCACTAAAACATACCGATATCCACACATACACCGACAAGAAGTCAAGCAACAAATTGATAAAATGCTAAAAGAAGATATAATCGAACCTAGCGAATCACCATATAATTTTCCAATTTGGGTAGTCCCAAAGAAACGTGATGCCTCAGGCAAGCAAAAATGGAGAATCGTTATCGATTACAGAAAACTTAACGAACAGACCATCGACGATAAATTTCCCTTACCCCGAATAGAGACAATTTTAGACAATTTAGGCAGAGCAAACTATATTACAACTCTCGACTTAGCCTCCGGTTTCCACCAAATTGAAATGGATCCCCGAGATAGAGAAAAAACAGCCTTTTCAACAGAGGATGGAAAATTTCAATTCAAAAGAATGTCTTCCAATTTAAAAAACTCTCAAGTTACTTTAGAAAGAGCCACAAATACCGCTTTAACAGGTTTAACACCAAATCAATGTTTAGTATATCTCGACGACATTATTGTTTATTCGACTTCATTACAACAACATATCGAGCGACTCAAAAACGTATTTCAAAAATGTAAGGACACCAATCTAAAAGTTCAACTCGACAAATCTGAATTTCTTCAGAAAAATGTAAAATATTTAGGCCATATAATAACACCTGACGGAATAAAACCAGATCCCTCTAAAATAGAAGTCATTAAAAATTTCCCATTACCTAACACTAGAACAGAAATCAAATCATTTTTAGGACTTTTTGGATACTATAGAAAATTTATAAAAGACTTTGCAAAAATCACTAAATTCCTCACTTATTGCTTAAAGAAAGACAACAAAATTATTCATACCCAAAATTTTAAAGATTCTTTCGACTATTGTAAAAACCTTTTAATCAACGAACCAATTTTACAATACCCAAATTTTAACAAGCCGTTTGAACTCACTACTGACGCCTCAAAATATGCTCTTGGTGCAGTTCTTTCACAAGATGGTAAACCCATTAGTTACGCTTCACGTACATTAAACGATACTGAACAAAAATACAGTACCATAGAACTCGAATTATTAGCCATTATATGGGCTACAAAACACTTCCGACCTTATTTATTTGGAACTAAATTCACACTTTTCACGGATCATAGACCTCTAGTTTGGCTCCGTAATCTTAAAGAACCAAATTCAAAACTTACCAGATGGGCCTTAAAACTAGAAGAATTTAACTTTGACATTAAGTATTTACCTGGAAAAACAAATAAAGTAGCAGACGCTCTTTCTCGAATTCAAATTCATCCCTTAAGCATCGACGATAATATATTTGAAGACATCCACAAAATTTTAAACGACTCTGACCGATTAGACACACCCGAAACCTTACCAGATAATTTTAGCATAATTCCCAATCGTGCAGAAACACCAAACTTATCAGATTTATTCGATACACCGATTATTAGAACACCATCAAATAATGGAAACGAATCTTTAGTAGACACAGTACACACCCAATTAAGTTCAGCACCCGTAATAGATATTTGCGACAAACCTTTGCAACATTTTAGTAAACAAATAGAATTTATTGAAGCCAATCTACCTAGACAAATTCAAATCACCAAATTCGACGGAAACATTCATTATTCAGTTTTCGTGAACTCTAATAATAAAAATTCAAAATTTAACGAGTTACTAATAGAACACTGTCAACCCAAAACTCATTATTATTGCTATTTCTCTAACGATAAATTATACCAAGAATTTTCTCAATATATCAATTCAATCACAAATGAAAACACCCCCAAATTCCACAGATGTACGACACAAGTTACATACATAATTAAACCTGAAGAACGTCACAACCAAATTATTAATTATCACCATGGTAAAACGAATCACAGAGGAATATCCGAAACAATAGAACACCTACAAAGAAAATATTTTTGGAAAGGTATGAGCAACGACATTAAAAATTTTATTAACAATTGTCAAATCTGTAGAACACAAAAATATAACAGAAATCCCATAAAGCAACCCCTTCAATTAACTCCAACTTTTAATCGACCATTTCATACAATTCATATGGATATATTTCAAATAAAAGGAATTAAATATTTAACGTTAATAGACGCTTTTTCCAAATTCGCTCAAGCCTATCAATTACGATCCAGTAACATGATCGATGTGACAGATCGACTATTCTTTTTCATTACAACCTTTACGGCCCCTAACACATTAATAACAGATAATGAATTTAATAAACAACCTTTTCTAAGCTTTTTACAAGTACACAAAATTCAATTGCATACAACAACATCTTATCATCACGAATCAAATTCCCCAGTAGAACGTTTTCATTCGACATTAATAGAACACTATAGACTTTTAGGAGAAATGCCCGAACACAAGAAAATACAATATTGTGTAATGGCTTACAATCATACTATCCATTCAAATCTAAAATTATCACCTTTCGAAATAGTATTTGGACATACCGACAACAAGAACCCTTTTGACCTAGACTATGAAAAATCATTTTTCGAAAATTATGTAGTAAATCACAGAGAAAAAATGAAACATATTTACGACGCTCTTCAAAATAAACAAAGCTCTACAAAAGAAGCACGAAACGACAAAGTCAATAAATCCCGAAATTCCAAATCATTCAAAATTGGAGACCAAGTTTACATTAGGACAAATGCACGTAATAAAAAAGATCCTAAATTTGCAGGTCCCTATATAGTAGACAAAATTAATGAACATGACACGTACGATGTTAAACACGTACACAAAAATACAATATTAAAAAGACATGCCAATGATCTGATGCCTTTTACAGGACATTATCGATCATCCTCTTCGCCATCGCCTGGCACCACCTCAAATGTGACATAACAATCGAGACTTTAAACAACAATCCTGGACTATACCCCTTACAAAAAGGTAAAGCCCTATTAAAGGAATCCGAATGGACCTTAATAAAAATCCTTGACTACACCCCTTTATTGACTGACTATCAAACTCTTAAAAATAACCTTCTAGCGTCAATTTCACTTTTAGAAAATAAAAACTTTCCAATAGGCTATAGACATTTTGTAGACTTAAAAGACATTTTAATTAATCATAACAATCAGCTTTTAATTCTCAAACAATATATCAATAAAGCAGATCAGCTGCTATTTCAATTATTTCCCGAAATGCAAAACACCAGACAAAAACGTGGATTAATAGATGGACTTGGCACAGTAATAAAATTCATCACCGGTAACTTAGACCAAGAAGATGGAAAACGATACGAAGAAATAATTTCTAAATTGACTCACAATTCCGAAACCCAAAAGAATGTTTTGTTAGAACAAACTCAGATCCTTAATAACACCCTATCTACAATACACGACCTCTCCGAGAATCAGAAACTATTAAATCATAACTTAAATAAAATCTTACTAGATAATGTAAAAATTGAACGAATACTAGCCGCAACTTCTACCTATTCAGTGATAAATCAATCAATTCAATCATTACAACTATTTATTAATATCTGGCTTGAATTAGAAAATGCACTAACTTTCGCACAAAAACAACAACTTCATCTTTCCCTCATTGACAATAATGAACTAATCCAATCCCTTAATCAAATAACAAAATCTTTAACCAAACTTCAAAGTAATAACAATAAGGGTTTAGCTCTTCCTTACCCTGGAGAATACGAAAACCTCCATTTGTACGAATCGATTATAACGACAAAAATATACCAGAAAGATAAAATCTTCACGTTCATTTTCGAAATTCCGCTAATTCGAACATTTTCAGAATATCAATTAATTAAATTGATTCCTTTCCCGGCATACAACACGAATAACGAATTTCAAATGATAATCCCCTCCTACAACACTTTACTATTTAATCCTGATTTTAGTGTACCTATCGATATTAATCAATGTCAACAAACTTCAGTAAATAACTACTTCTGTTCTCGAGATAATCATTTCAGTATCCCAAATTCGAAATTGTGTGAAACACAATTGTTGTCCTTTCACGACAATCAAACTTGTCGACCATATATTTTCAATTTAACCTCAAATAAAATTTTGCAGATAGATTCAGCTACGTGGCTTATTAGTTCGCCCATTAAAACAATTTTAGATATTCAATGCAATCAGGTTATTGCAAAGAGAGAAATTACAGGATCAAATTTAATACATCTAACTCCTGACTGTTCAGTTCTAATAAATCACGACGAAATACTGTTCACCATGAAATCTGCGTCTACAAAACAGATTATTTTACAATTGCCCAGTATAAGTAAATTGCGAATCGATGAATCAAAACTAATCAATATTTCAAAAATTGACCTATCCCCTATTAACACACAAGAGTTAGTCAATAATCAATTAAAACTGACAAACCATAAGGATAAGTTGATAAACAACAATATCCATTCTGTAAATAAACTAAGTTTAATTTCGTTCATTATTATTATATTATTAATCACTATGTTCGTAATCATTTTATTATATCTATATTGTAAACGTGACTCTTTCAAATCAAAACTAATAAAACTATTGCGAAAATCGCAGGATGAAGCCATCGTATTAAACGATACTCAAAATTCTTTACTTCAATGTCAAAATATAACTTAAATACAGCTTCACGGTATTTAAGATTCTCAGATGGGAGGAGTTACGTGACTAGAAACGCTTAGTAGCTTAGAGATAAGATTAGAACCCGCTAGATCTGTACTCTGTTCCTAGAACTGTATGATAACGCCTATGGGAACGGAAACTAGCTTGCATTTCTTTAGGATAAGAGTTTTCCTTAGTGTTAAGATGCTTCTTGCATTCAGTTCTGTTTCGACACTCAGGTTAGCCTGTCCTGAATCAAGTGTGTGGAGCAGAGCTCCGACGTCTGTAAAGTGTTTAGTGTTTTAAGTATAAATAAATGCTTTTTAAAAACACTAATCGTCGTTAAATAAACTTAACTCGCGCTCGCCTGAGTTATGACATCTTGCACTTTTTATGTTATCAGCGGCAGTCTGAAGTTAGAACTCGTAATAGTAACATGTACTTTGCGTAATTTTTGTAATCTTGTCAAAATAAAATTGTTTTTAAAAAGGACCTTACGGCAATACGTAATTTAAGTTATATATATATATACCTATATATAATTTTATATTACAAATTTATTTTTCAATTGTAATACTTTCTTGTGCATTTTTCTGCCATACGATAGATAAATAAACAGTATCAAAATTATAAGTCATGTTAGTTAAGTCACATTAGTTAGGTTAAGTAGTATATCTAAATTTCGCACATGGTGCAAGTCAATATCAAGTTAGTCAGATGCGACCTTGTTGCCTAATTGTAATTTATAATATTATGAATTAATAATGTATTCTAATACTGGCAACATGGACTTAGTCGTGATTCATAACCTCACAATAATACAACCTCTATTTAAAAGTTGGATTTACATACGATCAAACACAGTTTACATGCACAAAATTATCAAATTTCTAATTACAAGCTCATCCAAATCAATCGTGTATGAAATATTGCTGACTTCTAAAAATAATTCGAAATTTAGTTTCAGAAAACCAATTAAAGTTGAACTTACCTTTCTGTAAATATCAAAATATATAACGCAAGTTACATATATTATATTGTCTACATGACCCACACTAACATAGTTTTTTAGTTGTTATACAATACAATTTACGTCGCCAGTAAGCGCTTACAACCGCCTAGGTAAAGATTAAAAGTTGCAACTTATATAAATAGTTAATAAAAAAAAGACACTGATCCTTTATCTTTCTTGCGACATTGCCATACTGGCCAATACTTATACTGCCAAATATTTCACATACGCAATTGTTTATTCGACAGCATATTTAGTTAAGGTATATTTATGCTATGAACACATTCTAAGCCTTTGTGATTATAATAGCAATTAATAATGTTTTAAGCATATAAAATACATACATACATACATAATCTGTAACCCCTTATACCGTTTACAGTGTCGGGGTGCCGGGAGCACCGAGCCGCTGAGGGTATGTGCATTTTTAAATTCGGCGCAGGTACTTTATAAAATTCCAGAAATGTGCTAGTTTAATTTTTGTAAATAGTATAAAATAGCATTGGCCTTGATAATAATTTGTAAAACGGTATTAAAATAGTGTTAATCTTGATTGAACAAAATGTAATCAGAGTAGGCTTGGAATATAAGTAAAAAATGTTAGATCGAAGATAAATAATTGGGGAAAGGAAGCCGTGAAGCTGTGAAGTGGTGTTAATTTTGGCTTCCCCAGTAAATAATGTTAATACGTGAATAAATATCATTTTCCCAATTCAGTGTGTTTGAAAATTAATTAACTTTTGGGTGTGCATTGCATTGATTTGTAGCGCCTCTGCAGAAAGAGTTTAATTTATGCATCGAGTGGTAACTGTTTTTACTCGATTGTGTACGAGGTTCGAGCAATGTAATTGAAGTCATGTGAGCTAGAGGTAAGCAGCAACCTTTGTGGGAAGCAGTTGGAGCCGTAGGTGTGATACAACGGCTGAATTGGAAGCGTTTTCGGAGCGGTCGAGCAACACGAGTCGTTCTGCAGGGCAGCAGCTGATGCCCTGCAGGTCAACGGAGACACAGGTGCCCAGGTAGCTTGGAACTTGTTGGGGCTCGTGTTAAGCCCTAGTTTCCATTGGAAAAGCATCGGATAGGTCAGAAACGTTCATCTTAAAGGATTGAATTTAGTGAATTCCAAGCGCGGCGTCGGTTTTATGTGCACTTCCGGCAGAAGCGTCTTCCGAGTGTTTTTTGTTTGTGACGTGTATTTCTTTACTGCAATTGTTATCACCTAGGTAACGCTTTAATTACGTAATCACTAATATTTGTCGAATTATAGCGAACTTCTTTTGAGAATTGTGAGGTTGGATCGCCATGTGTGAATTAAGTTCTCATTAATTAAATAATATCCAGTATTGTAGCGATCCCAGTAGTTAGATCAGCATTATTCAAAGTGTTTACCATTAAATTATTTAAAAAACGATAACACGGTAATTAGTTTGATATACACGTCAAGATAATACTTGATAAGGTGTAAAAACCCGACCCTTTTGAGATTATTAAAATCCTTTATTTAAATAATATAAACTATAGTCTTATATACATAATTACTCTATTCATTTACATACTATTTACATAACAATTTAATTATTAGGTATATTGGTTTAGGTTTATTTTTGCGTCTGACGCGTTGCAGTTATTCTCGTGATAGTCTTTGAACGTTTTGTTAATCACTCGTGGTGTCGCTGATTTAACATGTCTGCTTTTGTTGTGCTGTATCATCCACTCGGGCTCTCAGATTGGTTCTTCCTTATCGGTAGGGTATTCCTCATTAAAATATGTTTGCTTATCAGCAGATGTCCATAATTTTTGTTTATCATCTGTTGGGTGTGACTATTTTTTCCTTGGCTCTTTAGTTTAGTCAATAATTATTTCATAAATTGTATTCATTACAATAGCCACTTATTTATATTGCTATGATATGAACTGTCACACGCATAGGTTCCATGCAGCTCAAGTCAAATAATAATTATTTATCTGCCGACAATCATTACAGTCACCAAAAATTGTCTTGCAAGCACAATAAAACATTTATATCAGCGTCACCTATGATCTAATAAACACTAAAAGGGGGTTCTTTCTTCATAATATATATTGTAGTCAAATAATCTAAAAGGGCAGACAAATTCTAGCTGAGATCATAGGATTTATGTAAGGTGAAAGGTTTACAGGTTGGCTTTTTTACTTAAAAATAATGTTATATTTGGCAAATCTAGCTATATTTAACTCTACACTTAATGAGTCAAACACGCAAGAAGCAATCATTGCCTAGGAACATGTTGGGTAAGACAAAAATAACGATTCACTGTGCTTAAAGTGTACATTTGGTGAGACAATAAAATTATCTAGATGCAATTACATAAGTGTGTGTTGTGCTCTGTAGGGTACATTAGAGGTTATTGACTACCGCGACAACGTTGTGGTTCATAGACTAGCTCCTACAACTAAATTTCAAGCAATCCATTTCGCAATTCTATGGCCGAAAAGGTGCCTACAGCGAGGCTGATTTTCGGGGTGGCGCAAATGAGACCCCACAAATACAAGCAGTAAAATTAACTGTGTTAAATATGCGGAGATATGATACTTGAGCCATCGAAATAGCAAGTTGATTGATTTTGCATAATTTGGATTCCCCAGCCTGGTAGCAAAACAGTTTTACAGTACCAAAAGGACCTCCTAATGAGCATTCCGGCAGCAAATTGAGTCAAAATGGAGCCCAAGGTGCAGGACCATCAAGAAATATTTTGTCGAAGAACTATTATCAATCGAAGCGAGAGTTGCACCGCAGAAGTTTTCGGGTGCGCAGATACTAAAAATCACTTTAGTTTTCAACTTAAATTTGTAGTTTTTGTATAATTTTAAGTATACTCTTGTCCGTTTGTCTTTTCTTACTTAGTTAGCCATAGAAAATCTTGTTTGAATTAACTAATGGGGAAAGTTGTTATAAACAATTGCATAACGTTTTCCGGAGCTACAGGTTTTGAGTATAAAAATGGAAACCGGGGAAAGCTTTAGGGAGATTCATTTTAAAGAAGCTAACGAATACACGTCCCTTTGCTGTAAAAGTGTGTTTAAACGTTTTGTTTCTTTTACAGTAAATTTGAGGTTATATTTTATTGCGTGTATTATTTTGACGTGACGAGCACAAAAGTTAATCTAGCTGAGTTACCATACCAAAGTAAGGGAAAAGTAATTAGTGCTTCCGGAAAAGAAATCAATATCGTGGATCGAACTAGACGAGACGAGTAATGGATTGCGAAAATTATTAATATGCTAGATTCTTTTAAACTTATTTTTTATTTGACTCATTTTGTTATAACTTCATAGTTCATGCCTATATAAACCTACCAAAGCATTTGAATGCTGTATGTGAGTGTAGCATTCAAAAATGTAAGAGATTGTTTACAGTAAGGGTGTTGTTTTCTTGGTATAATTGACTTTCCATAAATTTGCGATGGTCGCCTTATATAAAGAAAGCTTGCACGTTTATCAATTAAATATTAATATTATAAATTATTTGCCCCTGTGCGAGTTTTTTTTTGTAACGGCGGGGATGATAGCGATATGGTCTTTATAACTTCCACAAAGCATCTTAGTTTTGTTATTTCAACTGATTTTGTTTTCCTGAATTTGGTATAGCAGAATTTCCTTTTTGGAAGTTATAGTATAGCAATTGGGTGCACACCAAGCTACATTACTGATTGCATAATTCAATTTACATTATGTTGGTTTTGATACATTGTTGGCAAGGGATGTTGGGCAGATCCTAGCTAACTCAGCTAATTACAGGTGAAATTGTAATAGTTATGGCAATTCAGCTATTACCAGATTTGATATATAAATGTCTTTATGTACCTTTTACTTACTCAGTAATTTTTAATAGTTAAGTTCACGGTAACTAATGTGGTGTAAAATAACACACAACTTTAATAAAATAATAAAACTCGAATACAATTTGAATGAAGGCGGGAGTATATTTAAAACACAATAAAAAAGAGTAATTTGATTTATGTAAAAAATAGCAGTCTCTCCGAATTGCATACACTATTTTTTTCACGTTGCAGGAAGATTTAAAACTACAAACTTGTTTTTTTAAAAAGTAATTTATTGACATTTGTAAATTTTAAAGTTGGTGGCACTGTAAGTCTATGTCAAATTCAAGGTTAGCAGGTTAGGTTTTGCATCAGTTTTGACACAGACTGACGCCAAACCTAACCTGCTAACCTCAAATTTGACATAATTGTTGTGTCAGTCATAATGACAATTCCCTAGGTAAATTCCTCTCCTCTAGGGAATAATTCATTATTTCTGTCACGATTTTGGTATCCTAGAAACCGTGTTTTTTTCTCAGAGTGAAAAATATTATTTTTATGAAATACAAACCCTTTTTCCCACACACTGCAATAACTCATAATAATTTAATTCAAAAAATCATTAAGGCTTCTTAGAACAGACGCGGCGAACTGTGAGAATCAGAGCACAAAATTGATAAACTATTGCTCACGATTACAAGAATAGGAATTAATTTAGAAAATTTCTCTTTGCTTTAGTATGTTGGTAATTGCAATATAATTGGTACTTCCAGATGATTTTTTTCCTATAGTTATTAGATAACCGTATATTTAGATTAATTACTTTTTAACGTTTTGTTGATATAACAAAATTACGCCAACAAATTGAAAATTTTGCCTCGAAGTAAAAATGGTAATGTAATTTAGAATAACTTGTCGAGAGGGATTTTTATTAAATAATTATTTACAATTAGAATCGTGAAAAACTATACAAAATCGTCGATTCAGTATTTCACACGGAGGAGGTTTCGAGGATATATTCGAAATTCAGGCAACCCAAATGACAATCTCTAACTTGACTACCTGAGGATTATAAGTGATTGGCATGTCATTAACTTTACCTGATATACAACTGAGCGGGATTAGTTTATGCAAAAATAATTTGAGTAACAGTTCGGTATAATTACAATGACAAAATTAATTATCTTCTGTAATAGTGTATCGAAAACTTTTATTTTATTTTTAAACAACATTGTAGGTAATACATTTGTTGACCAGAAACTTATTATTTTATTAGTAGAAGTCGGCTACCTGCATAGAAATTAGAAATTTACGAAAATTGTCAGCTAAGACAGAATTAATCTTTTTTTGTTTTTGTGAATGGCTTATGTTTTCAAAATTGCAGGGGGTTGACTTAGTGAAATTACCAATAAAAAGCAATACATTAGTTATTTTTAAATAATTACTCAGCTTCCATTTCTAAATTCATTAAAACAATACTTAAATTATAGATTTACATGTAGTTTGTTCTAACTGTTTAGAGCTTATTCTAGAACAGTTGCACCTTCAAGATATTCAATGATGATCAAAATCCAATTAACCAAAACAAGTGCAAGGATATAATAGTCTTCTCAACAGTGGTTCATATATTATTTTTTACACTACTATACGAGGTACACTGCTAAAGTTCGCGGAATCGAGTACTCCTTGCATTGCCAGCGTCCTGCAATTGTCATATTCGTAAAATTTGACGTTATTAATCTATAATTCAGTTGACAGTTCGATTTCAAACCGAGCAGTTTCGTTTCAACAGAATTTGACAGAATACTAATTGTGTGAAAAATGAAAATTTCGAATCGTGATCTTCGAGTGATGATCTTTTATGAATGTCGATACGGTTTAACACCGCAGTAATGTGTAGAAAAACTTAGTTCGTTATTTGAGGATGAAACACCATCCAAAACTACGGTTTACAAATGGTTCGCAGAATTCAAGCGTGGAAGACCAACGTTTAATGACTATCTTCGCGAAGGTCGTTCATCCACCTCTGTTGTCGCGAAAAATATCGATGCTGTGCGTGAAATGATTTTTTCTACAACTGACACATAAAAGTGACATTAACGTTTCAATAAGTGTGCGTGAAATTGCGTTTCACACACTAGATCGGAAATAATAGTTATTTACTATACAAGTGAGATATCAGCATCATTAATATACGTGTATTTAAACACACAAGCATATTAATGATGCATTATCACACATGTATTGTACAAAATTTTATCTACGACTGCCTAAAATTGAGAAAAGTGCATTAAGAGAAATGTCAGATCTGTCATTTTCAAAAATATTTTAGTAGGCTAATGTCATTATGTCATTCATTTGGCGCTATTTCAGTTACGTTACACAACTCAGCTGCGTAATGAAACCATTACGCAACTGAGTTGTGTAATGAGCTTCATTACGCAACTGAAATAGTGTCAAATGAGTGACGTAATGAGTTACTTATCCCACTAGAGTAGATAAAATTTTGTAACTTACACACACGTATATTAATGATGATGTTATCCCACTTGTATAGTAAATAACTATTACGCACTAGATTTTAAATTTATTACTACAAACACCATTTCCTTAGTTACAACACATATAAAACGTTACGTACATAATAATATTACTCTACTTATTTGCTATATACGTATGATTTTGTTGCAGAGAATCTGTTATTCTCACGGCTGTAGAAAAAACCTTGTTTGTATTTCGTGGCAAAATTCGTGTTTTGAAAATTGACATTCTCACGCGCCATAAAAAAACACTAATTTCGCCCACTTAATACAAAAATTACTATTATCAGATCGGCATGTCAGCACGCGTCAAGTGGTGCAAGGAAATGCTAAAAAAATTCGAAGGTGTCGTTCAAATTCTGTATATAACACCCGAGCTAATAGCACAGGCCACAGCAGCAGCTGTCACACCATAACCCACGGCGACAGATGCTCCGCTCTGCTGCAGGATTTATTTAAATTAAAACTTAAAAACAATAGGAATAAGTTGTGGAAAAACATAACCATGCAGTAATAACAAGAATCACCCCATCCATACCACATAATGTTGTTTCTTGTTTCATATAAGGCAATAAATTCGCTTCACGGAAATATTCAACCCGTCAATAGTACCTACCATTAATTCGCGTCAGTATGGGTGAAGTAAAAAAAACATCATCTGTGTGATGTTGATGCTGCTACCAATTTCGCACAAAAAGTCACGTACTACTTGAATTTGATAGCACTTGGAAGTGTGAAAATATTTACGAATAACACACGACTTGCAATTTGAATTGGTGAGTAGGTACTATTTTAATTTAGTACACCTTAAAACTCGCGCCGTAAAAGAATGAAATAGTAGTTACCTCAGATGTTCAGATATACACTAACTTTTTTGTTATATATTTCGGGTACCCGGGTTTACCCGGGTACTGCTTTTGGGTACCCGGGTTTTATTTTAGACCGGGTACGACATCCCTAATTTTTACTACTAACTTAATTTGATTTTTCAAATTATTTAGTGTCACAATGTCAATGAGGTAAGTTCTGGGTAAAGCCTTTTACAGATTTTTTTCATAAGTTTCAGAATCCATGTCTTCTACTTTATTTTCTACTTCTAATCTGTAGTTTTCATCAACTGTAGCAAAAGTTCGCCTTTTAAAAGATTTCCCTAAAATACATAATTATTTGAGGTTTTTTAACTGTACATTTATTACTCATATAATCCATTATAGGTACTTAACGTTTGCTGTTCAATTTTGCAGTATATTGTTTTTGACGTGGCGTAAAAAGTTGTTTAGTAAAATATCCAGGAGCTTCGCTGACTATAGATGTTTCAATTTGACATAAAAAATTGCCTTTAGTATTATAAGATATAGCTGCAGCTTTACATCTACATTCGTAGGAATTCTTTAACGAAAAGTTTATCTTTTTTCCTGTAATTTGATTACTACTATCAATCACTTTTTTTTTAATATACCTGGTGTCACTATAAATCATCATAAAAAAAACGTCAAGTATATCAATGTATTTGCAGTTTGTTTTGGATAAATTGATAGAACTTAAACTATAAAAATATAGCTATGTAAGCTTTCATGCTTTGAACGTATTTTGTTAAAAATTATTTATGCGAAAGATATGTATGCTCTATTTTCCACTTTGCGAAATAAATTACAATAGTTGATTCTGGAAACTTTAGGGTCATCGTTATTTCAAAATGCAAGATCGCCTTATACCGTTTACTTGCTTGGTCATAACCAGATTAAATTGGCATACGTACCTGTACAAACAAAGGGCGAAATTCCGTAGCTGATACTAAATACAGATAAGGATCATTAGCGTAGCAGTCATCTCTCATTTATAATAGTAACTGATGTTTTCAAATTTGTCTACTAATTACCTATGCGAAAAGCATAAGAATTCTGTCTATAAATAGTTAATTATATTAGTCCCCAACTTATTGATTACAACATATCAATTGCATCAAAAGATTTCAGTTAAAATTATTTAATTTGGTGATTCGAAAACAAATGTAAGGATGTATTGGGCTAACTTGGTTTTAAATAGAAGGTTCCTCACAGGTAGTAGATTAACAGATAAGGTACTTAGCGATATAATCCGCTTTCGACATTTCCATTGAAGGCAAAGAGGTGTATCTAAAGTTGCCTAGACATGAAATTCAAGGCGCAAAAGAAAATTTACCTTACCCGCTATGGAAATCTATGAGCTCTCCAAAGCCGTCTTAAGCAAGTAGCATAATACTCTACAAAAGAAACAAGTTCATAATGTTGCTTAGTTATGGCCGATAAAGTTTTAGCAAACTCAAAACAAAGGTTTAGTAATTTCCCGAGGATTTATAACTTTTAGAAAATAAAAGCAAGACAAATACCTACCAAACATTCTCAGTAGAAATATAACGTGTGCTTGAAACATTTCCGGAAATATTTGGAAATATGTCCTGCAGCTATTTTATCAATAAATGCATGAGTGCATGCCAACTGAAAAAATTCCGACTCTGAAGAAGGAGGGGTTTTTTCTTGGAGGCATGCACGAATGCTTTTGTTGAACAAAAATAGCATATTTTCAAATATTTGCCTAGGAAAATTTTTTAAGCGAGCTATATATTTTGATAGAGAATATCACGAATGAAAAATCACAGTAAAGAAAACATTTATATTAAAAAAAATACGAAATTAATATCTAAGTACTAATAGTTTACTGTTTTTTGTGATGACAGTGACATAAATGGAAAATTTCCGGTAAATTTCCGATTATCAATTTTTGTCGTTACCATGGAAAATTTCCAACTAAATTTGCATAAGGGATATTCTCTAGAGAGTAAAATATGAAATTTAAATGATTTAGTTTAGTAATTAAATATATTTCGGGTTTAAAAAACCTCCGTTGGTATTTTTTATAGAAAATTTAAATGTTTATAGCTTGTCTGGAAATAAATATTACAAAGTTAATAAATGAGCTCCCCTCAATTTCCTGATCTAAATCTACTTGACTTGAGAGATTATCTGCTTACTCCACTTCATTAAACGGTATACAAGCTCTTCGATAACATGTGGCTATAAGTTTCCAAGGAATTCAAAACACATGTGGAAGTTAGCGATTCACTGATTCATCGCATTCGGTGTTGTATGCCAGCTAATGGCTGCCATTTTATTTTAGTGGATAGAGCGCACCCGCACTACTATTGCAAAGTACACGCGTAATCTTATAAATGAACAGAAATATTAATGCAACTTTATTCCTTCAGCTTTACATAGTAGGCCACATGTATAGCAACATTCTTAAACAGTATATTAGTTTGATTCCGGAGTAATATAGCCGTCAACGAAAAAGCACAAAAGCAAACGATTACTGCGTTTGGCTCGTATTTCTCCATTAGTCCTCCAGAACCAATTTCCTCTGTTTAACAGCATCAGCGCTGTTAAATCTAATTTACTGTTTATTCCACGATAAACATCCTGTAAATTAGGTACTTTAAATATAAGTAAATAATAATAAAGTATGACAATGTACACATATAATTTCGGAGGCTTTCAAGGCCATTGCCGTTATATTATTAATACCGAAGAACTCAACGTTTCGCCCTCTTGCATAAGGGGTCCAACAGGAGGTAAACAAAAACAGCACGGTAACTCAACGTGTAAACCACACCAGAGGCGAAACTCTAATAAAGCGCTAATTTCTAAACCTCGTCCACACAACCACGACGTCACTTGCCTACAAATGTCGCCTTCCTCGTTCCTATCGTTCAAAGAGTTTCGCATCTGGCGTGGTTTATACGTTCAGTTACCATGGTCTTTTTATCACCTAATAAAGCCCCTTATAAAAGTGGGGGAAAGGTTGAGTCCTTGAAACTCAATAATGATACAGTTCAATCCCGAAAGTGCTGCATAATATAATGTACAAACATGTTTGATTTCTAGCCCAGTTTAAACAAGAGCAGAATATTACAGGATTGCAGGATCAACAACTGGGCATCACAAAATTGTTATCAAAATCCATAAATAAAATTTTGCAAACTACTGATAGACACACAAAATAATATCTTAAACATGTAAACCGTTACCTTTTTAAGGGGACATTTATAAGGAGGGGTAAATGCATCGAAGAAGGAACCCCATAAATTTGCACCGGACTCCAGCATCGCGCAGTACTTGTTTGACTTGAAGGTATGGAATGGTTCACAGGAGTCCAAATTTTCCTTAGATTTGCATCTGTTGAAAACGAATGAAATCTAAAAAGATATGGAAGCAACTGATAAAACTCAGCCACAAAATCTCTTCTATTTACCTTAGAATCGCCGATTATGTCTTCCTTAACAGTGAACGTTGTATTTAGCAACATTTTACCACTTTCTATTTTCATTCCCTGTAACTCATAGATGATGGGAACGTCATGTCCCGGACAAGTAGCATCAAATCTATCAACAACTACTTGTCCTCCACCCTGAAATAAAACGCATAATGTGTGAATACAGTAACTAACAATATAACTATTTTATGAAACGTTTCAAAAACATTATTACATATTACATAACAAATTTAATTGTCAGGGTATCACAAATTTTTACCTTCTGCAGCACAACTTAGTTGACAAATACTAATCTTGAGGATATAAGAAATTGTGGTAAGGCTTGAACTTAACGTTTACGGTGTATTTTAGTCTAAAGCAGAGTTAAGACTGCAGCAAATGCACCGATAGCTCAGTGTAGCTGGAGAGGGGGAGAATACTTCTGTACAGGGCTTAAGTATCGGTTACTAGAAAAACAAACCTACCCTGTCATGCAATGTGTCTGATTTAACCATAAATTTGCGAATCTGTGTTTATAGACGAACAATCAAAGTACAGAACTGTCATATTGGTAAACAAATACTTTACTTTAGGCAGATCGGTCTCAGCCGGTTTAAATTACGGAAAATTTTACGCACTAAGTAACAAATACTTCCGGGATTTACCCTGTCATTATTGAGGTCGCCCACTTTCGTAAGGGGCTTGATCAGGAGAAAAAGCAAAAAAGAACGGTAACTCAACGTGTAAACCACGCGAGAGGCGAACTCTTCTATCGATAGGAATGAGAAAGGCGAGAATTTATAGGCAAATGCCGTCGCGGTTGAGCAAGTGCTGTGAATGCAGGTGAATGAATACTATTTTATTCACAACCACTTTATTGAAAAAAATTATTTGATAGATTGTGACTGACATTTGATGTTTTAGAGAATTGACTGAAATGTCGCTTTCCGACCAAGAGATGGAAATGTTGAACTGTCATTTTCCACCCAAGAGGAATAACTGTCCACCCGTTATGATGGTCACTTACTTCCCGCCCGGGGTGGGAAGTAGAACTTGGTAATGGCTTATTTCCCAACTTTTTAAAAGTCAGTAATGACCTTTACATATATGGTTCTGAATAAACTATAATGCCAATGTAGATTATTTGAACTTTTCCGTACGTAATTAAAAATAAATAAAATATAGTTAATATTTTACGGTTGCGTAAAACTTTATAGATACACGCGCTTTGATTAGTTTACAAATAAGAATAACAGCTTAAACACTAGGTCAACCCATTTGAAGACTTATTATTTATTTTGATTAATGAACATTATAGTATGGGAAGGTCTAGACGATCTAGATCGCCATTTTCTTTGGCTTTAGTTTACATTTTTTTATTTCCTCTTAGGAGACTACGTAATGACAGTGAACACAAATCTGAAGAAATATCGCATTTTTCTACAGTATATTCCCTATTACAACAATGACCCTGGAAAAATACAACCAACAATTAATAACTATTTTCATGGTCTTCTTAAAACATACGCAATAAGTTCAATACTTCAAACCTGAAGCTTGATAAATCGGCCAGAAGAAAGATCGAGCAACAGAAGGACAAATCTGGAAAAGGCTAATCAAAATTCGATTCACCAAGAGCAATAAACTGAAGTTTTTCGAAAAAATAAATAAACTAGTACTTACCTGTCTTCCTGTTGGAAGCCCAGATGGAACAATTTCCACAGGTCCACAGACCAGTCCCAAGATTAGGTGGAGGATTCTCATGGTGCTTAGAACCCTAGCAGAGCAAAAGGTATTAAAAGATGCCTAAAGTCACAATACAATGAAAGCTCACTCTGCACGTGAAGAGACAGTTTGTCCTAAAATAAGAGGTAATCCGTCAACTATCGAAGGGGGGACACGTAATTATCTGAATTTCAGAATCCAGCTAGAGCAACAAATGAACTGGCAAATTATGTGCGCTAATTTCCGTGGCCACTAATAGTTATAATTTTTAATCTCAGCACGCATTAGTACTGACCATTATAATATGTCACTCTCCAGGATGTGAAACAAAAGCCATTGTGTAATTTTACTCAATTGTTCTATATTCACAGTCACAGCCAGCTATTAGTTACAATCGCAATCACAATCAGCCTACATGGGCCCACTATTGAACATAGGCCTTCTCCATCTCATGCCAGTGCTTTCTGCTTGTGCTTTTTCCATGCCTCTGATACCGGCGATTCTCATCAGATCGCCGCTCCATCATGTTTTTCGTCCTCTAGTTTTCGTTTTTCCCGTTTTGGGTCTACATTCTACAGGGTTCCTAGTCCATCTATTATTCTTTACGACTGCTAGGTAGCCGGCCCAATTCCATATCAACTGTGCAATTGTTCTTAGCACATCGTGTACTCCGGTTCGTTCTCGAATCCGAAGGTTTCATTTTCGATTTTTTAAAATAATATACATCGTCTTCCTTTCCATTACTAGTTGAGATGTTAAGAATATCCTTGCGCTGGTCTTGGTAAGACGCCACGTTTCACAATTGTAGATGAACACTGGGATAACGCACTGATCGAACACTTTTTTTAATGGTAATAGGTACACATCTTTTAAATAGGTACATGGTTTAGTCTTCCGAATACAGCCCAGTTTAATTGAATTCTTCCGGAAAGGTTACTTGTATTATCTTTCTTGTTTGCGATTAGTATCCGAAATAGATTAGTTATCGCCCACTTCTAACGTTTTATTTTCCAACATAATATTGTAATGATTAATGATACTAAATTATGACCTACAAAATTTATTAATTAGAAATTTATGATAACCAACACAGTACATATTGATTGTTATTTAATGTGAATTAAATAATTTATACATTTAAGTCTTAAATACAAAGTGAATTTTATGTATAATTTTGATCAGGTATGCTAATTAGGTAATGCGATTTATCATGTTTGTATGCGAAATACTTGGTTTAGTTGCCTTGGAGACATTACTAAAACAAAATTGTTTTTCCAACAGAGAATCAAAACGCTTTTACTTCCCAAATTAGGGAAAAATAAATACAATTTTTCCAGTAAAAGTGTTAATGTATCGCTTTATTAAGTGAATACATGCGTAGCAGAAGAGCAGCAAATAACTAAAAGTCAAAAACTTGGTCACCCAAAGGCAGTGCCTAAGCACAGGTGCATCTAAGAAATAACTTAAAATGAAGGACCTTGAAGATACCACGCAAAAGAACCTCGGATTCCGTTTCGACGCCTAAAGATGCGAGTTTGCCGACGTAAAAGAAGTCCATAAACTATGAAGATGTCAGGCTGTGCTGAGCTTGAAGGAAGTGCCATTTCAACGGGAACAACCATCGAACCCCGTTTCATCTGTGAAGCCATCGCCAAAGGCCACCTGTAGATAACTCTGAGGACCCATGAGAGCCAGAAGACACCTACAGGAAAGTGGGCAACTTTGTTGGAAAAGCAGTTCAAGTTAGTATTCATAGGAATCTAAACAAATCTATCATTTATCTGTAAATTATTTCTGGGATTCAGAAGGTTGTTTCGCTGAAGTGAGGTTAAAGAGGAAATGCGTCTAATTTAGAATAGATACAGTGGAGATCTGTATTACCGACAGAATTATAATTTATGCGTGACCCTACCTGAAATATGAGTCAATTCTAAAAAGATAAAATAATCTGAGCTACGAAGAGCGTTCAAGTATGAGTGAGAATCTACTTCTCTTGAGTAATGAAAACAATGGTTCGAAACAAGCATCCTGTATCATGTTCTAACATGTTTCGACTTGCCATTAGTAACAATCAAATTCTTCTCCGTTACACCTGCCATTAATAATTGGCATGTCAGAGAAAGAAGTACCGTGATGTGTTGCACAACGCATAATCGTTAAATTTCTGTCGAAAGAAAATGTTTTATCGTCTGAAATTTTTACAACACTTCAAGCACTGTTTGAGGATTAATGCATGTCCAAGGCAAGGGTGTTTGGTTGGGCGAAAAAGTTTTGAGTAGGTCAGGATCGCGTAGAAAACATACCCCACCTGAGACCACCGAAAACATATGTGACTCTTGACAATGTTGGGTCGGGCTGATCGTCGGATAACTGTGAGAAGATTGTCAGAAAAAGTTAGCATGATTGTTGGTAGTTTTGTGGCAATTGACGAAAACGACAAGGCTCCGTTTGTTTTCTTCAGGACAACGCGCGCCCCCATACAGCCGCATTAACGATAAAAGCACTGAGAAAATTGAAGTGGAAAGTTTTTGCTCATTCTGCATAGAGTCCCGATTTATCTCCATCAAATTTTCATTTGTTTGCACCATTGAAAGAATTTTTTAACTCATGTTACCGCTAATTACCGATACTCTGGTGGTAAAGAGGGGGGCGGTAAGCAAGAGCGGCCGGCTTCTCAGCCAGAGGAGGGCGTGGGTTAAAATCGGAGACTCAAAGCTTCAGCTGAAAATAAAATAAATGGGCGCCAGGTAGCAGTAACCCAGCTCTTTGCTAATCGCACATATAGGCACACGATAAGATGCGCTACCAAGCACTTCCTGAAAAAAAGAGGTACGGCAAGGGAGCATAAATAAAATTCACTGGCCTAAGTAACGATTCAGTATAATCAACAAATCGTAAATTGGGATCCTCAAGTATACACAATAATTACTACGGAATATTCCACAAAATGTCTCAATAAGGAGACCATATCACAGTTCAAAAAAAAATATATCAAGGGTGGCTTGAGGCTAAAGTCACCACAGTACAGCCAGATTACATATACAAGGGCATCAAGCGAAATCAGCGGGCGGGCCCAGAATTAATAAAATTTCGCACAATATGTATAAAGTGCTAAATAACAGTATTAGTAAAAGATTACAAAATTGATATTAAATTTGGCCAAATGCATTACTAAATAAGCACTAAAGAAGAGCTCGGAGACTCGTGGCTCCGGCGTAATGATTAACTTGAAAGGTAAATTTAGTAGATGGGTTGAATTTAACTGAACACCCTGTATGCAAGGTTCCTCTCGTAATTAAATAAAGATTAATTCACATTAGCGTCGCCGCGGTCCGACAAGATCTTGCGGTAATACCACGAAGCGATTTCGCGAACAATGCAATGTACTCTGCATTATAACGACCGAGGTGCGAGCAGTAATAATAATTGCTTGCAAAGCTGGGTAAATAGCATAATTCAACGGTGTAATTAATAACAATTAAAATCTAAAAAGGTAAACCGTCGTGCACTTGGCTTCACAATGTGGACATAATACCGTTACAAATTTTACATATACAATTCCGGTAAAATTTATCCCGAATTCGGTTACAACGCGATTCCGATAAAACTATTCCGAATTAAGATGCACTTTCGCCTAAATGACCTACTTGGCTATTTACTGTGCAGAAGAGCTACCGCTAAAACTGATTCTTGTGAAGGCAAACTCAATCATAATCGTGCACAGGTGAGTTCATAGCTTTAAAAACACACAATATAACAAACGTACGTCTATCGAGCACCTTGCAGCGTTGCCACGCAAACGGCCTAAGGGGGCACTTGATTCCCGAGAGTTCGAAACGGAAATATTAAACTGACAGACCTTTGGCAGTGGGCTTCTCTTCCGCTGCAGATGTTAAAAACAGGATGAGCCTAAGGACCACGAGGGGGCCAAGCCATCACCAGGTAGCTGAAGGGATGCCATAGTCAGCGAAACTCGTCACCAGGCTGGTGGCTACGTGACCACAATGCGACAGCTGCGATTAGCTCGGTAGTTTCTTGCTCCCAACGAGGAGAATTCGACAGGCATGCTACCGTCGAGTAAAAGGTACCGCCGAGTGAAAGTACCGTCGAGCAAAAGTACCGTCGAGCAAAAGGTACCGTCGAGTAAAAGCTGAAAGGCAAATAACCATGGAAATACACCGAATAAGTCCAAATAATTCACCTTACCCGTTTCAGGTTTCTAACGGCTGTTCAACGCCAAAGTAAAACCATGTGCTTTGCTAGAGCGGAATCCCCAAACAATATTCGGGTTGGAATTCGCCAAAAATGCAACTCACAAAGCCTAATTCTGAACTTCCATGGAGTTCAGGACACAAAAAGGCACAATTCCAGGCTAGGATGCTAACGAAAAATCCTGGTTTAGATACGTCATCAAAACGTAAATTTCGAAGCACCTAGCTCTTGCAGCACAGGATGGCGGAAAAATGTCAAGATGGTTTCCAAAACTGATAAAAGCCCAAAAATCAAATTTCTGGGGAAAGGGAAAATGCATGAGGTGAAGCCTACACTGCAGGGGCATTTGGACCCATAAAATCGACCAAATGGTTTACTTAGTTTGCAATACAGCTATCAAACGATCTGAATGCTCAAAGATAATGCAGGGAAAATCATACCTCAAGAAATACATGGTAAAAAGTTAATTTTAACCGAGATTAGGGCAAATAATTAGGCGAATAGCTAAACATGAATTTTGACCCGTAACAACTCTCCCCTCACTTAAAAATAGGTAAATTCCCCGAATTTACCGACGCAGAACTTAAGCATGCACAATAATGAAACCTCAAGAACCTTCCAGATGCACAAAAAGAACCAAAGCGGATATCCAGCTCAACCAGGCCAATGTCAACAAATTTAGAAGCGGATACGTAAACCAAAAAAAGTTCGTCACTGTCAGAAGGCGAAAAGAAATAAGGGAAGCACACAGGGTCGTAAAAGGATTGAAAGTCGAGAGAAAGATCGAAGGGATAAACGGCTCTCCAAATGAATGTCATGCAGAAAAGGACATCGAAACATCCGTCGCTGCTGGATGACAAAGGCGCGCCGGTGGATGAACCGATCCAGGCCCAAGTCTACACAACACCCACCGAGAGACCGCCTACCAAGAAGAGGAAAATAAAAAAAAAATTAGAGTGGTGAAAAAGGGCATGGGATTAGGAAGTTCCAGAAAAGAAAATAGTGCACGACACAGAAGAGGGATGGGAAGGATTGTCCGTTGTCTCGTCAGTCGGTCATCGTAGGGTGGAATTAAGTAGAATAGCAGAAAATTTCAAAATTGGAAAAGGCCGAAAAAGTTTGAAGTCTGCACAGGCAATGGGTACCAGGCGCGGGGCCCCGTAGTGCACACCGCGATCATAGGCAACCATCCCCTGGGCCGACAAAAAAAAATAACCCTACACCCTACTAGTCTAGGAAAAGTGGGCAGCCCAGGACCGACTGCACACTGAAACACTATCCTCCGTGACCGGATAGCGGAACACCGGAGATGAGACCTCAAAGGTGGCTCACTCCTGAATGAACGACAAGATGGAATGTCTCAGTCTACCTTACAAGTAAGGAATAGACGGAAAAGTAACCGACCGTTCAAGTCCCCAACCAACCTCCCAAAAAGACCAGAACGAAAACTTCCACGAAGCTTTCTACAACGCAGATTAAGGAACACAAAAAAAACGAACACAAGAAAATAACCTCAAATCATAGCTACATTTGAAGACCAGAGGTTCGACAGAACACACGCAGACTAACAATAGACTACACCTCATTGGGTGGTTGATCGCGAATGTCGTCGTAGTGGGGTTTAAGGTCTTTGGCGTGCCAAGTCCCACGCAGCAGATTACCTTCAGGAGTCTTAAGTTCGTAGACCCATCTTGATAGTCGGCGATGGACAATAAAAGGACCCACATATTTAGAAGCAAGCTTAGCTGAAAAGTGGTTTGCAGCGTCTGAGAGGACATAGTTTTTGCGCCAAACAGACTGATTCACTTGATATTCCACAGGGCGACGTCTAAGGTCATAACGTGTCTTCGATTTCTGATAAGCCTTATCCAGGCGGCGGCGTACGTCAGCATACAAGCGTTGGACTGCTTCAGAACGATGGTTATTATTATTGGTGCGGTCAAATTGTAATTCTGGCTCGGCATTCGTATTCTGGTCGTCAGCTTCTCCAGGTCGTCTAAGAATAATCTCTCGACCAAAGTTGATGAAGTATGGACTTTGTCCAGTTACTTCGTGTTTAGCAGTTCTGATGGCACACGCCACATGAGGTAAATATTTGTCCCATTCACGTTGGTTATCTTGAACGTAGGCTGTCAACATAGTCTTCAAGACACGATTTATGCGTTCGGTAGGGTTTGCTTGTGGATGGTAGTAAGCAGTAAACGACATTTTACAATTGTAGGTGTTCATGAGGGTAGTAAACTCACGACTGCGAAATTGCACACCATTGTCGCAGATTATTCGGCGAGGCGCACCGTACACTAGGAACACATCTTCTTCAAGATGCTGGACTATGTTCGAAGCGGTTGCAGAGCGTAATGGGAAAAATAGAGGAAACTTGCTAAAGCAATCAGCGACGACAAGTATATAGGCGTAACCTTTCTTGGATCGAGGTAAGGGACCAACAATATCAGTGCAGATGACTTTCCATGGTTTTGTTATAATAGAATGTCCACCCATGAAACCAACAGGAGGTCTCTGTTCAGGCTTAGTTCTTCCACAAGTGTTACAGCGGCGTATGTAAGCGGCGACGTCAGCGCGCATCTTCGGCCAGTAAAAATGTTGTGCTAGGCGATTTAATGTTTTAGAGACACCAGTGTGTCCAGCGCTGGGCAGATCGTGATTTTGACGAATCAGGTCCTTGCGCTTTTCTTTCGGGACTACCAATCTCCATTCTTCATGGTCTTCTCGTAGATCGGAGTAAGTGACGTTGACGTGCTTATACAGCTTGTCACCTTCAAGGCGCCACAATGGGAAGCGACGAGGATTATTTTGTACATTATTCCGCATGCGGATGTACCAGCGGTCTTTAACGGCTTCGTTAATGATGGGTTGGTTTCCTATAGCATCAACTACGGGTACGGCGCGAGACAACGTATCAGGTACAACATGGTCTTTACCCTTACGGTGAATGATATCAAAGTCGTATTGTTGCAGACGCACTGCCCAACGAGCAATACGACCAGTAGGATCTTTGATGTTGTTCAGCCATTTTAAGCTGTAGTGGTCCGTGATCACAGTGAACTTCGTTCCCTCGATGTACGGTCGAAGTTTTTCGATCGCAAATAGAACTGCTAGACATTCACGTTCTGTGGTGCTGAAGTTCCTCTCATTTCTGGTTAACGAGCGGCTGATATAACATATAACTTTCTCGCCATCTTCCTGGTTTTGGGTAAGAACGGCACCAAGACCATAAGAGGAGGCGTCTGTTTGAATCGAAAATGGTAAACTGAAATTAGGGCACGCAAGTATAGGTGCAGAGACCAGATGTTCCTTAATTGAGCGAAACGCGTTTTCACAGTCTGTGGTCCAATTAAATTTGGCGTTCTTTCGAAGCAACGAGGTTAAAGGAGCGAGCAATGTAGAGAAATTTGGTACAAAGCGTCGGTACCATGATGCCATGCCCACTATGCGGCGGATCTCGGAAACACAAGTTGGAGTGGGTATTTCAATAATGGCCCGAACTTTGTCGGGGTCAACTAACAAACCTCTGGAGTTAACTACGTAACCAAGGTAGCGAAGTTCAGGTTTACAGAAGTGACATTTCTCTTTGCTTAAGGTTAAGCCAGCATCGGAAAGGCGTTTAACGACTTCTCGTAAGACGTCTAGATGTTGCTCAAAAGTCTGCGTACAAATAATTACGTCGTCGAGGTAGGTGAAGACAAAGGGTTCTAGGTCAGCCCCTATCACACGGTCTATCAACCGTTGCCAAGTGGCCGGGGCCGTATGAAGGCCGAAAGGTAGGCGACAAAATTGAAACAAGCCTCGGTTAGGCACTGTAAAGGCAGTATATTCCCGAGAGGACTCGGCAACAGGTATTTGCCAATAAGCGGATTTGATATCTAAGGTTGTAAGATAACGTGCGTCTCTAAGTTTGTCGAGGGTGCTACTAATATAAGGAAGAGGGTAAGCGTCAGGCTGACTAACCCTATTCAACTTGCGATAATCAACACAGAACCTATAGGAATTATCGCGCTTTTTAACCAAAAGGATTGGAGACGACCAAGCAGAGGTAGAGCGTTCCACAATGCCATCTTGAAGCATCTTGTCTAACTCCTTATCGACATGTTGCTGAAGGGCCGGAGAAATGGGGTAGTAACGCTGTTTTATAGGAGGCGACTGCGTTTTAATCTCATGTTGGACCAGGTGAGTACATCCAAGTTTATCACCCATAGCATTAAAAGTACTATCAACAAATTCTTGCAGCTGAAGGCTCTGTTCACTAGTAAGGTGTTCGACAGATTGAATGGCGTCGACAGATATGTTAGGGTTGTTCGTAGCAAAGCTCCATTCATCCCGGCGAAGGTTAGGTATAATGTTCATCTTGCGCCAGAAATCGATTCCCAAGATAAGCGAATGGGGTAACGAAGGGACAACTAGGACGTCCATGACACAGACTCTATCTCGGAGAGTTATAGGAATGATAGCAGTACCTATACTAGAACACTCATCACCATTGGCGACTACACAAGAGGAAAGATGTTTGGTATCGAGACGGCAGTAGTCCTGTAGCATCTCCCAACCTTGTTTACCTAAAAGAGTTCGAGAAGCTCCGGAATCTAAAAGGCCTAGAATGGAATTTCCAAAGATAGAAACCTTAAGGTAGGGTCTTTGATCGTTATCTGCATGGCTAAGTATAAAATCGAGTACAGCTTGGTGTTTGAAATTAGAACTTTCAGACTTTTCATTCGGATCAACAATCGGTTCGTTGGCCTTATGTTTGCAGCGTGCTAATCGGCCTCTTAACGACGCTGGACGGCGTTTCCCGAACACGACGGGCATGTTCTAGTTGTATAATCTGGTTTCCCACATCTGTAGCAGTGTATCCTTTTAGACTGAGGGCAATCAACAGATCGATGGTTGGGTTGATTGCAATTCCAGCAAATCATAGGCTTAGCAGCATTGGTGTGAGTCAGACCGGCACAAACTGAAGGAGTGGGAACAGAAGCTGAATCTTCCACAGAGGCTATATTGAATTTCGAATGTGATCGACGGTACGCTAAGTCTGGTTCCAACGAATTCTTTCCATTAGTTGGAGGATTTCGAAAGCGTGAGGTTCGTACTTGAGTGTCTTCGATGATCTTGCATGTACGAGTGAGATCTGAAATAGTGATTACAACTTGTAAGGCGAGTTGAGATTGAAGATAAGGTTGCAGGTTTCTTCTTATCAAAGTGAGACGTGTGGTTTCCAACGGCACTGAAGGTAGGCGTCGGAAAAGATTTTCCATGACCGCGATGTAGACGGACACTGGCTCATCAACACCTTGGGTGCGGTGTCTTATCTCATCCCATAAAGTTGCTTCGTAGTCACACGGCAAGAAGGTTTCTCGAAGAGCTTTAGTCAGGTCATCCCAACTACGGATAGTGTCGCGAATAGATCGGTACCAGATTAAGGCATTGCCAGTAAAAAGTTCTACGGCTGCAGTAAACAATTGTTCCTTAGGTACTCCTCTAGCAACTCGGAGTTCTTCAATACGTTCCAAGAAACTTGATACGCCACTTTCACCATCATATTGTATCTTCCATTTATTGACAGGAATAAAGTTATGTTCAGCGGGTGCACGACTCGATGTAACCATACTAGTGCTATGAAAAAGTGAGGATCTTCGCTGTGAGGCATTGAGGTTGAAGTTTACGTTGGAGCTACGCCTAGGTTCAACATCTGGTGGAGATGGTTGTTCCTGATAATCGTGATAAGTATCGGGAGCTCGAGGTAGAGAGGTAGCAGCATCAGGTTCGTCTAATGAAATTAAATCTTGATCTCGTTGATTTTCAATCTTGCTTTCAAGATCGTCAAGTAATTGAAGGCATTGATTCACTGCTTCATTTTTCAGATTAGCCAAAGATTCGATAGAAGCGATTCTCTCAAGGCGGCCATACACATGTAGGAGACGAGTATATAATCTTTTGAAGTTGTTATCCTTTGTGGTGGAAAAACAGATGCCGACTTCTGCAGCAAGGATTGCTAATTTAGCTGTGCATGCTTCCAATTCTAGTGCATTATCAATGTGGACTTCGGGGAAACTAACGTTGCCACTGCGCTCCATTCTAAGTCGAGACCTAAGTAACTTGCGTTTCTCCATGACATTACCTTGGCAAGAAATACCCCTAACTAGTAATTCATAATCGAGTTCATCGACAAGTAGGCGATCAACGTCCATCTTCGGGTATTCAAAAGAGCGACAAAAAAGGAAGGGAAAAAAAATAGTCTAACAGCTAACAGCTAACACTACTATTCAAAACTAATTAATGTGTTGTATAAACACTCGAATAAACTTACTACAACTATCAAAATCTATTACTAGAACATTAGCCTATAACTAACCCTGCAACAAAAATTATCAGCAAGTAGCTAAACGATATGGCAGGATACCCAATTATCTAAATCACATGCATCTGGAAACTCATGCAAGCCAATAAATCTATCTAACTATCTAGCTAAACATGCAATATGAATACTATACCACCAAAACTAATTTAAACGTATAATTAAATATATCACAACAAGGGGGAACAAATTTGCTCACTCAACCGAAATCGAGGCCAGGAGAAAACAAGGTCAGATGAAGCAAAATCGGGCCCCACGTTGGGCGCCAAACTTCTTTTGTTACCGCTAATTACCGATACTCTGGTGGTAAAGAGGGGGGCGGTAAGCAAGAGCGGCCGGCTTCTCAGCCAGAGGAGGGCGTGGGTTAAAATCGGAGACTCAAAGCTTCAGCTGAAAATAAAATAAATGGGCGCCAGGTAGCAGTAACCCAGCTCTTTGCTAATCGCACATATAGGCACACGATAAGATGCGCTACCAAGCACTTCCTGAAAAAAAGAGGTACGGCAAGGGAGCATAAATAAAATTCACTGGCCTAAGTAACGATTCAGTATAATCAACAAATCGTAAATTGGGATCCTCAAGTATACACAATAATTACTACGGAATATTCCACAAAATGTCTCAATAAGGAGACCATATCACAGTTCAAAAAAAAATATATCAAGGGTGGCTTGAGGCTAAAGTCACCACAGTACAGCCAGATTACATATACAAAGGCATCAAGCGAAATCAGCGGGCGGGCCCAGAATTAATAAAATTTCGCACAATATGTATAAAGTGCTAAATAACAGTATTAGTAAAAGATTACAAAATTGATATTAAATTTGGCCAAATGCATTACTAAATAAGCACTAAAGAAGAGCTCGGAGACTCGTGGCTCCGGCGTAATGATTAACTTGAAAGGTAAATTTAGTAGATGGGTTGAATTTAACTGAACACCCTGTATGCAAGGTTCCTCTCGTAATTAAATAAAGATTAATTCACATTAGCGTCGCCGCGGTCCGACAAGATCTTGCGGTAATACCACGAAGCGATTTCGCGAACAATGCAATGTACTCTGCATTATAACGACCGAGGTGCGAGCAGTAATAATAATTGCTTGCAAAGCTGGGTAAATAGCATAATTCAACGGTGTAATTAATAACAATTAAAATCTAAAAAGGTAAACCGTCGTGCACTTGGCTTCACAATGTGGACATAATACCGTTACAAATTTTACATATACAATTCCGGTAAAATTTATCCCGAATTCGGTTACAACGCGATTCCGATAAAACTATTCCGAATTAAGATGCACTTTCGCCTAAATGACCTACTTGGCTATTTACTGTGCAGAAGAGCTACCGCTAAAACTGATTCTTGTGAAGGCAAACTCAATCATAATCGTGCACAGGTGAGTTCATAGCTTTAAAAACACACAATATAACAAACGTACGTCTATCGAGCACCTTGCAGCGTTGCCACGCAAACGGCCTAAGGGGGCACTTGATTCCCGAGAGTTCGAAACGGAAATATTAAACTGACAGACCTTTGGCAGTGGGCTTCTCTTCCGCTGCAGATGTTAAAAACAGGATGAGCCTAAGGACCACGAGGGGGCCAAGCCATCACCAGGTAGCTGAAGGGATGCCATAGTCAGCGAAACTCGTCACCAGGCTGGTGGCTACGTGACCACAATGCGACAGCTGCGATTAGCTCGGTAGTTTCTTGCTCCCAACGAGGAGAATTCGACAGGCATGCTACCGTCGAGTAAAAGGTACCGCCGAGTGAAAGTACCGTCGAGCAAAAGTACCGTCGAGCAAAAGGTACCGTCGAGTAAAAGCTGAAAGGCAAATAACCATGGAAATACACCGAATAAGTCCAAATAATTCACCTTACCCGTTTCAGGTTTCTAACGGCTGTTCAACGCCAAAGTAAAACCATGTGCTTTGCTAGAGCGGAATCCCCAAACAATATTCGGGTTGGAATTCGCCAAAAATGCAACTCACAAAGCCTAATTCTGAACTTCCATGGAGTTCAGGACACAAAAAGGCACAATTCCAGGCTAGGATGCTAACGAAAAATCCTGGTTTAGATACGTCATCAAAACGTAAATTTCGAAGCACCTAGCTCTTGCAGCACAGGATGGCGGAAAAATGTCAAGATGGTTTCCAAAACTGATAAAAGCCCAAAAATCAAATTTCTGGGGAAAGGGAAAATGCATGAGGTGAAGCCTACACTGCAGGGGCATTTGGACCCATAAAATCGACCAAATGGTTTACTTAGTTTGCAATACAGCTATCAAACGATCTGAATGCTCAAAGATAATGCAGGGAAAATCATACCTCAAGAAATACATGGTAAAAAGTTAATTTTAACCGAGATTAGGGCAAATAATTAGGCGAATAGCTAAAAATGAATTTTGACCCGTAACACTCATTACAACTGTGCAAAACTGGATAGTCACGCAACCAAACAGCTTCTTCAAAAATGGTATACGTAAGCTTCCAGAACATTGGCGCAATTGTATTGCAGTCGCGGCGGACTACGTTGAAAAATAGTATACAGGGTGTTATGGAAATGAGTGCAAATATTTTAACCAGTGATAAAGCTCACCAAACTGAACAACTTTTCTATTTGTCGTTTTTCATTTAATCGCATATTTTTTCAATCATTTATCTCCCCCAAAATGTGACGAGCCACTTAGTAAGCAAATCTAAGTTAAAGGTGAACGACACAAGTATATTAAAACTGCAAAGATGTTGCACAAAAAAACATGCGATCAAAAACTTACCTACCTCAATTGATAGGGAACGTTGGTGACCAGATGTGAACTAAAGGTGTTATCAGTACCTGTGCAGTTTTTGTTGGTTTGCATATCAAGGAAATGTTTTTTGCGTTTTGTGCCATTAAATTAAAATGTTATTCCATAGGCGGGTATGCATTTTTAGAGAAAAATTGTTTTGAATTTTAACTCAGTTTTGAGGGAGTTTTCGAAAAAATGATAAATGGAGAAGTTGTTCAGTTTAGCGAGTTCTATTACGGGTTAAAATATTTGCCCTTATTTCCATTACACCCTGTATAGCATATTTTTGTTCCATTGATAATAAAGATGTTCTAAACTCATTGTCATACATATTTAAACGCTCCTCGTAGTTGGAAAACGTAATGTAATACCACAGTAAATAATTTACGCTCAAAAAACGTTTGTCATTATGAAAGAAATTTGGAAATAGTTTTTTTTAATATCCCACTTTGTTTGCGATCTGTAACATTACATTTAGCAAATTATTTGACAACTAGCTGAAACCCGCGGCATATGCCGCATTTAAAATGTACAACGAATTTAATAACTTTTGTTGCACTAAAGAAAGTTTTAAAAGCACGCTAGAGATTGGCAGTAAGGAAAAGTTCAAAAAAAATTTTTCAAATGGAAAGTCTTTGGAAAGGAAACGCTTGCCTCTGGAAGGCGTCCTAATTAATACGACGTTGTTGGAACGCAGTAACAAACATGGCGGAAAGAATTAATGCTCTTATGAGATTATATGTGAGAATTATTTGCGCCACCGAAATAATTTTCAGCTGCCTGCAATCTGTGTTTCTTTTCAGGTTTAAGCCGTTGAGGCGTTGAGCGTCATAAAAATATAAATGTGGTAACTCAAGTCTCCAGTTACGCCGTTACTGTTATTGTTACATAACTCGATTAATTATTATTTCTTTGTCATTTTAAACTGCCATTATTATTATTATCTCTATAATAGTTTCCATCAGTAACTGTTTATAATGTTTATATGCTAGCAAGTTAATTTTCTTCTTAAATCGCTAGTGAATTAATAGTAGATTGTTCTACAAGTTAAAAAAAGTGAGAATTTTCTAGCGAATGTAAAAGTTTTACGTGAGCATGGAAGAATGACGCTGTAGCCCGCGCATTTAAAGTTTTTCGTGTTAGATAGATATACTTTATTTGTGACATTACAAACAAAAATTCTTTTACACACGTCTACTATATGGCAAATGCTACACCAAATACATACAATATATACAGTTCACATTTAATTATATATATTTATTCCTAATTCAGTACGTAAAACATGCTTAGAGGCACATTTTTGATAACGGTGCTTCAAGGTAGCATTTGGCAACAAGATTTCAGTAATAATCGATTGTTTTGAGATGAGAGTGGAAAAATCAAGTAGCCTTGAAATACAATGTACTACATGGTCTACGTACAAACAACATAATACGGTAAAGGTACTAATAGGCATCACTCCTCCTGGATCAATATCATTTGTATCACATGGATATGGTGGCAGAATAAGCGATAAAGGTCTAACAGAGGATTGTGGGATTTTAAACAATCTCTTGCCAGGAGATTTTGTATTGACAGATCGTGGCTTTTTAATAAAAGACTCCCTAGGACTACATATGGCCACAATGATTACGCCTGCTTTTCTAAAAGGGATACGGCAGCTCGATCCAAGGGATATAGAATCAACCAGGAATATAGCAAGCGTGAGGTAGTGCAAGTATATTATTACAATAATTATCTTAACTACCTATATCTTTTTTTCAGAATACACGTCAAACGCAATATTGGAGTCCTTCGTCAAAAAAATACAGTTCTTCACGAAACAATGCCCATGTTCCTGGCGAAAAAGAAAACTGACGATGTTGCTGTGGTAGATCAGATATTAACAGTTTCTTGTGCCCTCGTAAATTTATGCCCTCCTATAATTGTATAATTATGAAATAAATCTTATTAACAAAGTTAATCTAATTATTTTTACTTTAATAATAATATTAATAATATCTACAAAAGTATTAATAGTTATTTAGACCACAAGTGTTACAAGTGCAACTTTTTTTCACAAGTGTGGAGGGTTATTAAACGAGGCGCAGCCAAGTTTAATATTCCACACGCTTGAAAAATAAGCACGCTAACACGAGTTGTCTATAAGATTTTTTAAAATTTCATTAAACATTCAAATCCAAGCCTATTTTGTATAGAATTGTATTTGCCTTCATTTTAGTCAAGTGCGTTGGTCAGTTCTGGTAACTAAAGAAACGTCCAATTAGAATCGTTCATTCCTAAATTAAAAGCAAAGTGTCACTTTTTTTCACTGAGTGAAAAAAAGTGGCACTTAACACACCGAAATTAATTAAAAAATTGGTTAATTATCAGTTCTGAGTGTCTTTTCCAAAGTGTGCGAAAAAGTTGTGGCAAATCGAATGGTATCGTTCCTGAATAAATATAGTCAAATTGATACCCATTCGGAGTCACGTGATAATCTAGTAATTTTACGTATGTCGATTCTTAAAAATGCAATTTTAGGGAAATAAATGACATTCCGTTTTGTAGCTTATCCTGACATATGCCAATTTCTAAAACAAGGTTGCTACGGGTTTATTCTCTTATATGAAATTAAACTGAATTTACAGGTTAAAGAAAACCTGCTGCGTATAGCAAATTTTAAGTTAATTTCTGTGCATGCATATTCTGTTATAGAACATTGCCATTTGAAGCCTATTTCCTTGCACAATCTATTTAGGGAAGAAACTGAATGTGAAAAATCTCCTCCAGATTCTTCAACCAAGCATTTTTTAGATTTTTTATGGTTACAAATTCTTTAGCTACATACATTTTATATATAGTGTCTTGACTGCTTCGTCGACTTCCGTTTTTGCATTCTTCACTTTCTGGCTCATATTTTCGGTAAATTGTGCTTTCCGAGATATTTAACGCAAGCAAAGCACGGCGAACAGCGTTGGAGGGTGAAACTGTTGATTTACTTTTATTAATATTGTACTCTTCATAAAAAACAACGCATAATATTCAAATTAATAGTTGTGACTGCTCGTTATACCGCATGTTCGATGGTTTCTTTTAATTTCCAGTTTTCGGCTCGACAATTTTAGGTTTTATTACCCTTATCTCAATAACATACACGAAAAATATAATCTGACAGATTAGAAACGTCAAATTTTTAAAATTAATTTTATGAATCGACATGCCTTTTTTACTTCCTTTTACAATAAAGGAAGTATTGGATTCACCCCAAAAATTCGAAATTGAGATTTCAACAGATCTTCACGTTTTAGAGTCCCCTGAACCCAAAAAACATATTTTTTTTCATTGGTCTGTGTGTCTGTGTGTCTGTCTGTCTGTGTGTCTGTGAACAGAATATCTCAAAAACAAAAAGAGGTATGGCGTTGAAACTTTATATATAACTTTTGTGTATTATGTAGATGAGACAGCAAGCTTTTGAAGAAAATCGCATAACAGGAAGTAGGTGTTTACTCTTGTGATTTTTCAGTTTTTTTCGATTTTTTTAAAAACGGCTCTAACGATTTTTTTTAAACTTTACATTTTTATTACATTTTTAATGTGTATTGATGTGAGATATGTGATTTTCCAGTTGAATACTTCTAAAGTGGGTTTCTTTTGTTTATTTTCTATTTTTTTTATTAACCCCTATTTTAAATAAAACACCCGGTATATTATTACATTTTTGAATTCACCTTAAAATTCTAGAGAAAATTTGTCTCTTCAACTAACGCTCTATTTTGTACCGTTTTCGTAAAATTTGTAATTTTTGAAAATTTTTGACAAATGCTTAAAAATTAAAAATTAAATTTTTGACTAATTATAAGATCACTGTAAAAGGAAGTTGTGTGAGTGTATCACACCAGATTTTTTAAAATTTCTTCCATTTCATCTATTTTACTAAAGATGAACAGTGACAGACAAAGGTCACGTGACTCCGAATTCAACACTATAACATATAAGCCAATCACATTGCAGACATTTGCTTTTTTCAACCAATAACAGCAGTATATCACTGAATATTGGGCACCATGCAAAATATTCACAAAACAATGTACGTACTCAAAAAATAAATAGCCTTGTTGCGAAGTATCGTTTAGCAACGATGTTCTGTCCTTAGTGATATCGCTAGGTTACGTAACACTAAACCCCAACAAACTGTGTGGCTTGTTTTAAAAAATTTAAAATGCTGTGTTTTGGAAGTATTCCGCTGAATTTAATTGAGAATGAATAATTATATTAATTGTTGCAATATTTTTCAATAAAGTTAATCGTTATGTATTAATATTGTTAAATAGTCGTCCCAAATACCACTCGAAGTGGATATATTTTTTTTAAATATTTTGCCATTTCCATAGAAACTATTGCAAATTTCACTCAACAAAATCACATTTAAATGTCACTCGCCTTCGGCTCGTGACATTTTTTATGTGATTTTGTATCGTGAAATTTAAACGCAATAATTTACATGGAAACGACAAAATATTTGTCAAAAATATATCCACTGCTTGTGGTATTACCCTTGACTATACAATCTGTTCTCCGATACACAACACGGCTTCAGACAGCTCAGATCTACAGAAACTGCTCGTTTTAGCCTGCTCCGCTATGTTTATCAGCAACCGGATAACGGTAAATTTGTTGCATCAATATTTTTCGACATATCGCGTGCATTCGACACTGTGAATGTGGAATGCATTAGAAAAAAGTTATGTTCCTTAGGCATTCGGGGCCCACTTCTTATGTGGCTGATATCTTTTCTTACTAACAGAAAACTGTTAAAATTAATGATGTAACGTCCACCACTGTCCGTATAAACTTAGATTTTGTTCAGGGCTCGGTATTAGGCCCCTTGCTGTATCTATTGTATGTTACCGATTTGCCCTTACATGTTACATGCGCGCAAATCGTTAGCTTCGCTGACGACACAGCCTTCACTGTATCTGCCGATACGGTAAAGGAACTCACTTATAAAATTGAAATTTGTCACCTGGAGTTCAAAACTGGCGCTTAAAATATCAACTTGTACTCAACATGAACAAAACTGTTTGTGTGAACTTTAATGCCTTGAATAATATAAAGGGTATTCCATATAATTCCCAATTGTGCGCTTATCTAGGCATATGTATCGATTCTAATCTCGACTGGAGGGAACAAATAAACTTAGTTTTCAAATTAGCAGTATTTGCGCAGCAACATATGCATTATTTTTCAACGAGTAACAATACTCATCAATATCCCACCAGACATGGTGACCTGTTAGCCATACCTAGGCGTCGGACTGCTGAATTTAAAAAGTTCCCCATTTATAATTGTATTAAAATTAACAATTCGCTACCGATATATATTAAATCATATAAAATCGAATAATTTAACTTAAATCCATTTTAATTAAAAAGTGTTTTTATGGCTACCACAATATTGTACTACATTAGGTATTACTTTTATCTGACAATGTCCATGTCACTTTTGTAGTTGATCTGTTGACAATAAACGATACTTACTTACTTACTTAAGGATCTAACGTTAATACTATCCACCACCATTTATTATATAATGTAGAATTATTTGATTATCTTTTTCTGCATGTGGCCAATTAATAAAAAGCAAAATTAGAATATCACATACCAAATAGTTATTAAGGTACCAAGGGGCATTATGAGTAAAATAAGAGCCCAAGATTGTTAGTGTACTAACCGAGGGCCTTTGGCCCGAGGTGTGTACAACAATCGCGGGCTCTTAGCTCATAATGCCTGTGGTGCCTTCAAGGTTTTATGTCCTACCAATTTTCTTACCTAATTCATATTCATATTCAATTCATATAATTACTATGCTATGGTATTTAAGATTGATCTAGTTAGCTGATCTAAGTTAGATTTGTGACATTAGATGAGCTGTCATTAATTTTCATTGTGACAGTGGTGCATAATTTTTGAAATAAAGGTTGTATCCATGGAAACAAATACTGTTAATTTTCCATAATAACCCTAGTGTTCTTATGAAAAGAATAATTGCCCTGGAGCGTTATTTTGTATCTAAGATACCTTAAAATAGAGTCATTAATTTTAATTAATGTACTGGTAGGACATAAAATTATTAAATAGTACCTATACGATAAGAAACAAGGATATTTCGAAACTATGTAAGCTACATTAACAATCAATAAAATTACACATGCTGTCTACACAACATAAAAGAATAATTAATGTCTAAATTAAGTAAGAAAAATAATTTTAATGCATAAAGTATAAAGGATATTTAGAAGCTATTTAATGTACATAAACAATCAAAATATTTACACAAAATAATTCTATTTTATTTACAGAGTTCACATAACTACTTTCCTTTAGGATTTTTTTTTAATTGTAGGCATGCTGAATGGTACAATTTTATTCTACATTTTCTGTCAGAATATTTTACCATTTGTTCGCCGTCGTCTGGTTTCCTACAGTGACACCATAGCTGCAATCCATAATCAAAATAGGTACATAACATTGTAACATATAATTCACAAAAATACAAACCTCTTCATCATCGGTGCCTATTACAATGTCACTGGAAATTGAACCAACACCTATAGCTCGCATGTCCATGGGGATGTCATCTGAACTTGGACCAGCACTCGTAGATGGCATATCCATCCGGAGATGCCCCAATCTGTGGGTACTGTCGGTTTAGACATAGACCTATTGTTTGCTACCAAAATGTATGTGGGTTTTCTCCGTCTTATTAGTGTAAGCTTGTAGCGCTTTCTTTTCATGTTCACAACCATAAACTGTAGCCGTCGTCTTAAAGCGAGTTGCTAAGGGATAACATACTGAACGTATCAAGGACAGGGATGGTTTTTCCAGTTTTGTTCTGTGAACGCTTTTAAATTTTGAAGCCGTAATTTGACCAGCTCTGTATTGGTACCACGCAGCAGAATTTGCTTGCTTATTAGTATCATTTTCGAGTTTGCGGCATTCTTCGATGGACATGCTCATATCTAACTCGGAACCTAAAATACAACATTTTTAGCTGCTGTCGTCGTTGATCACATCGGTCATAAGTTGCCATAACAGCATGATTTACCTGTTGGGTTTAAGGAATTCGCAGGAGCGCACCGTGATTTGATTATCTTCTAGGAATTTCTTAACATCTTCATTACTAACTGTAGGTTAAACTTGAGTCGGAAATATAAAAGAACAATGCTCAATGCACACTATACATGCGTTTTTGTTTATTCAAAGTACGAGTTACTTCTTTCACCCACCTGCATTCATGGATGGCTTTTTCTGCATGAAGTTTTTTGATTTGCTGCTGTCGTCGTTGCCGCTATGATTTACCAGCTTGCTTCATTTTACTGGGCGAAGAGGCCAAGCATAAAAATTTGCAGAAATATAGGTTATGTAGCGTTAACGTTGGCGTCGCTTTTACACTATGCTAGAAACGTACGGCTTGGATTTCGTTGCTTGGTTGCTTGGCAGCGTTCAGTAAGCAGATATAAAAATTAACCAAAGTGGACTTGCCTTCAAAGCTGAGTCAATAGTTTTAAAAAACACAAGAAATAGGCATAATAAATAATTGTTTTCTCTGATAATATTGCTATTAAAAGTTAAGGGAAGTTTGTTTACAAAAACCCGAAAATAGAAATGGTGGAATGCAACCATGGTACTTTTAGTTGTGTAAACACGGCTTTTAGTCTTCTGCATTATTATAAGTGATGATTTATAATATGACATGTTGAACATTGCTCAGTAGCCCACGTCATATATTAAATAGGTTTTCCCGCTGCTGATCATGTAAGTCAGTTATGCAGCCTTAGTAACAAAACGTGTAAGTCAGTGATGATATTTGTTTGCTGCTTTTTCTTGACAACGGAACTTAATATTATTATTAAGTTCCTAGGATAATAAAATTAGCAAAGCAAGATGCAGATTTAGACGTTTTGTTTATAAATTGCAAGTGTTTGTGACATGTGACACTCACAGCTAACACGACTCACAAAAACTAATCCTGGTGACAGGTGACAAACTAAACGATTTTTTCAAAAATCTAGGCAAATTTCGATAAGCAGCGGGAAAAATATAATAAGATAACTCGGAATGTATCGCCTATTAACATTTTCGGCAGGCAACAAGCCGCGACTTCGTCTTGGCTTGTACTTGCCTACCTTACATTCCTTGTTACTTAAATAGCTATTTTTAGACCTTGTGTGACTTTAGGATGATTTACTTAACTACTAAACCTTAATACTAATACTAGAAACTAACTTAACTTAAGCATACTCGAAATATATTGGGTAAATCATTGGGCGCATATCTCAGAAGTATTTTGTTGTTTATTGGCTGGTTTATAAGATTTGTTGCCAAATCATTTGGGTGTACGCGGAGTCGAGCTCTATAATTTGTGCTAAAATTACTAATGTCTTCCTTAACCGCTGGGATTTGGAAATCATGTCGAATAGCTGCATTTGTTACGTTTGGATTGAAAACGTTATAGGATCTCTATGTTTGACTTGGAAGTAGTTCCCCAGAGTTGCATTCCATATGATCAAATTGGTTTAATTATGGCTTTGTAAATAAGAAGCTTATTATCGATGAAAAGTTTTAAATTGTGTCCAATTAACCAAGACATTTTGGTGAGGGTTAGACCTAGTTGTTTTCTTTTCGTGAAGATGTGTTTGCGCCAGGTGAGTCTTCTATCCAGGTGTAATCCGAGATATTTCACTTCAACTTGTTGTGGTAGTTGTTTCTGGTTAAGATGAACAGGGGGGCAGGTTTCTCGTCGTAAAGTGAACGTTATATGTGCAGAATTGGTTTCGTTGACTTTTATTCTCCATTTTTTCAACCACGATTGTATTGAATTTAGGGTAGTTTGTAGTTTATGTGTGGCTACAGATGGGTCGTTGTCTGTGGTTAGGACGGCAGTATCATCGGCGAAAGTTGCTATTAGAACTTCTGGTGATGTTGGGAGATCGGCAGTGTATATTAAATATAACAATGGCCCAAGAACACTGCCTGGCGGTACACCAGCGTTTATCGGGAAGAGTTTTATGAGTTCAGTTGGCAATAGTGTGGGGCTACTTATTATAAAAGCTGAAACATTACATAAATAAATGTATTCTAACTGGGGATAATAATAAAAACTATCATCACTGCAATATGGCTGTGGTAGTGTTCGCCATTATTTTTGTTTTAGTTATATTAAATTGTAATACTATTAAGATAAGATGTCCTCCATTGCCGTTATGAGAAGCTTTGAGAAAATGGTGTCTCCTTGCCTTATTCCGCTTTGGATTTTTATGGTGTTAATATTTACCTACAAATTTACATACATATGTACTTTGTCATATATATTTTTAATTAAGTTGGAGTATATTTCATCGATCCTCGAATTCCTTGAATATTGCAAAATTGTCCATATTTCGATGAAATCAAATGCTTTCCCGTAGTCAATGAAAGCTATATGTACAGGTAAGCTATATTCTTTTGTTTTATGTAGTAATAATTGCATAACTTGTAAGTAGTCTCATGTATTAAATCCACTTCTGAATCCCGCCTGTCGGTCTTGGTAGAAATCCATTTTTGCAGTTAGTTTATTGCTACTATCTTCATAAATATACTGTTTTTTCAAATTTGTATTTGCTAAATCAACAACAATATTAAATCTAGTATACATATCGGTGTTACATTACGTAACAATTAATAAGAAACTGATTTATAATTTATATTATTTGATTGTGTTGTGGCAGTTGAACCACAACGAGCAACTTATACACATCAATGTCACCGCTGCTAGTGAATGGGTCACACACAAAATTATTGTCCATGTACTTGCACTAAGACAAAGAATGGTGCCCCCGGAATGAACTTAACTGTAGCGGTCAACACCCAACCAAGTTCAGAGGATGTAAATACAGCCTTGAAATACAAACTAATTGTCAACCGACTCCAAGACTATCTACAAATGTTAAATATGCAAAAAAGACGACAATAACAACCAAACCTCCTCCATTGTCAACTAAATTTTTACTCTGGTTATTAATCCCTAAAAACCTTATTTTTAATCAATCAAAAATCTTCTTATAACAACTTTTTTTTCACAATTTGGAAATGAACCATAAATATACATCACTTTCTAACGTTAAATTCCTAAACTAGAATGCCGACGGAGTCAAAAAGTAAAAAAACATTTTTTGTAGCCTTCTTAGTAAAATACAGCACAGATGGAACTTGCACAACGTAAACTCATCTGTTACCAAGAGAACTTTAAACTTTAAAAATACTTTGCCTACCTACAACGCGATGATTATGTAATTTTTATGACTCTCTCTTTGTATAGCTATATCACCTCTGCTTCATTCCATGTATCTAGGATTATTCGTCTTTCTAAACATAGGCTGTACAAATTTTGCAGTTTTTGTATTATATTTTATTCGCTCTCTTTATCATTTCGTTTGTGATACCATCTTTTTCTGGCGCTTTTTTTATTTTTACAACTTTGTAGTGCTCTCTCGTTTTCTACGGGTATGTTCTCTGATCCGAAATTTAGTACTTGTAATGCAGTAAACTTATTTTTTCTGTTGGAATAGAAGTAACCTTCATACTAAAAAGGTCTTGATAATATTGTTCTACTTCTCTTATTATTTTAGGTGTCTGTTAGTAGTTGTCCATCTTTACTATTTATTTTTATAATTTTCTTCTTCCCCATTAAGAGCTGTGTGTTTATAATTTTGTGACCTCTATTTTGATTTATTGTTCTTTTATGATTCTGATTTTGTGTTTCCGATGATTTTTTTCTAATCAATTTATCCAGTTCGGCAAATTTTATTTTATTTTGTGTTTTTTTTTTAATATTATTTCTATGCTTTTCTTAATTATCCTATTGATTTCGGGGCTGATTTTGCTCTTTAATGTTTTGGAATTCTTCGCTGTAACTGTAGCGCCTTGTAGTATCGCATTTTTCAGTTATTGTGTTTCTTGTTCCAATGTACAAATATTTTTATTGCGGCAGCAATTAGTTTGATCCTCCAGTTATTTTCGTATTAATCGAGGGTCACTACCACTTGTAAATTTATTTAATACTGATACATCCTTACAACGTACGTTTGATTTGCTAAAATTTAATCAACTTTATTTTTAGTTCCCTAGTTAGGGCTTTACCGGGTCCCTAATTTCGCATGAAAATCACTTATCAGCAATATGTATTTTATAAGGTTTCCTTCCGTAGCCTATGTCACTTCTTCATAACATTGGTCCACTTGCTCATCTTCATGTGTACAAGTTGAGGCATATACACAATTATCATAAAGTAAGGGAAATATTTTAACTTATATATTTTTAACAAATTAAGGTAATAACAAGAAGTAAACGAGGTTCAATTGCTTAAATAATGGAATTTTGTATGGCCAAAACTGATTACCAATCTTTAATCGAAATTTTACATCATTGTGTACATTTCTGGTTGAATTGCATCCTTTTGCCCCCTAACTTCGTCAATTAATTCTTGCAGCGTTGTTGGCCGTGATCTCATTTTTTTATTACTCCACGGCCAGTACTCCACTAGGTTAAGATCAGGTGATCTTGGTGGCTATAAATTCACTAACCGTCTGCTTAAAACTGAGATGATTTCGTTTTGATATATGTGTCAATAGTTGTCATTACACACTTTGGTTTTCCACAGATAGCATACAACCTCTTTATTTATGCAATTAGATTTTGTTTACTTTTTGTTGTTGGCTTGATTTGTTAAAATTATATAAGAATGTATAGTAAACCCCTAATTTTATAATAACCGCATATTTGTATGACTATTGACTATAAATCCAACGCCGCTTATATATATGTTTTCTTTTTTTTATGGAACCACGTGTGTTTGGTTTTTAGTGTTATACAACCGTCTTCCATATATTTGACTTTACTTAAACTCAATATATCCCAATTTTCGAGTATTAATTCTTCTTGTAACTCTTCCAGTCTGTTCTTGGTTGAAAGTGGTCTGGCATTGTACGTTGCAATGTTTAGATTCGTCGATCTGGCGAGTTTAGATTTTAATTTCGCTTTCGTCTCTAGCTGAATATTTATTTCTGCAATTGTTAGCGCCCACTGCCTTGCCCAAGTAGTTCCAGACCGTTGGGGGCTAAGGGCCTTAGTTTCTTTCGTTTCATTGCAGTTGTGAGGAGTGTTTATCCGCAAAGCACCACGTTGCGAGACAGCTTGAAGCTTTATTTATAGTCACGTTTAATTTAGCCGCCCTTAACCTAGGAACAGTCGCTGTTTGTGGCCGTCCATTCTGCCTCTTGGTCCGTGATAGGTATTTAATTTCCCTCCTAGCCGGGATATCTACCGGGCGTTCCTTGATCCGCTACCTGGAAACGGGCTGCCTAGGTGTTACAGGCACCCCCGAGGGCAGCAATTAGTACACACCTTTATTTATATGATCTGATCTAAATAGAAATCTACTATTCAAAAAAAATTGAAGTTATGTAATATCTATGGCTTACATCAAGGAAACCCCGAAGAAAATTCTAAAAACACTATAAAAAACAAGAAATAAACAAATAAAACAAATGAAAGATGAAAATAGTCAGTCGGTAAAAAATGTCGAATATATAAAGTAATCGAAAACTTTTACGCCTATCTATACAACGCTACAACAGGTCGCACGCTTTCTGTCGAAGCAAAACTTGTAAGGATTAGCTGCATACTCAGATACGCACAAAATACAGTCCAATATCTCTGACCTGCACAGTGCCCACATCCGTTGACTCCGAGTGTTAGATGACTGAAGAACCCTACCACATACTATTGAGAGATAAATAATTGGTACGGCTGCGTTATAAAGTAGGCCGAATTTTAAAAACTTTGGTGTATTGGTGCTCTTATGCCGATGTCAATGTCATACTTGGTAAGCATGCCATGTTTCAGGAGCACGGCTAACATAATAATAATCTTTTTTACCTTTCGAGTGTGGAGGTGAAAGTTGTATTTATCTAGAAAAACTGTGGTACCTATCATTTATCTCGCAAGGGTACGTACTAGACAAAAAGGTTGCAGACGCTCCAGGATACATTCAGTACGACTCGACGAATCCATCATCGGAGATTGCTTGAAGATTACGATTATTTGAAGATTGTTGATGCTTACGTGAAGATTACTTGGATATTACTCGAATACTACTTGGAGTTTACTCAAATATTACTAGAAATCCTAAAATACATCCAGCATAACGTACGAAACAAAGGTATGGCCATGGTGTAAAGAATATAAGGTGAAAAGTTCCCGGAGATGCGCAGTCGTCCAGAAAGTAGAGGGGAGATGTCAACCAATCCCCGATGGGCCTGCTCAGGAAATCAATCATAGCCGCGATCATGGTGTAACCATGGTTGCGATCGTACACAGCAGCAGACGACGCAAATAACACTGACGCATGCTGTGGACGCATTGTGCTTGGACGCTTGTTTCTATTGTCATTTAGTGTATATATTTTTAAGAGAATTAATAAATTTGAAACAATGCCAACGAATATTTAAAAAATCCACAGCCTTCTAGATGTTGAAAGTTTTCGATCATACGATATAATATTATGAACTGTTTTGATGCTACTACAACTGCCCTTTTATATTCCTTTATGAATGAATCTCCATTTAAAATTCGCGCCCTTTGCAGGCCCAGCTCTTATTGGTTGAATTTGAGGTCCGCCCACATTCTGCGGAGCGTTACACCTTGTATTCGTTACACCATGGGTATGGCTACAAGCGGTCAGTGAGGTTTTCGTTTAGATTTTTTTTTATTCTGCTGTTACGTTATTACGGCAAATTTCATTAAAGATGCTATAGAATTCTTAAAAAAATTATTCCCATTTCAAGCGACTTGAAATTTATTTTTTGTTCTGATAGAAGATATAATATATTATCTTTATAATGGAGCATTTATAATAATTTGTGGATATGTTCAAGAACGAACCGCATAGCCAACGTAGCGCGTTATTTGCTTGACTTGAAGCTATAAAAGTGACCACAGAAGACCAACGTTTTCTTAAGTTATCACACATGGCATCTAAAAGAGACGTGAAAGTTTTTTAGACGAAGTGTCATAGGTTTTGGCTCTATATAAAAGGCATACAATATTACAGTCGCTTGTATGGAGGCCATAAGTATATTCCATTTACCTTAATATCGTCGATTATATCTTTTTTAACATGCAAACTTATATTCAGCAAGGCTTTTACTTCTTCCATTTTTAATCCCTGCAACTTGTGTTAAGTGCGATGAGAACATTCTGCCGGTGAAAGCGCCATCAAATATATCAACAATTACTTACTTTGAGCGCAACTAATATTGAACAGATTAACAATGAATATTGCTGCGATTAACTTATAATAATTTAAAAGGTATGGAATCTATTAACGAGTTCAAGTTTTTTAGGCGTGACATTTCATATATCCTACAAAATTCATCTTCATCTTCAGCCTTCAAACGACCGCTGAAGGACGTAGGCCTCTCCTAGTCTTTTCCAATGTTCTCTATCTTTGATTTTGGATTGCCATTTTCCTCCTGCTATTTTTGTGATTCCGTCCGCTATTCTTGGTCGCCACGGCTTTACTCGGGAGGTCCATTCTTTATTATTCTTTCTACCCATGTAGCCAGCCTAGCTCTATTCAAACTTGGCAATGCGTTCACTGGCATCCATCGCTCTGGTTTTTTGTATTATTTCCTTGTTTTTTACCCTGTCTTTCAAGCTGATACCCAACATTCTTCCTTTCATTGCCTTTTGAGTTACATTCAATTTTTTAAAGCTTCTCTTTGTTAACGTACCAGTTTTCTTCATATGTTAACACTGGTAATATACATGAATCAAAAACTCTTGTCTTTGAGCATATTGCTTTCTCCCTGTTATTAAGGATGTTACTCAGTCTTGCAAAGGCAACCCAGTCTTGTTTTGCTTTTCACGTTATATCTGTTTTATCTTGTTTCTCAAGTCTGGATGTTTATCTCATATATTCTGAAGTGTTGTTACGATTCATTTGCGCCGCCATTTAATTTAGCGATCTGTAGTATTTATTTCATACTGCTACGCATCTTTTCACTCTGATGTCTGTGGCTGCTCAGTTTGAATTTTGAGCGGTAGCGCCACGCCTACTTTCTAGGCCTTGCGTAGAAAAGTTCTAAGAACCGGCGATTGTTTTGAAGCGCCTTCCTTTCCAACCTCGCTCTGCGAAACGACAAGATGGCGGTTTTGCGGATAGAAATTCCGGAGGATTTTTGTGTCTGCTGTTGGTTTGCTTGTTTAATGTGAGCCTATACTCTTGAAGTGGTTTCTAGTCCCCCAAATTTCATTATGAGGAAAGTTTAATTCCCACGCCGTTGGCGGAATTTTTACGTTACCACGTGTTGTCGCATATGCCTGGAATTGTTCAGGGTGAGTATAAAGTCGCTTTGAATTTCTTTTTCTTTTTGTATGTTATTGTGGACCTTTCCCCGCTTATAGCAACTAGTGCCGGAGAGCCGATCTGAGGCATAGTTGCAACTGGTTGTCGCTTCCACGGGCGGACGCTTCATGCGATTTCGGGTTGGTAATATTGGGTCTTCGGGGCCGTTTTGATTCCTACTGCGTTCACTATTAGAGCACAGGAAAGGACCCGACACGGAGGCTTTCCTCCTGGTCTAAAATTTGCCTCTGCCGTCGTGTTGCGTATCTCCCCGAACCACCAGCTTTCGGCCCACGCATTTGGATCAAACGCTTCTGGAAATTGTGGCGTCGTTCGGCCTTCTGGAATCGCGCATTGCGTTTCCCCCGAAACCAAGCGTCACCAAAACACCTGCTGTAATTTTGCCTGCCTAGCAATTCATTTTAAAGTATGCAATAATACTATTGCTAAACGCATGAAACGGTAAGAATTACTATTTTGTCAGAGATACCTCATATGAGTATTGCTAATCGTAACAAATAATTTGTGACAACCTACGATTCTGATTTTGGAATTATGTTTTGATATATATGTACTGTGATTTTATTTTCAAATTATATTGTGATTACGCCACCTCTGAGGGTTTAATTTAGTTACGGTTAGCTATGTTATTTGAAGCTGCTCTTTCAGGAACTGTATTTGTGCATAAGCTATTTGAGTTTACGAATTCTCGTTTGAACACCTGGGTGCACTCGTCGTTATTTGATAAAGATTCGTTAGCGCGCTGGACATTTAAATATCATGTGTTGTTCTACCGAGTAATCTTTCAAACACCTGTACGCCGTCTTCGACTGAGCTGGCGACCGGCAGTTGCATCCGAGTGTAAATAAGTAATTTTTCTGGAAGTTACCCGACGAATTAAAAATTAGCTAACAGTGTTCGTCACGTTTTGATAATATCTTGTATTTTTATAAATTCACATTGCAACCTCTCTTTTGTACCGAATTATTTAGTTGGTGCATCAGCTCGTTCATATTTGGGCTAACAAGCACTACGTCATCTGTAACTATGGTTCTTTAAAGATGTTCTCCAGTGCAAGTGTAAATAATCTCGAAATACGTATCCTGAAAAGATAAGATATGGAACGAATACAACTGTCAAATAAAATTTTTTCTTCCAATTTTTCAAAAGAATCAAAAGATCTGAAATTGGTTAAAGATTAATGCCAATTAAAAGACAAGTACTCTAATATGATTCATTATTGGTAGAATTTTACAAAAAATTAAAAGTTGTTCGTCATCCATTTATCTAAAAAGGTGAAGGGACGTGTATTAGAAATTTTAAAATAGATAAATGTAGAATGTAGATGGCCTTGTGAAGATTCTAACATGTGAAGAGATGGACAATCTATTATCTGCTGCTGCAGTTTAGACACGTATGATTGTATTTCCTTTTTTATTATTTTACTTTTGTTGTAAGCCACTTTAATTACTCGCTTTACGAAGGAGATTTATTTTTAAGTTAAAAAATATGTTACTACTCTAATATCGCTTGGGCTGCAAAATTGTGCCTTTTACAATGCAGTTTTGGCTCCTTGAACTATATTTTAATTTAATTATCCTATTACATTAATTTTTATTAGATTATAGTCACAATACAGAAATTTTACCATCAGTTTGTGGTTAGGAGCGCTACTACACTAATTGCTCGCATTATCTGTACTTATCTTAACTTTTTAATTTCTACTGCTTGTTTTGTTTGTATTTTGTTTTGTCTTGGAATTGAGTTTGTAGACGTACATGGCCCTTAAAATTGCACACTTCAATATTGAATCGATTGGTACGGGTTTTTACGAGTTCAGAGATCATGTGTACCAGTTTGATTATATTATTGCTCTGTCCGAAACGTGGTTAAATTCTAACATTTCTGATAAAGTTTTTAAATTAAATGGATATCAAATGATAAGGAAAGATCGCATATCGCGAGGTGGTGGCCTAGCATACCGAACCAACTAGAGTCACTAAGTTCTCCTCCACATTTATCGATCTAATTATCACATCTAATTCCGAAATTATATGTGATAAGGGTGTGAGGAGTATGCATGGAATATCCGATCATTCTTTAACATACTGTTATGTGAATGTCGGTCATGTTAGTACTGCAGTAAATTTCAAAACGTACAGAGATTTTAATAATTTTAATCGTGATGCATTCACCGTGGCGTTGGAAGCTGTACCGTGGGATGCAATGTTTCGGCTTAATGACATTGATTCGAAAGTAACTTTTTTCAGTGATGATGTATTAGATTTGTTCAATTCTTTCGCACCTATTCGCACTGCTAGATTTACGAAACCCGAAGCTCCTTGGCTGACAGACAATATCCGACTACTCATCAAGTTACGTAACAAAGCTCTTCAGAAATTTAAAAAATCTAAAAACCCTAGTAACTGGGATTATTACAAATCTTTACGTAATTTCACCACCAGTGCTATCAGACGGGAGAAACGCGCTTATTTACAATCAATCTTGACCAAAAACAAAAATAATATATGGTCGGCTCTTAAAAAACTTGACCTTAATGTTCAACCTAAAAATCGTGTTATTCCCGCTACACTTTGTGACGCTAACGCTATTAATAATTTTTTTGTTGATGAAATTGCTACAAAGACAATACAACCTGATCCCAATTTAAAAATATTTTATGAAAATAATTTAAAAAATAATGTTACTCGTTTGTTTGGCTTCTCCCTAGTTACAGAAAATGATGTGTTGGATTCCTTATGCACAATTAACTCAAATTCTGTTGGGGCAGATAACATTAGTATCAATATGATAAAAATGTGCTGCTCTTTTATAATTAGATATTTACTTCATATTATCTATTGTTGCTTAGAAACTAATTACTTCCCTGATAGTTGGAAAATAGCACACGTCATTCCTCTTCCCAAAACCAACTCTCCTTCTAGCTTTAGGGATTTACGCCCAATCAGCATTCTTCCCGCAATATCTAAATTATTATTATGGAAAAGCAAATTCGGAATCATCTCCATTATTTTAACATTCTTCCTATTGTACAGTCAGGCTTCCGGAAGGGGTACAGCTGTGTATCTGCTCTTGCTTGTATCACGGACGACATATTTAATGCTTTGGAAAATAACTTGGCTACTATCTTGATTCTTTAAGATTACTCCAAGGCATTCGATATGATTGACCATGAATTATTAGTATCTAAACTACATTATTTTGGTTTTGGTAATAATGCAATTGAGCTTGTAAAAAGTTTTTTAACTCGAAGAACGCAACTAGTTAAACTAAGTAACTCAATTTCAAACGTGAAAGGTGTAGAGTCGGGTGTCCCGCAAGGTTCTATATTGGGTCCTTTATTATATATTATTTACACTGCAGATTTTATTAACAATGTAAAAAATTGTAACTGTCACTTTTATGCCGATGATACGCAAATCTATTTACCATTTAATCTCAACAACATCAATGAAGCTAACAATTTAATCAATACTGATCTCTCAAATTTAATAGCGATATCTGAACAACATTCTCTGCTTATCAATCCTATAAAATCTACTATTATGCTTTTTTGCAAACCAAAAGACAGAGATAATAATTTAATACCGTTAGTAAATATTAACATTGCTGGAACAGCTTTAGGTGTACAAAACTCCGGTCGTAATTTAGGTTTAACTATGGACTAAGATTTGATCTTCATATTAGCAATTGCATACAAAAAGCGTTCAGCAACTTAAAAATCTTGTACGTCAACAGACATTTTTTAACTCCAGATGCGAAGAAGACCTTATGCAATGCTTTTGTTTTGTCTCATTTTAACTTTGCTGATTTAGTTTATGGACCTTGTTTGGAATGTTCTGATGCCAGGAGAGTTCAACGAATTCAAAACTCTTGTTTAAGGTTAATTTATGGAATTAGAAAATATGATCATATTTCACACAAACTGCGAAACTCTAAATGGTTAAATATGGGTAATCGTTGCTTTCTGCACTCGACCTGTTTTGTCCATAAATTATTAATTAACAAAACACCAAGTTATCTTTCTGACAGACTGACATTTAGAACTGATACTCATAATATCAACATCCGGAATAAAGAACTATTAACCATCCCACCTCACAGATCTGTATTTTTCGAACGTTGTTTTTCATATAGTGCTGCTAAAATTTATAATTCCTTGCCATCCTGTAGCAAAGATCTTTCTAGTGCTTCCTTTAAACGATACGTGTCATCTCATCTTTTTGATCAAGACAGTGCTTGAATGGGAATAAAGGATACATTTTTTAAAAATCATTTTAATGTTTTATCAATTTAATATTAGTGCATAATATTGGCGGGTGCGTCGCGGATTCAATTTCAGACAATTATATTCAATTTTAGTTTTTAATTTTCAATTTTGAATTTTTGCCATTAAAAACAATTTTTTTTCGTACTTATTTTTCGTCGGTTGAGTGTAAGAGCAGATGTAATTTATTGCATCTGAACTCCGCCATTGCCATATAATTTTTTAAATTCTTATATCTGAATGTATTATTAATTTTTGTTTTTTTGGCAATAAAGTCCTTTATTATTATAATGTCAGTATCAAACATAGTGTTTGTTACATATTAATCGATTTAACATTTTCTCAACTTTTAAAATATGGCACTCATAAGGAAAGCAGGCTTTTATGTATCCAAACATTTGTAACGATTAGCTGTAGAGACAAGGGATACAATCCCGTGAACTATTCACATTGGCTTTAAAACAAGCCTTTGAAGACAAAGGCATTACGATTGATGGAAAATACCTGAACCCATTGAGCTTTGCAGATGATGTTGTACTCATTAGAAGTGATACTGAGCAACTTGTAGAAATGTTCTATGAAAGGCCGTGGGACTGAAAATTAATACTAATGAATACTGAAAACGTCCATGTGACTACTGGAAGCCATATTCTCGAGGTGGTCGATGAATAGAATTACACCGAACTTGAGAAAGGTAACTAAACCGCGGAAATAAGTCGGAGGTCTCAGTTAGTCACTTTTCTGAAAATTAGCTGAGGTTACCAAACTAACGGTGTGTTGGCTTGCTATAAAAGGTGCAATGCTCGGTGTCAGCCTCATATACCAAATCTGTAATAAAGATATTCGCGACAACGTGTGGCCGGCAGGTAGTGAGTTTGACCCACACCCCAACATTGGTTACATCTTACCCTCTCTGGCCATTACACTAACACCTTTGGTGGTGGTGGCCCCTGTGAAAGAGCATTCTTCCTTAATTCAAGGAGTTAGGGCTAGCCATCTGTTTACGCGCCAAAATTTTTGAATAGACAGCCAATGGCCAAGGGTTTTCCCCACTAAATTTTTTGTCTATCGCGAGCGACGGCAGGGTCGAGGGGTAATTGACAATCGTCATCGAGCAGAATTAGAAGCAAGCGTTGTGCTTAGAAAGGCGAGCATCAAATTTGTACAGTATCTGCACCCATGTGCCGTGGTCACAGTAGTGGCAGACCTTGTTGGTAAATAAGTAACTTAATAGAGTCCACATAGTTTTATTACTATAGAAACCCCCACACCATCTACCCCGGCTTAAAATGACTTGTAAAACCGCACTCAGTTTGTAGTAACAGGCTCTGAGCCCATATTAAGAGGAAGAAGAAGATGAAGAACCAAAGTAGAGGATTTTATTGCACGAGTAGCACAGTAGAAGTGCAAGTGGACATGTCAAGTGTACAAAGATACGAAGATGTTCATGCAGTGAAGACCCTGTGTTAACTTTTCTCTTACTTTTACGTCAGCATTCTATATTCTACTTCAAAAATCATACTCTATAAAAGTGTGCTTGGGGCCCGTCACTAACTTCAGTGAAGACAGCGTGTATTCTTTAATGATGGCAAAGTCCTAATTATCTGAGCGCCAACAAGTTTTATTACTCCCAAGTAAACTTATATAAGTGAAAGAAAACTTATAAATTTGTATCCGCTTCTACTGCGTTTTCCAATTGATCGTCTATTCATGGCTATATATAACGTAAACTAAAAACGCTAATACAATAGGCTTTTAACACGTTAACATCTGCTAGTCAACAAGAATTGTTGGAGACCAGAGATAACAAGACGACGTACAAAAAATTTGTTGAAATAACTTGAACCCAAATAGAACGATGGAAAACAATTGAGCAGGATTTTTTGTCCATCAATGGACTGGATAAAAAAGAAAAAGAAGTTATAGAGACACAATCTAAATAAAATTTATTAGTGGCCCAAACTGTGAAAAACTAGCAACCTAGCATATTATCCCACTGGATAAAATTAAAATTAAACCATGTATTTCTATGCTGGGCAAATCACGCCAACTACAGAACAATGACTCTCATATTATCCTAATTTCACTACATGGTTGACGGAACTGTAATTTGTTGGATATCTTGATCGCCTTTTTTAGTATTTGAATGGCCATGGCACTGTGTTGCCACCGCTTCTAACTATAAAATTTGCGTAATCATAATTTTATTGACTCCCGCACTGTTTATTCTCTTTTTGGACAATAGTTGGTGTAATAGTTGTCTAGGATGAAGTTTAAACTAGTTCAATATATATTTTTGTAGCCAACGTCATATTATATCTTCTGAGTTTACACATAGCTGGTAACTGATATTGCCACTCTCTAATAAGGTTTAATCTTACAATAGTATATTATACATCAAGGTAGCGAAGCGCAGTATTATAACCTGAGCGCATATTAGATACTGAGCGCGCAGCGCGAAGTATCTAAAGCGCGAAGGTTATAAGACGATTCGCTACCGTGGTGTATATACTATTTTTTGCACTACCAAACGGCTTAATACCTAAATTCCCAACAAATTTCAAAAATATTTTAACTGTCAACCTGATAATACAGCTCTTTAAAACGTCAAAATTAAAATAGTCATATTTGGTAACTTAGCTATTTATTAGTTACCACGGTGAAAATTGTTTATTTTACTTTCTCTCCCTTGGTGGAAAAAATCAACTTCACGACCTAAAGATAGGCCAATAACGGTGCGTTCTGAGACTAGTAGTGCAAAAAATTTATTATTGACAAAAAATTGGCACATGTTATAGAAGCAAATTTTGCGACTTTCAAACTTAATATTCGACTGAAATTCGTATTTCTTTTTACTTACTAGACATATTCATAGTGTATTTTATAGTAATAACATTAACATTGGCTATGAACAAATTCGTTTTAGCCTGGCCGTGCACTACAACTTACGTTTAAGTAATCTTTTTCGGGTCTATACTAATTTAGATGAGTTTTTTAAGTGTTACAAGGTTATATCTCGAAAACGGTTTAAAATATTTTGATGAGGTAGTAGGAAGAAGCGGGGACATATTTAAACATTTACCCCCTCGCTCTGTTTTGACGGGTGGGGAGTAACTTTAGAATTGTAAATTGGATTTGTTTAAAAAAATCGAATCTTCGTAAAAACTACGTTTGTGAACAAAATGTTTTTTATTTGCTCTTGACCGAATCTCCTTTGTCTGCTTATTAGTGGCGCCTGAAATGTTACAGGGGGTACAAAATTCATGTTAGAAAAAGAGATAGAAAGTGTTTGAAAGTTGAAGGGAGACATTTCGAACAAATTCTCAAGGATGACACGATAAATAAGTTGAAAGTAAATGATAAATAGTTTTGCTTCCTTTTACGATAAAGGAAGTATTGGATTCGCCTCAAAAATTCGAAATTGAGTTTTCAACAGATCTCGTTTTAGAGTCCCCTGAACCCAACAAACATGTTTTTGTTCATTGTTCTGTCTGTCTGTCTGTGTCTGCCTGTGAACAGTGTATAATTCTTGGGTGTTAAAACCACCGACACTGTAGTAATAACACAAGACACTTTTAGCTAATTGATTATTTATTGTTTGAAAACACACAGGAATGGCCGCTGCTTGCGGAGACCATTCTGTCTGTAACAACAACTTCATAATAATAACGCCTATGCGCATCGCTCCAAGGGATGATTCACTGCAACCTGCGCGAAGCGGTGCGCTGGTCAAACTTAAAATTATTACAGAGCATAGCGCTAGATGGCCTATGCGTTTAGTTACATATTAAAAAATATAGCACATATAAATTTAAATAGAAAACAGGCCGAAGCGGCAACAAACAGAATATCTCAAAAAAGAAAAAAGGTATGGCGTTGAAACTTTATATATAAGTTTTGTGTACTATCTAGATGCGACAGCAAGCTTTTCAAGAAAATCGAATACCCGGAAGTATGGTGTTTGCTCTTGTGATTTTTCAGTTTTCTTCGATTTTTTCAAAAACGGCTCTAACAATCAAATATTTTTCAAACTTTACATTTTTGTTAAATTTTTAATGTGTATTGATGTGAGATAGGTGATTTTTTAGTTGAATACCTCTAAAATGGGTTTCTTTTCTTTTTCCTATTGTTTTATTAACTCCTCATTTAAATAGAACACCCGGAATATTATTGTATTTTTGAATTCAGTTTAAAATTTTAGGGAAAATTTGTCTGTTAAACTAACGTTCTATTTTGTACGGTTTCTGTAGAATTTGTAATTTTTGAAATTTTTCACAAATATTTAAAAATTAAAAATCAAATGTTTGGCTAATTATTTATAAGATCAATGTAAAAGGAAGTTATTTGCGTGTATCACGCCAAATTTTTTTATTTTATTACCTAATAAATCATAAATCTGTAACCATAACAACCAAAACAGAGAGGGGTAAATGTCAAAAATATGGTTAAATATGTCCCCCCATCTCCCTATCACCCCACCAAAATTTCATCAAAATATTTTTACCGGTTTTAAAGATATCGCCTTGTAACACTTTAAAAAACTCACCTAGTATAGTGAAGATAAAATCTATCCGTTGTACGTTCTTCAAATTTAACTGACGTTTTGACGCTGTTTTTGGTCAGAGTCGCTATTTGAAGTATTGTTGTTCATTTCAGTGCACATTCTGGGGCCACAGTATGAACCCTATACTCGACATTTATTATTTTATTAGAGGAGTCGAAGGTTTTTAATAAACTTCAGAGATACATTAAAGAATCAGATATAAATTTAAATTTCAGAAATTGTAAGATCTTTGTAAGGCACAATATTAGAGACATGACAGATCTCAGTTAAGGGTTTCAACAAAAAACAAACAAATATGCACCTTAAAACAAAAACTATTTATGCGAATTAATTATTATTAATGTTACACATTAATAATTATGATTATACAGCGCAATACCACACGCGACCTTTAGCGGTCTAAAAGTGGTATAATACTGTTATTCTGAAATGATTCTTTGTTTATATTATTTCTAATAAATAGCTTTTTTATATGTATATATAGATAAAATTCATTATTATATATATTATCCATATAGATAAGGTTCATTATTTCTAATATTTACGGTAGGAGTCAATAACGCTGTGGCGTTCCATTATTCATAACTCTTTTTTTATTTGCAACTTGGAAAGATTTTAAATATTGATATGCGAACTTTTTGGTAAAATATATTCCGGTTATTAACGTAACTATAAGTTTTTGTTAATTCAATTTTTAAATTGATATTTGTAAATGATTAGTTCGGCGAAATACCCAAAACAAACCTCACATCGATGTAACGGTCCAGAGCTATCGCCATATGTCAGAAGTTGTTTGGTATTGAACATCGTGGTGTCCTATCCCTGAATGATAATGTTATTTTAATAAGAGCAATTTATTTATATAACAGTGCTGTCACTGTGAGTAATTACACAACTTTAAATAGGCTTCAAAAACACGAAACCGATTTGCGATTTGAATATTGTTCATTATTATTATTAGATTATATGGCCAGCAATATTGGCGATTGGTTGAAGAAATCGGAACTTTTAATGTTATTAGATTAAAACTTCAAAATTAAATAGTAAACATCTGTTTGTATGACAACTATTGGAAATAATAGGTTTTCAAACTTAGTCGAACGAGAAAATAGTATATTATGCAATAAGGGAGAGAAATTGCACTGAAGCAAAATAGCATTCTCCCCGAGTTGCATATACTATTTTTTTCACGTTGCAGGAAGATTAAAAACGAAAAACCCGTTTTTTTAAACGTCATTTATTGACATTTTAGTTACAATTATTTTAAAATTAGTACTATATGGTAAATTTTAAAGTTGGTGGCACTGTAAGTCATTATGACAAGAGCTCACAATTATGTCGAATTCGAGGTTAGCAGGTTAGTTTTTGCGTCAGTTTGTGTCAAAACTGACGCAAAACCTAACCTGATAACCTCGAATTTGGCATAATTGTTGTGTCAGTCATAATGAAAACTCCCTAGGAAAATTTTTGTCTTATTTAGTCTCTAGTGAGCAAATGTTCTACTTCTGTCACAATTTTGATGCTATAGAAACGGACTTCTACTCCCGGTCGTGGAAAAATGTATTTTATAAGTATGTGAGATTGTTTATTAACAGAATAGTTGAGATATGAACCAGAATTTTTATACCGATGAGGCCATAATTAAATAAATCAATGAGATTCCATGAACAAAAAACAGAGAATTAGAATGAGCGTCAAGCCTATCCAAGTAGCTGCTTCTATGTTTATCTCTTTCTTACTTAAGCATTTCATTGTATTTTCTTGTTCCTGTTATCTCATTACTGTTATACAGATTGGTGGCGAAAAATGTGAACATAGACAGTCAAATGAGTTAGAATACAGTTTATGAGCTTCTTATGCGTTAGACAGAAATCGACTTATATGCGATTAACATCTAGCATCCACAGAATCAAGGTGTTTTGTTTTCATAAAACACTGAATTCTAGGATACTAGATTTTAAATCGTATATGTATATTTCTGTCTAATGCATACAAAGCTCCGTAAACTGTATTCTAGCACATTTGATTACCTATGTTCACATTTTCCGCCACCAATATCTATACAGGTTGCCTAAAAGATATGGCAATTTCATGAGTTGAAAAAAAAATTATATGAATTTTTCATAAGAGTAACCGAAATAGAAAATACAAATTTACTTTAGTGGCTAGGAAACAAGTAGTTACCACAGCTACTGGTTGCCTAGCTACCAAAGTAAATATTGCATTTTCTATTCCCGTTACTCTTATGGAAAATAGTGGTTGAACCTTTTCCAACTTATGGAATTGCCATGTTCATTAAAATTTTAAGCAGCCTGTATAATTATGACCCCATCGGTATAATAATTTATTGAGTAACGAATTAGCTAAAAAATCAATACTGTTAATGTCCGAAGTATCTTTTTCTAATTTCACATATTTAAATGCTGGCTTACATCATAGCTGGGCAACTTTTAGCAAAATTAACCCTGTATGAGATACCGCAACCGCACTGCTACACCCTGCTTCAATAGAAAATTTTATCATTAAACCCTTGCAGGGTATAAGAAACAATGTATATTACGGTATGCTACCTAACTACCAAGTAAATTTCCCCGCAATTTCTCACAAAAATATTAAGCTGGCGAGTCTGTGGAGATGGCAGGATGTGTAGTAAATCGCGTGGCAACGTTACATGGTTTAAGTTTTTGAAAATATTGATTGAATGATTTTAAAGAAGTCAAAGAGCGAGTAGTGATTTTCTAATAAAGTTTAATAATTGCTGTAGATTGAGAGAACTTAGCAATAAGTAAAATTATGTGGAAATAGGTACTTTTATAGTGCACACTTTATTTACCTATAACTACTCGCAACTGTTGCCTAGATTAAAATACTTTATCGTGAAATTTCTTACACCTTTATTTAACTTGGTAAGAATACAAAAATTCATTATTTGTAGAGTGTCTCATTTCCGATGCTTTCCTGTGCTACCTCAAATCTTATAGAAATAGAAACACTAATACCCATTTTACTTGAAAATAAGCAAGAAAATTGCGATGGTTATTCTTTTCGTGGTAAGTATGTCCGTGGGGTATAAAAGGTTATATACGATCCTACCACACTGCCTTGAGGAACACCAACGTAAATAGTTACGATGCAAAGATGTCTTAAAACTTTTTTGCTTTATAAGATATGCCTGGTAATACACTTTTAATTTTGAAGAGACCAGACTTTGTTGAATGCCTGAATCTTGTCCAAAAGCACTGCTGAAAAATAGATATTGTTTTCAAAATCTTTTTAATTTTGTCAACTGTAGAATGATGTCTAAACCGAAAATCGAGTATTGAGTTATGATTCATGAGTATTGGTGTTATTTACACAAGTAACAAATTTTGAAACACTTTCGACAAGACTATATGAAACGTGGATACTTAATAGATTTGGTTTCCATTTGCTCGAAGTTTTTAACATCGTTTTTAATTCACCCATATCATTTGATTCACTTACTGACGTAGTTAGTTGGGGTTGTGTTGAATTTTTACCGGTTTGCTGCTTAATACCATTTGCTACGCATGCTGATTGCCGATATATTTTACGAATTGTAAAGTGCGGGTACAAAAGCTTTCCGTGTGATCCAATCTTTGGCATTTCGCGTATAGGGAAATTCTCGCTTTTGGATTGCTTATTAAAATTCTTTTCTTGAATGAGCTATTATTACAATACTATAAATATCAAAGTAGTCAATATTTGGGATTTGTTCTTTAGGGCAGCAATTCAAAATTGTTCACTTACAAAAGTGAAGTTAGTACGTCACAATATTATCATAATTATTAAAACATTTGACACTACATTTTTGGATGGCTACAGGAGAACTTCAAACAAAAATTAAACCACAACTCTGCTATAATTCTTGATACGAAGACCATAGGAGCTTCTGGTAACACTATAATTTCAGAATGGTATCAAAAAAGCACTAATCCTAACAGATACATTAATTACAAATCTTGCCATCCCATGAATAATATTCCAAGCGCACATCCGTTCGCATATTGGGGCTGGCTAAAAATTATAGCGAAAATACCGATGAAATTTTAATTCACGTGTTCAACAATAAAATGAAGCTAAACGTCATCCTCTCTGATATCGAAGTATCTCATCGAGTTGGTCGGGCTACTGGCGCACATCTACGGGCAGTGATAGCAAAATTTTCTAGTAGAAGAGTTCGTCAAGTGGTTTTAGACAATGCAAAACATCTCAAGTCAAGTGGCATTGTTATTAAGGAAGATCTAACTAGAAAGCGAGCTGAGTTATTTAAACGAGCGGCAGCAGCCTTTTCCTATAAAAATGTATGGTCTCGCAATGGTTTAATACTAATTAGGCACAATGGAACTCTCTCTAAGATCGACAATCCTGACGATTTGGAGGCTATCTTAAAATATGATGATGACTCAACACTGGCTACAAACGCTTAAAGAATTATTAAGCCTGAAAGAATTTTTCGTTTGTTACTACATATTTAAGTTAAGTTACTTATTAATTTAGTTAGATAATTAACGTATTTTAATACATAGGTATAAGTTTATTAAATTTTTAGATGAATATTAGTTTATACTACCAGAACGTGAGAGGACTGAGGACAAAACTACATACACTTTTCTCAAATGCCAGTTCGAAATCGTATGACATTATAGTCTTAACTGAAACTTGGTTACAAGATGATATATTCAACAGTGAAATTCTTGATAATAGGTACAATTTATAGGTACGACAGAAATGCAACCAAAACGGGAAGATCGCGCGGGGGAGGTACACTGATTGCAGTAAAAAAGAAATTTACTTTTGCCATTTACATCAAATACTGAATCGTTGTGGGTACAGGTACAGCTTTCAGGTCAACGATTTTTTATCAATACAGTTTATTTTGAACCTCAATCCAGAAATGCAAATTACTCCTCCTATATTGACATAATTGAGCAGAACTATAATTTCCTCATCACTGGTAACTTAATAATTCTAGGTGATTTTAACCTACCTGAAGTAAACGGAAAAACTTATGATTTTAGTAGCGGTAGCTATAGCTGTCGAAATATTTGGGAGTGTTTCACTTCACTAGGTATGAACTCCTACAATAATGTATTAAATAGAAATAATAGGACGCTCGATTTAGTCTTTTCTAATATAAAATTCATTATTGAAAACGAATATTCGCCGTTAGTTCCTTTGGGCACCCATCATCCAGCTCTTTCGGTAACATTACATTTACATTCGGGTAATCTAAAACCTCAAAAATGGTGCGCATTTCCTTGTAAATACAATTTTAAAAGAGCAAATTTTCTAGAAATATGTAACCTATTCAATGAATGTGATTGGCAGGATTTATTGTTGTGTACTGATGTGAATCATGCGGTGGAGATTTTTAATCAGAAAATTGAATCAATTTTGCAACAATGTGTACCAAAAATTAAAACTGGTCTGCACAAATATCCTCCGTGGTTTACAAAAGATATAATTACTAAAATTAAACTAAAAAAATATTTTCAAAAGAAGAAAAATAGTAGCCATTATTATCTATCTGAATTTAAGAGATTAAGGGCAGAGCTAAAAAGTGACATTAAAAACAGTTACAAATCGTACGTACATAATGTTGAGGAATCTATTATTCAAAACAATCAACCTAACATCTTTTGGAACTTTATTAAAAACAATAAACATAACAATGATATCGTTCCTAGTTACATTCTTGACAAGCAAACGCTCTTGGGAAGTAAAGACGTTGCCGAAGGTTTCGCACAGTATTTTTCCTCAACCTACGATCATTCACTTTTAGATTACAGACAAGATGTTCAGTTACATGTAAACTCAAACGAATATTTGACTATCAATTTAGTGAGGATGAGGTTAAGACTGCTATAAAAAAAAATAAAACCGACTAGAAGCTGTGGTGTTGATGGGATTCCAAGTTACATTTTTAAGGGTTGTCAAGATAGTTTAGCATTTCCGTTATTAGTTATTTTTAATCTAGCACTAAAACAGTCAACATTTCCTAACGCGTGGAAGAGATCTAAAATCATACCGATTTTCAAAAATGGGGATAAACACAACATAAAAAATTATAGACCGATTGCCATACTTCCTGTACCTGCAAAGATTTTCGAACAGATTCTTTACGATAAAATCTATTACCATGTTAATAACATGATTTCGAGTATGCAGCATGGATTTCTTAAGAAAAAATCGACAGTCACTAACTTGGCGGAATTTGTCAATGACATTAGCAGCGAACTTGATTTAGGTAATCAACTAGATGTCGTATATACAGATTTCGCTAAAGCATTTGATAAAGTTCGTCATGGTCTTTTACTTAAAAAACTTGAACAATTTGGATACTCTTTAAATTTGCTCCAATTTTTACATTCGTATCTTGTCAAGCGAGAACTTTTGGTGTTCTTTGAAGGACAATATTCTTCAGTTTTCTATGCCACGTCGGGAGTTCCACAGGGCTCAAATTTGGGACCATTGCTCTTTTTATTATTTATAAATGACTTGCCAGACGTTGTTGAGCATTCTAAGCGCCTTCTTTATGCAGCTGATTTAAAACGGTTGCAAAGTGATATAAATAGCATTTTTCGTTGGAGTATTAACAATAAGTTGTACTTCAACATATCGAAATGTATTGTTATGACTTATACCTTAAAAAAACACTTTACAACTAATAATTATCTTATGAATGATACGAAACTGAATAGAGTTGCCAATTATAAAGATCTGGGAGTTTACTTTGCTTCCAATCTTAATTTTAGATATCATGTCGATAAAATTACAAACATTTGTATGAAAACCTTGGGTTTCATAATTAGACATAGCTATGCTTTTAGCAATACAAAATCATTTATTATTTTATTCAATTGTTATATCAGATCTCGTCTTGAATATGCTTGTACAGTTTGGTTTCCGTGCACTTGCAGTGCCCAACAATGTCTGGAGAAAGTTCAAAATAAATTTCAGAAATTTCTGCATTACAAACAATTTGGCATAAGTCGTAATTTTGAGTCCTATCAACCGATTCGTGAATATTTCGATATACGTACATTACAGCACAGAAGAATTATCCATGTTATTATATTTGCTTATAAATTACTAAATGATCTAATTGATAGTCCACAGCTGCTCTCACACATTGCAATTAGGGTACCACCTCACGGAGTGCGACCGATTTTTGCTTTCTACATACCTCACATTCGTACCAACATTTGCTTGCATTCTCCTATTGTTAACATGGTTAAAATGTTAAACCAGTATTACAATGTTATCGAATTATTTGGTATTACCCTTCGTAGTCTGAGAATTCAGTTAAATAGTATACAATTTCAATAAACCTCATTTTGTTTTGTCCTTATCCTTTCAGGTTCTTTTTCATTCAAATTTAGGATTATATGCTAATATTCTTTCTCATTCAGGATTTTATTTGTTTAGTTTAGTCTACTACTATTATTGCTTTTTTCAGAAACTTGTAATTAGGCGAAAGCCTGTTTGTTTCTGTTTTAAATAAATAAATAAATAAATAAATAAATAAAATTAAAATCAATTTTGTTTTGGCACTTAAATCAAGAATCCTCAAAATATATCATCACTCATTGGTTCCAAATGATACAAAAAATATGTACCTAATCTTAAAAGGAAACTCATATCCTTCAGTACTTCCTAAAAAAACAATATCAATAATAATGACTCGGAACCTCCTAACCAGGATCAAAGTCAAATTACAAAATATAAATATTTTTTTAACAATCTAACCCATGCTTTAATTAACGTTTTTAATTAAGTAGATATTAACATAGAAAAAGTAATGTGCTTAGAAATAAAAATCTGTTTTTACAACTTCAGGATAAGATTTCTATAACGCAGAAATGTAATGTAGTATACAAACGTGATTATTATGACTTTAGAAAGTGTAACGTGGGCCACACCTTTCAACAACTAAAAAGCAGAGTAAAACACAAAAGTGACGTTAAATTAAAATTCAAAAACAGGTCAAGCGGCCTTGAATTTCATGTTCAATCTACTAAACATAATATTGATTTTCAAAATCCTAGTATTCTGTATATTGAAAACCATTCAAAAAACATAATTTCACATTAGGTAATAACCATAACTGTATGAATTTCCGAACGGGCGTCGAAAACTTAAGCAGTATTCAAATCTAGGCAAATTATTTTATAAAGTAATTAATTACCGATTACCAATTACTGCCCAAAGAAGTAATTGAATTACAACATTTTCAATTACCCAAATGAAATAGTAATGCAATTACCAATTACTTGGTAATTGTAGTTGCGCAACATAAATTGCTTTTTCAATTACTTTCACTAAAAATTGTTGTCGTATATTTGTATTTAGTAGTATTTAGGTAGCCATATGCTAGTACATCGTTTTAAAAAAGCAAAATAAAATTAATAAATAATAATTATGCACCAATATTATATAATAAAGGTATTTGTTATAAATTATAGCTAAAAAAAGAAATTATATTTTACTGTAGTTTATTCTGTACTTACCATAGACATATTTTCCGCTTCTAGCACAATAATTATGAGCAAGCTACAATGCTACATCCTGCACAGCCTACACTACATAAAACACAACACTTACACATATCATCTACAAACATACGCGCCTGCACCAAATATGTGTTTGCTCGTGCACAAAACTAGCTTTTACCGGACTAGTCACAGAAAATCACAAACCATTTGTAGGTATATTGCTTTAGAAATGCCCTATTTCCATTTGCTTAACAGTAACTTAATAAGGCCTTATCTTAGTTTTTGCGATCTTAAGATTTAATAACCAATCGAATTAGTAATTTAGTAATTGAATTACCATAATGTAAGTAGCAAACTACTTCCGGGATTGAACTGTGTCATTATTGAGGTCTAAGAACTTAACGTTTCGCCCACTTTCGTAAGGGCAGGAAAAAAAGCAAATGAGCACGGTAACTCAACGTGTAAACGAAGCCAGAGGCGAAACGTTTTTGCAAGGGAAGGGATAGAAGAGCACGGTAACTCACCGTGTAAACCACGTCAGAGGCGGGGCATAAGAATTAGCGCTTTCCATATAGAAAGAAGGGGAAAGCCATCGTCCCGATTGAAATTGTTAGGGTGTTTGTAAATCTCAATGGTTTCGCGAATCTTTCGGCTAAAGAAGAATGGGGATTTGCAGATAATGGAAGTTTCATCAAACAAGATCATATGGCCGGTATCGTATTGGTGTCCGGCGATGGCCGATGATGAAACGAGACCCGACTTGACACAGCGCTGGTGCTCAAAGTTGCGAGTTTTTACTGAACGTCCTGTTTCACCAGTGTATACAGCGTTACAAGAGCAAGGGACTATATTAAACATCTTTAGATGACATAATGTTTAATTTATCTTTAGAAGAAGGAAGAACCTGTAAAATTTTGCTCAAGGGTTTGAATACTGTTTTGATGTGTTGTTTTCGAAGAAACTTTTTTCTCGCCCTTCTTCCAATCGTTAGAAGAGTTTCGCCTCTGGCGTGGTTTACACGGTGAGTTACAGTGCTTACCTATCCCTTCCTTTGCGAAAGAGTTTCGCCTCTGGCTTGGTTTACACGTTGAGTTACTGTGCTCTTTTGCTTTTCCTCATGATGAAGCCCCATACGAAAGTGGGCGAAAAGTTGAGTTCTTCGACCTCAATAATGACACGGTCCAATCCCGGAAGTTGTTTGTTATTTAATGACAATGACCGTGAAAGCCTTCGAAATCATCTTATCAGAATGTAATTCAATTACTGCTAGTAATTTCAATTACCACTAGTAATTCAAATATTTCTAAAGTAATTTAAATACTTTAGAGTAATTTAATTGCTTAAAAATAATTGAGTCATTTAATGTAGTAATTAATTACTTTCAAAAAGGGGTAAAAGTAGTTGTCAAGTACTTTTTAGCAAAAATAGCAATTACCAATTATAATTACGGTATTTTGTAAAGTAATTCAATTCAATGACAAATCACCAAAAAGGAATTCAATTAGTAATTTAATTACAAAGTAATTAATTACTGTCCAGCTCTGGCAATATTACACGTACCTTATTAGCTTTAAACCTAGGATTAATTATAACAATAACAATAATACTCTCTTTGCTGTTGTATAGCATACTTGTGCGAGTTTTCTTTAAAGTTCTCTGTTTCAAATTTCCCGCTATCACTATTTGATAATTTTCGAGTTGTTTGGTTACTATCCAAAAATGACACTAACTTTGATTTTCTAAATGGATCACCTTATATATTTTATGTTTTTCCGAATCTAAAAGTCAAATTGCATACAACGGTCTTGCAAAATTTTCATGTTTTAAACAAAGAACTGGAATAAATCTGTTCTAAGTGACTCTAGCAACTAATAATAATAGCTATTTTATCAATGAAGTCAATAATAAGTCCTTAATAAAAGAATAACATTTGCTAATCGCGTTTTAAAGAAAAAGTTATTTTTTTTAAATTGCACCTACTAAGGGCCATTTTTCCATTAAACAGCAAATTTAATTACCAATCTAACGATATGCATCATGCAATACTTGATCTTTATCTAAAATGGAAAAATAATTAATTATAATATATAAATAATTATTATTTTTTTAATATTACTGTGTAATACCTAAGCAAATTCGGCAACACTGTTGTATGTAATTTGAGTCGTAGATTGCGAAAAACATAAAATATATAGGATGATTCATTTAAAAAATCAAAGTTATTGTTATTTCCGGTGAAACCGGAATTCTTTGTTTATACTTGTATGTCAATCCGAAATTATGTCTAGTATCATTGTATCAAATTTCATCCAAATGCATTCATAAGCAACAGAGATAGAGGCATGGCCCTGGTCTCATTGTCACCGGGTATACGAAAATTTACTAACTCTACTTTTATAAGTAACCACGCCTTATATTTTATAAATTCATTATAACCATTAAATATATTGTAGTTTGCCTTGGTAAAGAAATAAAGTTTCCGAAATATTACTTAGAAAAACGGTCTCGTTTTGAATTGGTGCCCTGAAAAACGAATCAACCAGTTATTCGTTATTGTCTGACAGTACTATAAATATGCCTATCATTTCCTGCTGACTGCAATTCTGCAAAAACAGTTCAAATGGTATTTTTGTCCAACGTTTTCTTAGTTTACAATATTGGTAACATTATGCCCATGCGTATGGAGCTCTTGTTTTATTTCATAAATTTTCAGGACTACCATAAAATTACATACCGCTTTTTTCTCTTAGTGTAAAATGCAGTTCTTCTGACAGGTAAAGCTTGGATCGTCTGAATGCACTCCTTTGAGTGTTTTTTTTTAAACTTGACCTTTTCGTTATTAAGTATTTTCGTATAGTGTGCACCTTATGCTATCTGTTCTAAGAGATGAATTAATAGTTAAATAGTCTTCAGATTCTTTGTTTGCTGTATTTTCATTTTGGCTTTGACTTACACCTGCTCAGCATGACCATTTAAACATCCATAACGATCCGAAGCATTCAAACAGTAGTTTGTGGTTTTGGTTTGTTTAGCTTGTGGCTTATCGTAGTATTTCTTATGTCCAGGTTTTTTATTTTTAACTAATTTCGAACCCGAATCGAGAATTGAAGTGGTGTCTTTGTTATTTATTAACGTTTGTTTTGAGTCGGTACTGATAATTTAGCTGTAAATATTGCAATTGCTGATTTTAGTCTAATTGTTGACTGTTTTCTATACGCATAGCTTCATTGTAAACATAGGACATACTGTTCTTTTCTATAGCACCTGATAGTATTTACAAATAAGCAAAAGGCTGTTACTTCCGACAACATGCTTTTTGACTCTGAGGTCACACGATTTTTTGTTTTCTTAGGTACTGGTATTAATCAGATTTATTGTTGCACGATAAACTTTATCCAAGCTTTGAATTACATAATTTTTCAACTGACCTCAACGTGCACTTTTGTTACATTTGGTACTAACTCTACAAAACACAAATTTGATGTGCAATCAGGACCATACCTCCCTGAGAAACAACAATTAGCCATTATACCACAATATGCCATTCACTACATTCACCTAAACATATACTACTTATACTACAACAAGAATTGTCTGAGTTATCGAGTCTGTCTAATCATTTAATTAAAAAGGGATGACAAATTAAACACAACTATATTTTTCCAGATTTACATATGCATAGGTTACTAACAATATTGCTAACCTTTTGCGTTAGTTTGGTCGAGAGGTCTTGAAGCAACGTAGGCGTCGATAAAGAGGCACAGAAGTAGGCGGTCAGTGCGCTTCTGACGAACTTCTCCAGCAACCCTCCAGTACCAATCTCCTGTGCTGATGACCATCAGTGCTGATAAATCGAACATTCCATTTATGCCACGGTAAACGCCCTGTAGAGCAGTGAATGCAATATTTACAAAATGCAGTTGCAACGATTTTTTATTGTATACAAGAAAACCACGTTAGAGAATCCTCATAAAACTCTGATATGGGGAAAATTCTATAAATAACATTCTATTAAATTTGGTTAATGTTCAGTGGCCTTCAGTGCTAAATAACTTATACATCTATCTCCAGATGAAAAGCCTGATTGCATATTTTGCGCAGGCAAGATTTTTAATAGTCAGAACTTTCTTATTGTTTCTAAGGATGTTTTAAAATTAATTTGAATCAATATGTTAATTTCATCTCTTCACTGGATTGTCAATAACTAAAAATGTACAGTATATGGATCTCGTAAATAGTAAAGAGTATAAAGAGATAGAGATTAGTCAGATTAATAAAGAATCTCAGCATTCTTAGATTATATTTTTATAACTCAATACGTTATAAACAACATTAAATTAATGTAGATGTGCAAATAGAACAAAAAGCAAACCCAATGCCAATGCCAGTATCGACTAGACACAAGGCCGAAATGTTGTGACGTCACGATCCCTTGGCGTCGCTTGAAGTAGGTGGGTTAGTTAATAGTTGTGACCTGAAGACGTGCAGATCACAGGTACACTTTAATTGAAATTATGGATTATAATTGAGCTTGTTGTAATAGACTTCGTGATTTTGTTAATGTTTGTGATGCGAATTATTTATCGTCAGTTTTCTACAATTCACCACGTAAAAACTTCTACCAACAGGTCATTACATTTTCTCATAATGGCGAATTGCTGGCGCTGTAAAACACTATTGAGCGAATGAAATAAATACAGTGTACAATTATATACCATACTTGTGCAAGTGTTTTCCTGGCATCTATTTTCATCATGTGAATAAGCGTTTCTGTGTTTCCAGGAAATTATAAGGGTAAATAAGATAGGTAACTCTTGTAGGTTCAATCAAAAATTAAAGCAAAATGAAGGCGGTTAAAACTTACCTACCTTGGGTATGTACGTATAAATTTTATCTTGGGATTTTTAGGGTTAAACGGCGATAAAAAAATATGTAGTGCTACTAAATTCATATTTAAGTCGATTATAAAGGAGGAAATATGGTCAATAGATACGTCTTATAATAATAATGGTCTTCAAAATTACGGTTTTCTACTTTGGAACTTCGTTTTCCATTACAAATAATGCAACTGGACTGCGACTAAGGGCTCAGCCAAAACTGGTTACTTCGTTTCCACAAAAGGCCTTATTTTTAAAATTATAAACACTCTGTACCCATGCGATTTAACCGACAGCACGGAAACGTAAAAATCTGCCTCTGTTGACGTCAAGCCGGAGAGCTTAGGCCTTGTCTCCAGTCGGTAATGGTCAGCCACAGTATTGCTGCTTGTGTAATTTGACTATATTAAGGTTTTAGTGTAGCAGGATAAAAATCATAAAAGATAAGTGAAATTGTAAAATTTGTACTTAGCTAAATTGTTTCTCTTTTGTATAAACGAAAACGTTTAAATTTTGTAATTGTAATTGTAATTTTTTCAGTTGATGTTTATGTAGGTAATAATAACATACTACGAACAAAGGCATTTTTAAAATATACTTGCTTGAAGATTGCGTTAAATTCTGTTTGCATAACAAAAACCATTTGGCTTTTGAACCTCCAAAACTCATGTAAACACCATTTATATGTAGTAAAAATAATCCACATGAAAACGAAATGTTCTAAAACAAATAATCGTGTGCCACTGCGTTTCATTATTTTGAATGTAAGCTATGTTTTTTTACCAAGCTTACAGCTGGTGTGTATTCACAGAAATAGATAGCTTCGCGTTATTTCGATTAAAGCCACACAGGTAAGGTAAGTAAAAAAGAAAAATTGATAAAAGCAACACTTCATAAAGTTGATGAAAATTACTTCAAAATTAGATAAAGTGCAAGCGACACGGGGTTGATAAGAAAATGGAAAAGGTTAAGAGATACTTGAGTGCCGAGATCAATAATGAAAGAGATATTATAGAAACTGGAAAAATAGGAAAATTCGATAAAGACAAACCTACCATACCGAAAGTCGCATCTATGGAATTGAAAATAAGAATGCTAACGAAAACGAAACACCTCAAAAATGCAGACCTATTGATAATAGGGGGCTATCAAAAAAATATGCCGACAAAGAAAAGAAACGATCAAATATTGTTACGGGCAAGGCGACGTATTTCGAGTTAGAACCATTTTGCGTAATTTTTGAATGATCCGCACTGTCCTTCTGATTTTGTCCGCTTTTGTGGCGACAAGCCCGCCTGTGTACTGCTGTCTCGATCCTGTCAGAGTTTAAATGCCTCTCTGTTTAGCCCCTGTTTAACTGTGGGGTAAGTTTCGCGTGTTTATTTGGGCTTGCTTTCTTATTCTTGTCGAGTCGGTTTAACGTTTCGGGATATTTCTAGCTGTTTTTCATGCTGTTCTGTTTTAACCCTTCCATGAATGTTTCTGTACCGAGTGGTTTTGTTTTGACCCGGCCATGATTACAGAGCCGTTTCGTGTGGTACCCACCATGTTCCCGTATTGAGATGTGTGAGCCTCTTGATTCCGTCATGTTCTTGTCCCATGTCTTACACGTGCTGTTAGAGATCAGTCTGTTGATTTCGTAAGCTGCCGTTTGTCGCGTTCGAGAGTAGGCCTTGGCCTATTTCGGCGTAGGATTTGCTGAGTGCATAGAGGAGTAGCTATGTCTTTGATTTCCAATTTTATTGTTATGAGATATGATAATGGCTCTGACAGGATCCCTTTAGGGTTTTGCGAATTTCACCTTCTTATTGTGTGATAATTTGACTTTTGTTTTTGTACATTGTATCTTGCGTTGTGCAGATGCCTTGGAAGACAGCACTTAAGGTCCAACTGAAGTTTAACTTGTTAGTAATAACATTTACTTTAGTCACCTATGTAGGTTTTTGTATTTAACGTAGCTATTATTGTATTTATACGTTCGACTGCTATATTTTTAAAACCTATGTTTATTGATGCACCCAGCGTATTTAAAGTTGGTATCCAAGTGCTATACTATGACTGATACATTTTACTATGATTGCTTGCGTTTCGTTACTGCTCTGAGTTTTAGCTTGGTATAGATATTTCTTACATTTCAAATTACTGCGATTTTGGTTAAACTTTGAGTTTATGTGGTCTCGTTTTTATCTGAGCACAGTTGTTCTACAAAGGCTTATTGACGTCCTCTTTGTATTAATGAATAATTTAACCTTTTGTAAGGATCTACAGGCCTTCACTGTTTAGCTAGTCGGTCCTCAAATGTGTCCATGTAGTCACGATGGTTTTATCTTGGATTTAAATTTGGTATGACTATGTGAAAAAACGAATTGAGAATAAAAATGCTAATAAAGAAAAAATGGTAGGTCGATACAGAACCTCAAGGACGAAATACAATAGGGAAAAGAAATTTGAGCGCACTAAGACATGAAAAGAGAAGTGTAAGAACTCATAGCAGAAGGATAGCAAAATATGAAAATATAAGACAAAAAAGGGAAAAGATCTTTGCCCTAAAGTGAAGCGAAAAAGGATAACCAAAATTATAAATGTAGAAGAAGAAGGCACGATAACCCCGGCTATGAAGAAGGATGAAATAGAGGTTTATGAAACGAAATACAAACACACAAAGAGCATACAACGCAAAGGACAAAATACGCCACTTTCAGTGAATGGAAGCTAATTAAAACTGCTAGAGGAATTTCAAAACAAAGATTGATTGCAAAGCATAACAGAAAGCAAGAGACAGGCCAAGGAGTAGAAAGATTATCAAGTAAGAAGAGTGTATGATAATAGTGGGATACGGACCAAAGACGACAAAAAGGAAGAAAATGATAGTTCTTTAAATATCTATAACAAGAAATAGATAGAAACACTAAAGAGTAATTATCACTATTATCTGGATGTAAAAATAAGCAACACTAATGATAAAATTGATGGTGTTTAGGAAAACACAGCGGAGAAAAGACAGTACGAACGGAGAAATATTAACGCATTCGAACAGGCTTATTAATCGGTAATGGCCACTTTAGAAACAAAGATATACATAAAATACCAAAGGAGCGACTAGAAATTAAAAATCTTTTTCAAACTACTTCTTAATAAACAGAAATAGAGAGTGGCCATTATCTTTAAGAGAAAAATACACCACCAATATCTGTAGACAAATTAAAAACCATAACTACCACAACGTAACACGCGATTTGTTTTGCAAAGCTAAATACCTTGCTCGAAAGTTTAAACACAGAAACCGCTAGATTGAAAACAAAAAATACGTCATGGCAGCCAACTCTACAGGGATAATCCAAACGATCGTGACGTTCTGATAATTTTTGTAAATATCAGATAGAACTAGAAATAGCACCATCTGCGGTGAAAGATTCCACACGGGAAGATAAAAGAAAAGACAGAAAAAAACAAAACTGAAAAATAAGACGTCAGAGACTAAAAAATCAGAAATGAAAGAAAAACCGGTATTTCTACACGAAAAAGGGCACGGAAGGTGCGTGGGAATACTTTAGATATCAATTTTAAAGGCAGTGGAAAATAGTTGTAGGAATAACAAATAAAGAAATTAAAGGAATCGATTGGGGAACAGTAACACTAAAAAATGACAGTAAAAAGAAAGAAATCCAAATAAAAAAAATACTCAGTGCAAAACAGGAAACAAATTGTAAAGAACAAAAAATAAAAATTGGACAAAAAAGCCATAATTAAAAGAAGTCACAGTGAAGGAGGATAAGATAGTGCAAAGCAGAAAACCATACACAAGGGTAGTTTCGAAGGAAAAAAAAGGAACCGAAAACAAAAAGCATAAGGTACAGTGACAAATTGATAATAAAGATAATATAACAAAAGAGAAGATGAATAAAGTTGTGCAAACAGGAAGAGCTTCGGAAAAAGAAATGTGACAAATAGGTATAATCTTGCCACAAAAATCATAGAAGAAAGGCAAATAGAACTATTAGAAAGAACACTGGAAGATACTTAGTATGGTTTTAGACCAAACAAAGGAGTACAGGCTGCCATCTTCGTCCTCAGAAAAATTAGTAAAAAGGCAATACAACTAGAAAGAAACGTACTGCTATAGTATACTAACAAACACAAATTATTGTCCTGAAAAGTTTTTTGAAAAATCAAAAATAAACATTTTTCCCATATGATGCCGACTTTTTGGCAATCACTGTATAATCCGCATGCAAAGTATCATCTTCCTCCAATAAATAGTTTTTGAGTTGTACCGGCAACAGACATACAGACAGACAGGCGGACAGACAGACAGGCAAACAGACAGAAGACAGACAGGCGGAACTGATAAAACCTATTTTTCGCCATTTAGACACCCCGAAACGTGAAGATCTGAATAAATCTTGGGAAGCGATGTTTTCGCGATTACAATACTTCCTTCGTCTTTTAGACGAAAAAGGTAAAATTGTTGCGAAACAATATACATAAACCAACTCAAAAGACGACTAAGAAAAATATGGACAGAAGTGCAAAGAGAAGCAGAAAACAGAGAAATAAATTGGGAAGGAGTGAATAAACGACGCAAGACAGGAAAAGCAGGAATGAGATGTGAAAACGGGTACCGAAATGATAAAACCACCAGAAAAGGGGAAAAAGGGCATATAGCTTTCAGAAGAGTGCATATTATACTCTGTCAGTTTCCCATTTACAAGATCCTGTAATGTGTAGTCTTATCTTATACACACTGAATATATTCCAATCGCCACACTGAATACCAGAAAAAATCAATATAGAATCTCTAAAAATTGTCACTATTACCTTCTTAAGGGGGCATCTATAACGAGGCGTAAAGCTGTCGAAGTAAGAACCCCACAAAGAGCCGCCGGATTCCAAAAGTGCGCAATACTTGTTCGACTTGAAATTATGAAAGGGCTCGCAGGAGTCCAAATTTTCCTTAGACTTGCATTTGTTGACATGAAATATCGCCTGAAAGACGTATGAATAATTTCAAGTTTTTGAAACAGTTGAGTACTTAGTTTACTTTAAATACCTTAGCATCGCCGGCTATGTCTTCATTAACAGTAAATGTTGTATTCAGCCATAGTTTAACACCTTCCACTCTTGTTCCCTCCAATTCATAAGTGATGGGGGCGCTGTGTCCTGGACAAGTACCGTCGAATCTATCAAAAGTAACTTGTTTTGCTCCCTGTAACATTAAAACTATCGTTGAGAAAGGGTGTCCGAAAAATAAGTAAAATAAAATACCAGGGAAAGCAGCTGCGGTATGGAAGAAACCGAAGCAATTAAAACACATGGAAAAATCAGAATTGAACGTACTTTCATGCTGAATCAATTGCAGCAACTGTTCAACAGAAATACTCACATGACTCGCGTAATTAATGAAATTTGTTGGGGATCTTGATGTCCTTTTATTGAAATTGCTATCTGATTCTGCAACCACCTATTAGGTTATATGAAACGGCAGTTCCAGGAAGCTGTTTAATCGCTATTTAATTAATGCAAAGGTAATGTCCTACTGTTCAACTAGATATGACGGAATTTGAATTTCAATCAAGGCAAAACAATATTTACTACTCGTAGCTTTATAATTAATTGTCTCGCTCTATTAAAATTAGTCACTGGAAAAAATAAGAAAACAGTATGATCATCTACTAGGTGAGTTTTTTAAAGTGTTACAAGGCGATATCTCGAAAACGGTTTAAGATATTTTGATGAAATTTTGGTGAGGTAGTACGCAGATGGGAGACATATTTAAACATATTTATGAAATTTACTCCTCCTCTGTTTTGAGAAGTGAGGGGTAACTTTGGAATTTTAAATTGGATGACGTACTTTTGTTTATAAATTCGAATCTACGTTAAAACTACGTTTGTGTACAACTTTTTTACTTTCTTTTACGATAAAGGAAGTATTGGATTCGCCCCAAAAATTCGAAATTGAGTTTTCAACAGATCTTCACGTTTTCGAGTCCCCTAAACCCAAAAAACATGTTTTTGTTCTTGGCCTGTCTGTGTGTGTGTGTGTGAACAGAATATCTCAAAAACGAAAAGAGATATGACGGTGAAACTCCACATATAAGATTTTTGTACTATGTAGATGAGACAGCAAGCTTTTGAAGGAAATCGCATAACCGAAAGTAGGTGTTTACTCTTGTGATTTTTGAATTTTTTCGATTTTTTCAAAAACGGCTCTAACTATTTTTTCCAAAGTTTACATTTTGATTACATTTTTAATGTGTATTGATGTGAGGTAGCTGATTTTCCAGTTGAATACTTCTAAAATGGGTTTATTTTGTTTTCTTTTCTATTTTTTTATTAACTCCTATTTTAAATAGAACACCGGGTATATTATTACATTTTGAATTTAGCTTACAATTTTAGAGAAAATTTGTCTCTTCAACTAACGCTCTATTTGTACCGTTTTTGTAGAATTTGTAATTTTTGAAAATTTTGACAAATGCTTAAAATGAAAAATTTCTTCTATTCCTTTGTCTGTGATGTTGAAACAACACTAAAATAATATATAGCGTTAGTGGGTTTTACTCTTTCGATGTTCTTACTTATAGTAAATTATGTTTTAATAATTTTATGATCACCACCGTAGGCTATATTCACATAGTTTCTCATTTTCAAGCAGTCCGTGGGGATAAATTCCTTAGTTCTCCAAAAATTAACCATATAGAAACATGCTTACACTACATGATAAGGTCATTTTTAATTAGAGCAATTTACTACAATGGTACAGCATTGTGACAAAAGAAATTTCGAAAACAGGAAGTTCCATCATTCATTCTAATCATATAGCTAATGTTTGTATCGCAATTATTTTGAAGGCTGCAATTTTTGATTATTCATAGAATGTAGATTTTCTCTATCCCTCTCTCTCTCTCTGCTCTATCTCTCACCCTTTCTGTACCCCTTTCTTAGTTTTGTTCTAAATTAAAAATTGAATAAAACAAATATAAGTAATTTTATTATTAAACTATGAAGTCCCTTAATCATTCGTTGCACGGGCTAGGCCTTTCAAGCCCAATCTGTGGTAGTTTCTATTTTTAATTGATTATCAACACCTTTATTATATTGTCGTATTTAGGTGAGATGGCTTACTTTTTTAAGTTGCATTTTTAAAATAATTAGAGGAAAAGGATAACCGTCAAATTCACAACTTATCGAAAAATGCTTCAGAAGTTTACGTATGCCTCAGGAATGGCAAGTCTTTGCAAAAGTGATAAATCAAGTAAAACCAAAATAATTATTACAATAAGCTAGGGAAGCAAAAATTGCAATAACCTCGTTTGATTATAGACGCCTCGGTTTGTTCTTCCTCAGTTACTCCAATAGTCGAACCGACAGTTGGCATACTTTTCTCGGAGAGTGTCTACCTGTCACTCATCTCTTTATGTTATCTTGAAACTTTTCAAGAAATCAAGTTTTGCTTTTACAAATTTTTTGTTTAGTAAATCGATAGAGGAAAGAACTAGCACGATCTCCTATGTAAATATCCTGTAGTTTCTAGTAGAAACAAAAGATCACCAGCGGATTTTAGTTCGAGGGCTTTAATTTCGTTCCACTTTTTCCTGTTGCCTTTTTCTACTTTTCATATTGTTCGTTTTCCCGTGGCTTTCGGTTTTCCTTGCTTTATCTATCTTGGGATTTTGTCGTGGTTTCTTTTCAAAGCGTGACCAACTCATTTAAATTTCCTTGCCATTAGGCATTAGAAAAACATCCTCTAGTCAGTTGTGTAATTCCCGTATTATTCTTCTAATGCCAATAGGATGTTTTAGCGGAGCTACCTAATGGCGCAAATATAAATCGTCTTGCCAAAAACTTCAATAACAAGCGCAATTCGGTGCTGCAACTGTGCTAGCTAAATCAGTAGGCGTTCGACTTAAACCATGACGGGATGTATTAAAGCAGAATTTATAAAATCAAAAACTGCGCCTACAGCAGGTTTTGAAAACTTGCTTTCTTGATTTCACTGCCGATATTCCGAGGTGTCGTTGCAAGAGCGTGTCTAATCTTTATGAATACAAAGCACTACGCAAGAAGCGGCATAATTACGCAAGATGAAAAAGGTCCACCTCGATTACACCAACTACACGTAAACCCCTTTCAGATAAGAAAGGCGAGGCCGAGTTCCAACCACATCCCAATGAGCCAACCCGCGGACCCAAGGCGAGCAATGAACGTTGATGTAACCGGCCGGGAAGTCTGCAATCAAAACCGAAGTCCAAGATCCTAATTTTCTAGATGCAGAAAAATAGTGCATTGTGCCTCAAGAATGCTTCGTATTCCTTCAGGCAGCCGTTAAATCATAAACCCTTTTTACTTGCGTGAAAAGGGGCTATATAATGTAAAGATGGCCGGGCGCTTAGATTATTGTGAATTCAGACATTGATCGAATCCCAGTTCGTTCACCCGCTTACGCATTTCTAACATATTGACAATCTGCAAGATCTGCTTTGAGTAATTGTAACTCGTGCGTTGATTTTAGCATTTTCGCGTAATTATTAAAGTGTTGTATACGCACATTCTATATAAATAACTGTAGTAAACTGCTTTTATTCTTGTTCTCAAATAAAAATAATTGTTATTGTAGTCTATACTGTGTATAATTTCGTATTTACTAAAGGAAAAGCAACCTCCACATTGGCAACGTAACCCTTCAATGTATATGGCCCTCCGCGTCATCTCTGTTTGTCCAGAGTTGATTAACGGTATTTCGTTTCCATCGCTTAGGTGATTGCAAAACTATTTCTATATCGTCAGAAAACGCAAAAATAATATATTACACAATAAGTTTAGAAAAGTTCAGTTTTTACTAAACGATATAGCTTGATTGAGTACGAGCGAGCAAGCGAGTGAGTAACTTAAAGAGCTATTTAAGTTTAGTAAAACTGATTTTCTTACGAAGTGTGTATACTATTTTTCACATTTTGTATAGATATATACCACATGTTCATTAAAAAAGGCGGCTGTGGAAATTCAAACGTATAAACAATATCTTGGTGGTACAGTAAGTATATGTCAAATTTGAGGTTATCAGGTTAGGTTTTCCGTCAGTTTTGACACAGACTGACGCAGAACCTAACCTACTAACTTCGAATTTGACAGTGATGTTACCATATAGTAAAGTGACATTTCTATGCACCAAAGACTTTAGTAAAATAGCACATTATTATACAAAATGCGAAAAAATAAATTATTAGGTCTATCTTAATATGTGTCAAGTCTGTCATTAACTTTCTACTGTTATATTGCGCCACAATTGTAAAATGATGTTGATCCAACTAATGGCTCCCTCTTTCTATATTAGTAAAAAAAATGTCTATGGTGACATTTCTACGGTTTCGTATATTCGTAGTTCGTTCTGGCGAAATAGTCAGCATAATTTTATACAAATTTTTAATATTTTTTTTTAATTTGGACTGCGATCTAGTGCATACACTGGAGGATTCTTGACTTATACTCATAATTGCGATGAATGATCGTGATTGTGTTGCGATGGGTAATTAAAAAAAAGTGTAGTTAAAGTATTTTATTAACGGAGATAACGAATTATTAACGGAGATAACGAATTAATTATGCAACTGTAAAGCCCCGTTTTACAAGAGCGTTTAATAATTATTAACTACTTTTGGACCACGATATATGCCAATTGAGGCAGGTATAAACTACCATTATCTCGTTGGAGCGTGTGGTTGGCGATAACAGCCGCTTGTTTTCCTGGCTCGAACGCGTCGATCCTAGCGAGGGCTTTCCTGTTTCGATTTTGCTAGCAGACAAAGCAGTCAGCTTTTGCTTTAATTGACAGCGCCGCAAGGATGATGCTAGTCAAAAAAGTCTGCACAGATTTAACTAATGAAAGATCACTTTGGTGATAACCCGCGAACCGCCGTTCTCCAGCTTTAGGTGAGATTTCTTCTGGCTTATTTTTTTTCCTTTACTAACTTCCGTGTATTGGCGTTTAGGCGGAAAAGAAGGGCAAGCAAAGTGCCACCAAAGGATAGACTAGGGGCTATAAGCACTCGCAGAGCGTAAATCGCGGCACCTGCGGCGCAATTTCTTTTAACAAATTGGGGTCCCGATAATGTCTTCGAATTAACTGGCGTCGAGGTCGACTTATGAGACGTGCAGAGGTCAATCATTATCTACAAGGATTCTCCCATCACGATATTGCGGCGCACTACCCCCTCAAGATGCGACCTGCTTGTGTATTATGTAAGTACAACTTAATTCAGCGTTTTTTATCGTACTGGCGGATTGCCGCATAAAGAAAATAACAGCTAACTTAAGGCCTTAGGTGTTTACAACTGTTACGTACGCGATCATATTTTTTTTTAAATTGCAATTGACGCTTATTGCGTGAATCCTAATTAATCTCAATTGCTGAATTTGTATGTACTCCTTATTAGTGCAGACGCAAATGCCAGAGTAGCGTTCCGCACAATTGTGATTTTATTGTAATTAATTCCTTTGCAGTTATCATAAATTGGTTACTTTGCCTATGAAATTATTTAGTCAATAATCTAGTATAGTTGTTTGACAATTATCAGCCATTAGGCTACAGTGGTATTGCACTTGTTGCTAGTAATTATTTAATTGAGTAAATGTCCCCATGCTAACAATTTGTTTTATTAATATATTTTTCTACCACGTTCCCGTCTGCACGATTGCAATGTCAACAGCATAAGCGCCAAAGGTAGGTGGTGGGTTTACTAGCTGCATTCGTATCGGTTGTGAAGGCAACCAGGCGCCCTAATTTTTTTTTGAATGTTGGAAGTAGTTTTTGTGGAAGCCGAAAGGATCTGAACCTATTCCTTGCGCACGCCACAAATCTATCGAAGATATCTGAGCTAGTCCCGGCCGTGTGCGCCCTTATTCAAAGGGGTTGCACACGAAGATGGCGCCCAACGTGGGGCCTGATTAGGAACGTTTTTAGAAGTGTTGTTTGAATTTGGGCAATGAGGTTGGCGAATTAACTTCTTTGGTCATCATTAACTAGTAGGCTAGGGCAGATAGGTTAATTAGATACGATAAGGCTTAAGGATCTAGCGAGTAATCTGCTACCTATTTTTAGTGTTAATTATAGATGGGAAAAATTAATTATCAGTAGTAGCATAGGCATTTGCATTTTAAATTCGTTAACTGGCATCATGTTGCGTGTAAATTGTTTAATTTCGGACGAGTTAGATTGGGAATTATTATCGCGAAATGTTGACCCTGCAGGTCGCAAGGTTGAAGATAAACGAAAGTTACTTCGAGCTCAAATAAATTTGGAAAAATGTGAGCCTGCCCGCGTTTTACAATATTCAGACGTTGCATTTGATGTGCCTACCGAATTAGAAAGTTGCAAAGTTAAGCTGTCGGAGTTGGCGAATTTGATTGGAAATTTTGAAAATAAACCGCAGACGTCGGAATTTAATCGTTTAGAAACTAGATTAGGGCATGTATTACGCCGCGTAAATTATTTATCTGGCAAAACCAATGAAACGACTAAGTTAGAATGGCAGACAGTACGTGATAGGTGTTTAGAGCTATTTGAATCGTTATCTGAAGTAGGAGAAAGCGACGTCATGCAACAGAACGATTTACTTTTACTGTTGGAGCAATCGCAATTAGCAAACATTTTTGCTGGCGGTGAAATAGCGAGTAATGTTCCACTAGAGAGGGAAAATAAATGTAATTTAGAAACCACGATAGCTGCTTCGGTTCCCATTCATGAAGGTTTGCCTTCAGCAAGCAATTTTCCTGGACCTCATTCTCGGTACACGACTTCAAGCAGGGATGGTCTAGCTAATTATGGTCTTGCTTATACTACAGCCGTCAGTGCGTCGGCACAACCGCGGTTTAGCGTAAGTGAAATGATTCACAGCTCACCAGATCCTCCTTCGCGTCCGGTCGAATTTGAAGCGACAGTAGCAGCTGATCAATTCGCGTCAAGGCTGAAAGATGTAAACTTAGCGGACCCAGTATATCATGCGTTTCCGTCTAGTCGTTCAGTAAGTGTGTCCAAATGGAACCTTAAATTTAGCGGAAATACAGCGACACAAGGTGTTAGCTCATTTTTGGAAAGGGTTGAAGAACTTCGAGTAGCTCGCCATTTATCTTTTGATCAGTTGTTTAGAGAGGCGGTAGATTTATTTGACGATCAAGCGCTCATTTGGTTTCGATCGATTCGAAATAAGATTAATAATTGGCAGGATTTAGTAGGTCTTCTTCGCAGACATTATCAACCAAGCGATTATGATGATGTCTTATGGAATGAAATTAGAGCGCGTAATCAAGGAGCAGACGAACGCCCTCATATTTACATAGCGGTTATGCTAAATTTATTTAATCGGTTAAGTAAAACTCCATCCGCGGAGACGCAGCTTAAATACATTCGTCAAAATTTACAACCTTACTATTCCAATCATTTAGTGTTAGCTCGGATTCCTAATGTTGACGTATTAATAGAATTTTGTCGCGAGTTAGAAGAAACCAAGAACAGAAATAAAAAATTTAGACAAAACTTTACAACGGGTAGTACTCCATTGGAGCCGGATCTGGCTTATAGACCCACTAATAACGTGAAGCGTCAGGTGAATGGTATAGCCAGAAATAAAAATAGTACATTCGACTCATCCCTCTCGCGTTCCTTAACATTTAGAGGTAAATCGTTTGCAAGGGCGAACCAAAATTTAATTTGCTGGAATTGTAGACAACCAGGGCATACGTATCATAGATGCGAGGCAGAGCGTACTTTTTTCTGTTATGTATGTGGAACCCCGGACACAAGCTTCTCAAATTGTTCAAAATGTAAACAACGGTTACCAAAAAACGAATGAAGACTGGTTTCGTTCCCAGCCAACGAACAATCAGTCGTAAACCATTAGTGGCTGATGATTGGGATAAATGGTTAGGCCATGTTAAAACTTTTCATCATACATCCCGGTTGAACTCTGTTTTTTATCACCGCAAATTAGATAATCGTCCTTTCGTATTAGTAAACATTCTGGGTACTAGTATCCTTGCTCTTTTAGACTCAGGCGCTAATCAGTCAGTAATAGGGAGTCAAGGATTATTTTTGTTAAATAAGCATAACCTCAAAATGCGCGGATCTCCTGCAGAGATGCAACTTCAAACAGCAGATGGCGCGTATCAAAATATTTCCGGAATAGTAGAACTTCCTGTAACAATAGACGGAACCACTAAAGCTATCAGTGTTCTGATATCTCCAGATATTTCAAATTCTTTAATTTTGGGAGCGGATTGCTGCTATATGTTTGGCCTTAAAACCAATTTCAAACATGATAGTTTTTCAGTGTCAAGTCTGAGTACTACTAGAAAATTTATACATAGTAAAAATGATCTCGATTTGGAACAGGTTAGGGAACTAGAAGTAGTTATCAATAAGTTTCAACAAATAAGTGGTCCAGGCTTAGGGCTTACTCCGTTGGTGAGTCATCACATCGATACAGGCGATGCGAAACCTATTAAGCAAAGGTATTATCAGATGTCCCCGGTTATGTTAGAAGCCGTTAATAAAGAGGTAGATAAAATGCTTGCGCTTAAGGTGATACGAGAATCTTCTTCACCATGGAACTCTCCTATCGTGATGGTTAAAAAAAAAGATGGTAGCTTACGGTTCTGTTTTGATGGCCGACAATTGAACGCTGTTACTAAACGCGACGCCTATCCACTACCATACGTTAATGGAATCCTTGACCGTCTCAGAGACTCGCGATACCTGAGTTCTATAGACTTAAAAAAAGCTTTTTGGCAAATTCCTCTTTCGGACAGTAGTTGTGAGAAGACAGCCTTTACCGTGCCGGGACGAGGTTTGTTCGAATTCACAGTCTTACCCTTCGGCCTTAGTAACAGTCCACAAACCCTTCAAAGGTTAATGGATGATCTCCTGGGACCTCAGTTTCCTAACGTATTTGTATATTTGGACGATATCATCATAACTTCTAGTACCTTTTCCGAACATATTTTAACATTAACTAGAGTTTACGAAAGATTGCGAGATTCGGGTTTGATAGTTAATATCGATAAGTGCGAGTTTTGTAAACCTTCTTTAGCGTACTTAGGGTTTCTAGTAGACAAGGATGGATTACTCACGGATCCTTCTAAGGTAGAGGCAATTGTGTCATTTCCTAAGCCAAAAACGGTCACCGAGATTAAACGTTTCCTTGGCATGGCTAGTTGGTACCGTCGGTTTATTCAAAATTTCTCAACAGTTGTTTCTCCAATCTTAAGCCTTGTGAAAGGGAAAATTAAAAGCCAACGCGTTAAATGGAATAATGACGCCGAGCGATCCTTCCAACAGCTTAAAAGACTACTAGTTACCGCGCCTATATTGTCAAGTCCCGACTTCACGCGACCTTTCATTATTCAATGTGATGCGAGCGACGTAGGTTTGGGAGCAGTTTTACTCCAAGGCGAAGGCGAAGATGAACGCGTCATCGCTTATGCAAGCCGCACTTTAACAAACCCTGAAAGGAACTATTCGACAACTGAGAAAGAGTGTCTAGCTTGTCTTTTTGGGATTGAGAAATATCGACCTTATGTAGAGCTCACGCGATTTAAAATAATCACTGATCATTATGCACTCCTTTGGTTACACAAACTACAATCGCCCAGTGGTAGGTTAGCGAGATGGACAGCCCGTATGGCACAGTATAGCTTTGATATAGAACACCGTAAAGGGAAATTTAATGTAGTTCCCGATACTCTGTCGCGTGCCCCGACTTCAGTAACACAGATTAGTTCCATGTCCTTTACAGCTCCTGACCATTGCCCATGGTATAAGCGCATGATTGAACGCGTACAATCGTTTCCCGAACAGTACCCTTCCTGGAGAGTTGAGCAGGATGTGCTTCATAAGTTCATTCCCAACAAGCACGACATTATTTCAAATTTAATTGAATGGAAAATCGTGATCCCTAAATCTAAGCGTAAAGAGTTACTTCAGCAGTATCATGACGAACCAACTTCGGGTCATTTAGGGTCGTTTAAGACGTATCAAAAATTGGCCGAAGTTTATTACTGGCCTCAGATGAAATCGGACATAGCTAATTATGTACGGTCATGTAATATTTGTCAAGCTAGTAAAGCTTCTTCACAACTTCGTCCTGGTTTCATGGGTCGCCAGAAGCGTGTGAAGTACCCTTTTCAGCTTATTTCCATTGACCTCGTGGGACCTTTCCCTCGGTCTACAAAAGGTTATACCTCTTTGCTGGTAGTCACCGATTGGTTTACAAAATTTACGAAAATTCATCCCTTAAGGAAAGCAACGGCTTCCGCCATCGTCAAATTTTTAGAAAACGATGTATTTTTGATGTTTGGCGTGCCCCAAATTATCATGTGTGACAATGACCCTCAATTTGTAGGAGGGCTTTTTCAAAAACTTATTGACCGCTATCGTGTTCAGAAAGTATGGTATAACGCCGCTTACCACCCTCAAGTGAATCCCGTAGAGCGTACTAATAGGGTTATTACTACTGCGATACGTTGCTACGTCAAAGAAAATCATAGACATTGGGATACGGAGATTTATAAAATAGCGCATGCGATTCGCAACGCAGTACACGAAGTTACTGGTTATACTCCGTCATTTTTGAATTTTGGTGGTACCATTCCGGTTCAAGGCGATTATTATGGTAAACTACAAGAGTTAGGAGTAGATGATATATCGTTGGATACCCGCGAACGGCTCGCGAATGACGTTAATCAGCTCTCGCCCCTTTACAAGGATGTAGTTTTTCGCCTCAACCAGGCTTATGAACGGAATAAACGCCAGTACAATTTAAGGAAACGGTCGTTACGATTCAAAAAAGGCGATATGGTATGGAAACGCAACCCAGTGCTCTCCGACGCGGCCAAGGGTTTTGCAAAAAAGTTAGCTCCAAAATACATTCAAGCCAAAGTAGCTGAAGTGACAGGTTCGGTCACTTATCGTTTAGTAGATCTGAACGGTCGAAATTTGGGTGTTTGGCACATCAAAGATCTTAAGCAAAGTCATCGCGAAGTCAATGAGGAGTAATCCGTCGTGACGCATGTAATTATATGTCTACCATCGTGATTTAGGTATAAACTGATTTGACAACACTTAAAGTTGCGGAAGAGTCGCTTCCCCAACTTACAATTATCTTACTTGACCATTAGCATTAGGTTAGTTAGGTTAGTTAGGAATCTATAGTTTATAGGCAGTTTTCTTGAGTTCTTCTTCTAGTTGGTTCCTCATGTGGTATTGGAATGGTTTTGACCCTAGAGGTAATCACTCGATTGGTTACTTACTTACCTTGAGTCGTTGCATAGAACCTCTCAGTAACTGTGTCCTATGTGAGGCAGTTCTTATTAGTAGTTTTTTTATTGCGTATTTTGTTCTGTGTCCGATGTGGTGCAGACGTGTTATATTAATCAAGTATATATTTTTTCTTGGCCTGAGCCCCATTTAGGTGACGAGCTCTGCCTAGAACCCCCTGGCGCTTGCGCTAAAAGCCGTGCGAAGACTATGCATCTTAGGTTAGTTCCTTCCGTAGGGATTTAGTAAGCGTTTTGCTTATGTGTAGGAACATATATGATAGAGTCCCATTTATGGAGTCTCTTTTGAGTAAGTAGCTCAATCTGTGGCAATCAATACCCATCTAGGATCCTACAGAAACATTATGTTTTAATTTAGGTTATAGGGTTAGATAGAATTAGGTGTAGATAGTTTAGTTAAGGGTAAGGTAGTAATGGGTTTCACCTTTTGGAGTCCTTGACTGGGTTGTGTTTTTTGCCTGGGTGGTTGGTTGGCCAAGCAGGGTGGTCACTTTGGGAATTTACCTCGTCGTTCCAGGCGGTGGATCTTCATATTTTTTCCCCCCCTGTCAGTATCTCCAGGATACTCTTTGATGGTGAGACCGTGAACCCGGCTTGTAAATAGGTCCCGTTTTGGGAATGTTAAATGTCTACTGGGTTATTGTGATGTCACGATGGGGACATTTGGGGTGGGTGTTTCGGATTTGGGTGATGTTTGGATGCTGGGGAGAGCTGCTGTGGATTCGTGGATGTGGGTGAGGGAGTTAGATTGGGCTAGTCACCGGCGCGCCTTTGTCACCTAGCGCGAAGACTGGTCTGGTGCCCGAGCTTGTGTCTGCGATCTCGTGGTTGCTTCCTCCGGTTTCCAGCACCATCCTCTAAATTTGGGGCGGAGGTTTTAGGGGTCTAGTCCCGGGAATTTTCCCGAATCTTGGAATATTTATTAGGGTATTCCCTTGGTTTTTTTTTCATTTAAATCATTCCTGTGTGTAGTACACTGTACGGCCTTTCAAGGTACTTTCAATGCCTGTCCCAAGGAGAGGGGGAGTGTAACGCCCCGTTTTACAAGAGCGTTTAATAATTATTAACTACTTTTGGACCACGATATATGCCAATTGAGGCAGGTATAAACTACCATTATCTCGTTGGAGCGTGTGGTTGGCGATAACAGCCGCTTGTTTTCCCTGGCTCGAACGCGTCGATCCTAGCGAGGGCTTTCCTGTTTCGATTTTGCTAGCAGACAAAGCAGTCAGCTTTTGCTTTAATTGACAGCGCCGCAAGGGATGATGCTAGTCAAAGAAGTCTGCACAGATTTAACTAATGAAAGATCACTTTAGTGATAACCCGCGAACCGCCGTTCTCCAGCTTTAGGTGAGATTTCTTCTGGCTTATTTTTTTTCCTTTACTAACTTCCGTGTATTGGCGTTTAGGCGGAAAAGAAGGGCAAGCAAAGTGCCACCAAAGGATAGACTAGGGGCTATAAGCACTCGCAGAGCGTAAATCGCGGCACCTGCGGCGCAATTTCTTTTAACAAATTGGGGTCCCGATAATGTCTTCGAATTAACTGGCGTCGAGGTCCGACTTATGAGACGTGCAGAGGTCAATCATTATCTACAAGGATTCTCCCATCACGATATTGCGGCGCACTACCCCCTCAAGATGCGACCTGCTTGTGTATTATGTAAGTACAACTTAATTCAGCGTTTTTTATCGTACTGGCGGATTGCCGCATAAAGAAAATAACAGCTAACTTAAGGCCTTAGGTGTTTACAACTGTTACGTACGCGATCATTTTTTTTTTTTAAATTGCAATTGACGCTTATTGCGTGAATCCTAATTAATCTCAATTGCTGAATTTGTATGTACTCCTTATTAGTGCAGACGCAAATGCCAGAGTAGCGTTCCGCACAATTGTGATTTTATTGTAATTAATTCCTTTGCACTTATCATAAATTGGTTACTTTGCCTATGAAATTATTTAGTCAATAATCTAGTATAGTTGTTTGACAATTATCAGCCATTAGGCTACAGTGGTATTGCACTTGTTGCTAGTAATTATTTAATTGAGTAAATGTCCCCATGCTAACAATTTGTTTTATTAATATATTTTTTTACCACGTTCCCGTCTGCACGATTGCAATGTCAACAGCATAAGCGCCAAAGGTAGGTGGTGGGTTTACTAGCTGCATTCGTATCGGTTGTGAAGGCAACCAGGCGCCCTAATTTTTTTTTGAATGTTGGAAGTAGTTTTTGTGGAAGCCGAAAGGATCTGAACCTATTCCTTGCTCACGCCACAAATCTATCGAAGATATCTGAGCTAGTCCCGGCCGTGTGCGCCCTTATTCAAAGGGGTGGCACACAACTTAAACTGGAGGATCACAACAATTGCTCGAAGTGATTTCCTTCGTTTTCGATGAACACCTGAACGCGTCGAATCCATGCTGCACCACATGTACGTACTGGACAACACGAATGATATCTTTGGTGAAACCTTTGTGCATAACGCCGAGCTGCAACTACTGAATTTTGGAGTACTTGCTCGTACCTTAATACCATATCCATGACTTCTGCGTTGGTGAAGTTAGGTGCCATAATATTTCTGTTATGAATAAAAGAAGCTCCAATTTGATAACTAGTGTCGGAGAATGACTGATACAATTCAAGGTAAATGCGATAATTTTATATTTTTCTAGTTCACCACTCTCAACATAATTCGTTATCTCTGTTAATAAAAAACTTTTACCACACTTTTTTTTTAGTTGCCCATCACTACACATCACAAACTATCAGTCCTAGCAATTATTCGTATGTCAAGAATCACCCTGTATACATACGAGGGTGACGATTTGGGGGCATCTAACAACATTTAGGTTGGCATGCAAGTTTTGTTTGAGACATTAGATTTAGCTCTTTACAAACATTGGTTGTCCTATCTGCATTTGTTTTCCTTCTGTCAATTGTGAAATATGGCTGAGTGTAATTTGCAAAAGCTATAGTGTCAAATAAACATTCGTATGCTGTGATCACTAGGTTGTAGAGCACTGAAAATACTTCAAAGTGCATACGACCAAAAATAGCAAGCCATTGTAAACATGTGACTTATGTTGAATCACTGATACTTGCAAGCAGAAGCTGCCCAATAGATTGGTGTTTCACAAGGACGTGGGCTGCCATAAGGACTGAGAACTCGAACTAATTAATGACCCCACTTACAGCTCGGAGTTGGCTTCCAGCGACTTGTAATTATTCTTAAACCTTGAGAAATATTTACGCCAGTTTCCGACGATGAAAGCCTTAAAAAGACATAATTTTGCACAGCAAGGAAAACATTTTTTGTTCTGGAAATTGCGTCGCTAAAGGAGGAATGGAGCAGATGTATTGAACTTGAGCAGAATTATATTGAGAAATAATAAATTAATTTAATTGCTGAATTGTTTCAGAACAAGAATTACAATAACATTTGAACGCTCCTTGTATACATAGGAGTAAAACGTCTGAAAAGAACAATATTATACAAAATTGGGAAAATGTCCTTGCTAGATTGATTATATTATATGCATTGCTGTGTAAAATCATTATAAAATAATTTGCAGCCTCACGTTGGTGCGACAATAAAATAAGCTATAAGGGTCGCTACTTAAAATTTACCAGTGTTAGTATTCTTTCGTATGATATAAATGGGAACTAAACACATCACATAGTCTTTATTGAGACTTTATCTAAATTTAATAACCGCCAAACGGTCTCTCAGGGTCTTGAAATACTCACTTATGTGTCCTCGCCATAGTATACCAGGTAAATCATAATTTAGTAATTTATACCAAACCACTCGTATGTTAATCAATGAATAAAATTTTTGGCCTGATTATGCGGTGAGTATTTTTTGCACAATAGTAACCACAGCTACCATCGAGCAGTTCATATGAAACGGTCAAAAAAAGTACTTGTTATCGTTCAAATCCTTCAAGTCCTTGAATGCTGTACTGCACGACACCGCTAATATGATTTGCTGTGTTGTGACACTATTAATCAGCGTAGAAGACTTTTTTATCAGCTGGCAGCTCTAACCTTGAGTTGTAGTTGTGCTTAGTATTGATTATTACTATGTAATTGCAGATTGTCGACACTTCTCTTAACATTTTACGGTCGACTTTCCCAATCAATTTATACTTTATATTTAATTATATGTGGTTGTTTACTTGTATTGAGGCAATAAGGTACACTTGACTTGTCAATTTTATAACGGGATGCTCGGCTTCTATTTACTGGTTCAACTATGAGCGCAATCAAACGATAGATAACTTCAATAGCTATAAAATTTGATTGATTTAATCGGGAACTGTCAGCGTTCAGGTATAAACAACACAAACGAATTTTCTACTTGGCGATTGCACAAGCAAAATGACAATTGTTTTTAGCTTCAGCCTATAAATGGAGCATATGACCCAACTATTTTTAAATCAATGAGATAAAATGGGATTAAAAACTAATCATTACAAATAACTCAAAATAATACTACCTAACTAAATAATTGTTGCAATTTACCCCCGACTTATTGAACATAGTGCTAAGAAATTTTATAAGAGATTTCCACTTAAATTATCTTCAATTTTGTATGGAAAAATAATATTAAATAGACATTTCGACTCGAAACTTCGTAGGGGTACTCCTAAAAACAAATAAGCAAACAGTATTTCGTGATTTTTAGAAAATCAACTCCTTAGGGGGTGAAATGGGGTAAATAAGCCTTAAAATCGATAAGGGTGTCGTTATTGAGGTTTTCTGAGACGTTGATTGCAAAAATGGCATTTATTTTTAAGTCCAAGAGGGGTTTCAAGGACAAATTATTTTTGGGCAGAACAACGTTTGCCGGGTCAGCTAGTGTGAAATATAATTACCTAACTGGTTTGTCATTTGGGAACATCTTGATTTTATAATTCATGCCCTTAAAACCTGTCATTGGCTTACAGTAACCTTAACTTCGGCTTGTACGCCTCAAATTCCTTAGCTATGCACCTTTTTTGTACCTTGCAATATGTTTACAGCATATTTTAACGATAGTACTCGATTTTCAGAGAATGATTTACTTTATTATCTAAATATGGCATATAAGAGACAATTTAAACCAAAATCTAAGCTATGAAACATCAAATATCAGTCAAGAACTACATGTAAATAAAATTTTATCCCATTTGAATTTAATATGTCTCAAACGACACTTGCAACCGCTAGTCTCCGTGCTAAACGTGTCCTATAACCGGCAAGCAAAAATGTAGCCAAAAGGAATAATTTAATGTAACGTTAAATATACATATAAATCTTTGGTAATCATTCCGACTGTAGCTTTGGTTCATTTTTATATTAATTTATGTTCCTTCAAAAGCTATAAATTTCTTGGCTTTCATAGCAACTTTTAGGTGGTCTCTCTGAGTCAATTGAGTACTTTCTCTGAAGCGAATTTCTCCATCTTTCCAGACCTATCTTTTAATCTCCTCCTCTCCATTTTCTAACGCAGCTTGTAATTCTCTTTCTTGGCCGAAGAAAGCCCGCACCTCAGTTGGGAGAATTGCAAAAACCGTGAACCTTTACCTTTTGTTGCCATCATCAACTATGGTTCACACTACAAAAAATAAACTTGACGCAATTCCTTAATTATAGTAAGTTAAATAAGAACCACATTTTCTAAAAATTGTCTTTCTTTATTTTGATACTAAATAAGTAATAAAGTCAAGAAGTAATTACAATTAGTAACATATTTATTGTAACACACGTGATACATAAAACATACAACTGTTAATAAATACTTCAAAAAGACATTAAAATCCACTACTGAATTAAATATTACAAAACATCTTTTGCTCATAGTAAAAGGCTGTCATATACCCAAAGAGAAAAACTTGGTCGTAGTGTCGAATTGTGTTGAAAGAAATACGAAAGCTAAAATTATGACATTTATGAAATTATATGTGTGATAAATGTCTTAACTTCAGCTTGAATGCTTGAGTGTAGCAAGAAAACTTTAATCAAGTTATAATTGGGTTGATTATTTCCAAGATCTTTTAAGGATTGTCAACTTGAATATTTTAAATCATCATAGAGTCATAGACGATAAAATCCTAAATTTAATCAAATCATTTGCGAGTACCATAATACCTCTCGTATTTTAATTGGTCAAGAAACGTCATAGTACCACATGTTGGAAATAATCTATCAGAATCTAATGATGGTTAATTATGTGTTAGTACAATAAGCAAATTATTATCGCAACTTTCAGTAAATTTAGTGTAACAGAAAGCTAATCTCTACCTCAGCCAGTATGCATACAACTGGCTTGTGGCTTCGCTTATCGCGCAGGGTAATGTTGGCCTTCCAAAACCAGTCTTCACCTCTTAGCAACATCAGCATTGCTGCCATGTCTATCTTACTGTTGATCCCACGATAGACATTCTGCAACAGGATAACATTTAGCCTCCACCTGAACATTAAAAATTAGTCAGCCCCTCACTCATGTTACCTTTGTCATAGGACACTTCCATGCAGGCGTAAAACCCTTAAAAAAGGAGCCCCACATGCCACTCTGGGTCTTAATCATCGCGCAGTACCTGTTTGTCTTATATTCTTGGAAGTGCTCGCAGGTGTCTCGATTCTCTTTAGATTTGCACCTCTCAATGGAAATGTCCATCTGAAAACAAGACATCAATGTAACAGCTGATAAAGCTTGAAAATTATACAACTTACCGACGGTTCAGCCGTAAGGTCGTCCTTGGCGGTCAGTGTTGTATTCATGACAACATGTGTACCTTCGATTCTTACACCTTGTAATTCGTAAGTGAATGGAGTGGGCTGCCCTGGGCATACTCCATCGAATCTTTCGAAACTTGCTGGTCTCGTGCCCTGTAATAGAAATAGTCTTAATTTCGTGCATGATACCCCGAAAATATCCTTAAAATAGTCTGATGAAGGGCCTTGAATGCATTAATGAATTACTGGAATTTTTGAAGACTGAAATTGAAGCAGAAGAAGAAAGAATTTTGTTTTTCCGAGCTGGTTTTGGAGCAAGTGAAGTTCAATGGCAAGGTAAAACTAAGAATGAAAAGAATTCCAATCTCCTGCTAAAGATTTATTTTCTGAAGAAAGAAGATAAAAGGGAAGATGGAATTGTGACTTTTGCAATAAATTGCTTTCGGGTACAGGAAATGCGTCTGCACTAGAAGAAGACATGGTATTGGCAAGTAAAAGATTGTATTTTTTTGTTTCAAATGTGATCACGGAGCAAAATATTGTAAAGTGAAAGTCAAAGTGCGTGTGTTGTGTGTGATCAAAATTTCTTTCCTGAAGTTTAGGCCAAACAAAAACACTGAGCACAAATCAAGAGCAGTTAAGTTGTACTCATGAACACCGGAAAGAGCAATCCGTTCGAGAATTTATCGACAACAGGTCGTAATCCTCCTACATTTTTAATAATTTTGCAAAAGATTTCTGTTACAAGTCAATTAAAGGAGACTCTGATCCGCAAGTTATTTAGAGGATTAGAAACATAAGAATAAGTTTACAAGAGATATAAAATCAAACTAAGTAACTTAAAGAAGGAAGTGCATATGCATCGTTGTAGCCCAAAACGGCATGATTGAGTTCTGTCGATTTTTCTCTAGTTGGCGACGTAAAGTTATACGAGGGAAAAGTTCCTGGAGTCTGTTTTACATGCTACGCGTAATGGCCTCAGATCCTAGAAGAGAAAAATATAAAGCGGTGCAATAAGAAGCAAAGATTGGAGAGCCAAAGTTAAGTTTTGACACACTTGCCAACCCTGGCATGAGCAGATGGATTCCAGTCACTGCATACACAACACCTTAATGCTAAGGAAAACTCGACAATATAATCAAGAATTGGAATCCGGATTCCGTAATCCTCTGGAAAATTCAGCACACGTACACACCGTAGCAGCAGTAATCTATCTGCCCAAACTGGCTACAAGAAATTGCTTTCTCTATACTTGCAATCTTTCCAAAAATCGCCTAAATATTTCTAGATGACAGATCATTGAAAATCCCCACAGAAATAAACAAAGAGGACAGGCAACCAAATATAAGCCAACGAAAAAGTGGCGGCCTAAGCCGCATTACAATAATAATAAAAACCAGCTGCAAATTCAAGACAATGCTTGAATATTAAATTAATCCTGATTAAAGCATAATTTACACGCAACAAACGTTACGTAATCAAAAAATACTATAGCATAAAGGTAAAGAGCTCTATGAAAATTATAATTAACCAAAATTAATATAAACGTGGACGGAACTGACGGAACTCGCTTGCCAGGTCCTTAATAGAATAAAAACTGGGAGAGCAGTAAAGCTACTGTTGCAATAATTAAAACCCTAAAGAAATTAACAATCAAGTGACAAAACTGTATCAGTTCCTAGCAGGCACAAAATAGAATTTCGGAAAATCATTATATTTCATTATATTGTAATATAATAGAAGGAATAATCTAATTCTAAATGTCAACCAAATCATCAGGCTATAGAGAGTTGCAGATAGACGTTATAAATGCTATAACTTTGTTGGGAAAGCAAATGAACTAAATCGTACTATTAAACTCGAAGTGCCAACAAGACTTGGGGCTACTTCCAACCGAACAGCCTCCCCAAGATTGTCTTTGACTAATTATAATTCCACAATGTGTTCCCTTTTAACCACGTCTTCGACCTTTAGGTTATGCGAAGATTCTTCTGTAACTAACCACATGAGCAGTTGACATGAAGAAGAAGACTGGAACGCAATTTTTAAAGGTCTCAGAATAACATCCAGAACATAAGATCAATGCAATATACTAGTTCAATGAAAATAACTATGGAAATTCAAAATTGTAATTCCGCTAATTAGCGTAGAAATGTGGCACAAACCATAGAAAAGCCAAATTCGTTTATTTCAAACCAATTGACTATTTTTTTTTAAATCTTACTGCGTCAACGGTTTATGACAAAAATAGCAAAAGTATTCAGGCCCCAACATAATCTTTCCAGTGAGCCTTTTTATCAAAATTAATCGCACACAAACAAATACTACCAAACGATATATAGTATGATCAAATATTATTTTTATCTAGTAGGGCCATGAAATAGTTCCTAATTTATGAATGCAACTATGTTTAAACTTAAATGTCAAAACTTGACAGTTGATTTATAAGTGATATAAGTTGCATTCATAAATTAGGAAGTATTCAATAGCCATACTAGATGAAAATAATTTTTGATCATACTATATATGAACTGTATCAAAACGCAAGAAGAGCTGTCAACTCTAATATCCAAAGTAAACCAGATGGAGCGCGTAAAATAAAAGGTCTATTCATCAAGCGTCGAAAATTTCAAAATATTTGAACAGCCGGGCGTAAACTTTGCCCCGCAAAATCTTACAAATGCCTTTATTACCTGACAAGTAAAATGAAATGTATACTTTTATTTTGCTGAAAGCAAAGATTCTTGCAAAGTTACTGTGTAGCTCCACGTTCTTTTGTTTTCAAGATACGAGTAAATTAATTTTTAAAAAGTAATGTGTGAAGTCATTGAATAATAACCAAAAACAGTTTTTAAGCATCTCAATTTGTCCTAATTACATCAGTTTTGTCAATTTAAAGCCAAAAATAATTTTTATTTACAACCATATATGTAATGTTAACATTACTGACCTCATTTGAGTGTGGGAAGTACATTACATATATGGTTGTAAATAAAATAGTATACAAACCTCGACAGGAAGTTTCCTTAGTCTCGAGATAGCTAACTAATTTCTCGACAGTAATGAAACACTTCCCATCTCCGGCTGTAATATACTATTACATCGACGAAATAATTCAGACAGTAAAAATAATTACTTTTCCTCAAAAAGTATTCTTAATCCCAAATGCAAATTTCAAGAGAGATCGCTGCCAGCGAACAGGTTATAATGTTTGTTCCATCATATCCGTTCTAGATGCACTTTGAAATCTCTTGGTAGGACTATGAAGCCTGTAATGACTAATTAAAAATATTACACATTAGTAGAGTGTACTACGGTTTAAATTGAAACAGGTACGGTGAACAGTGAAATCAGCAGTTGATATTTCCCCTACGTAACACATTATTTGCTTTGTCGACAATTATCAGTAGCTTAGTATAACATATAAAAGATCAAACTTATTCTTAGTTCAATTTTATGTACAATATGAAACCTAGTAACGTAAATAATTATTTCGGTTTTATAAAATATTCTCTTGATCAAATTCTCAAAAACTATTGAAAATATAAATTTTTTGGGGTATGCAGGTTGGTGTTAAAAATCAAAAGATATCATATAAAGGTGCAGTTTTGTAAATCATTACCTAACTGAAATAGTGTCAAATGAATAACATAATGACATTTGCCTACTAAAATATTTTTAAAATTGGCAAATCTGACATTTCACTTAATGCAATTTGCTCAATTTTAGGCAGTTGTAGATAAAATTTTGTACAATACATGTGTGATAATGCATCATCAATATACTTGTGCGCTTACATAACTCATATTGCGCCCTCGTTTGGAACTTACACACTACTATATTAATAATGCTCTTATCCCACTTGTATAGTAAATAACTATTACATGTCCAATTTGTTTTAAATCCAAAGCTCTACAGAGGTATCAATATTATTCTTTGCTTTTGAATAATCCTGTAAATACTATTTGCAGAAGCGATTTTGCAATGTTTTCTTCGTTTCATTACTTCAAAATTTACCCTGGTTTCTGGCTAATTTTTAATACGAAGGTTTAAACGTTGGCCTAAGCCATTAGCTAATTGCATCGAAGTATTGTTTCACATCTACAACTTGTTATTCTACAACCGCAACCATTTTTAATATTTTTAATACGATTCTATCATCTTCATTAATAGTGCTGTGGCTTTAAAAATAAAAATTGTAACAATGTAATGTGATATTATAAACACAAGTATTTTCAGGTAAAAATTTTAATTTCATCGTCGTACCGAAAATTTCCTGCGTAAGTAAGAACAAGTGTTATATTTGAAAAGAACAAAGATTGCCGTATATAGAACACTTTTTCAGAAGCTTTATATAATTCTTGGGGTTTGCGTGGTAAGGTTTTACTCTTAAAAACAAAGAATTGAGATTAATTGACTCGTTACTGTTTGAAACTTTTAAAATTTAACATAAAACCCACTCCATTTTTAGTTACAACTGATGCTCGTACCTGGTTTATATCATTTGATATATATGATTTTTTCACAGTCGTTGAAGTCAATTTCAATAGTGCGAATTGATAACTTCTGTTAGCCATAAGTAAATCTTTTAGAGATCGGTTAAAACCTGCCAAAAATGTAATTGTAATTCATTTTAATCAGATGGGAAGATTTTCCGTCTTTCAATTAAGTTCAAAATTTAAAAAAGCATAATAAAAAACCGACCTAATTTTAACAGTTCGTTGCAGCTTATTATAAGAAACGTTTGCTCAAACCCTTTCTCTTGCTATTTCGAAACAAAAAAAAAATTGTGGAAGACCTTCCACTCAGTTGGGTACGTTACTTACCTGCAAACCAATTTGAAACTTAGACACAACCGACACAATCAGTGCTACAAATAGCAAATTGTATCCAATAATCTCCATGATTCGAACTACTGCCACGATATCGCGAATATAGAGATAGTTATGTCGTGTTGTGGATGTTGCGTTAAACATAATTAAGCTATTATGGAGTTGGCAAAGTTATCGAACATCTGTATTGTCTGTAATTATATAGAGGCTACATTGAACAACAGGAAATTAGTTATTAGTTTTGGCATTCAAAATTGAATGAAACCTGTGGCCAGTTTCTATTAGTAAAACTCAACAAAGGGTTTGTACCTGTATCTTGGTATCGAGCTAATAATAAACAATACATGGGAAACAATAGGGATATGAATTTATAAAATTTTTTTCAGAACTCTATAATTTGTTGTTATGTTTCCGTATTGATATATATTATTTATGTTATGTTATATTATTTATAAGAGCATTTTTTATGTATCCGTTACAGTTCTAATCATTTTGACGCAAAGTACACTAATCCAATTTAAATTAAAAACAGTGCACCAATTCATTTCTACAGCCCATCTCTTTAATTTTCATTATTTTGGCTATTAAACCAGAAATTGTTTGTTTTATATAAAGCCTCTGTCTACATCTTAGTCAGATCTTGTAAAATAAATTTGTCCTGAAACTTCTAAATACCGAACTGATACTAATATAACCACCAATAGATCCCGCGTAACAATTGAAGACAGCATACTATGAATTGTTACTGAAGCAATAAGATTACAACATAATCCAAACAATAATTCAAATTAAATTTCAACACGTTTAGTGCGTGACGTTTGCACAAATTGAATTTAAATATCATTAATGCCTTCACTTACGTCACAACTGATCCCCTCCAAAAGATGATTCACGTAAAAGGTATAAGGAGACGATATCTAGCCAGGTCTAGTCAGTCGAGTTCAGCTCGACCTGAAGGAGCCACAATCCCTAACCACCTCTCAGGAGCCTCTCCTGCAGCCAGAGAAAGCTTTCCATTCGAACTCGTCCAGCTCGAAGTCGTTGCTTTATCCTGACAAGCGAGTCAGCGTCAGTTCAGAGCTTTACCTGAAGAAAGCAACCAACCTGCCAACATCAGAATCATTTCTGACAACCTGACCCTCCCGTTTTTTCGAATAGTTTTATCGGTGGCGTTTACTGTACCTCGATCTTCACATTCTCCCCTGGTCGAACCGTTTTATGGGTGGCATTATCAGCCCTCGTCCAGAATTAAAGACCTCTCAATGGGGCAACACAACCGTTCCCGATACCGAGTAGACACCAGCTCGCCCCGTACCCCATCAACAGGCGCAGACTCCTGCTTTGTGGCCCCATAGTGAGTTACAACGTCTGACGTAAGCAGCCCTTGTTTGAGGGTAAAGGAATCGTAAATAAGTAAGTTTGAAATACGTGAAGTAGGGACTCCCGTTTAGAAAACATAAAGTTACTACTACTTTTCCACACCAAATTTCAGTACTTAGCAAGAGCTCGAAATTCGAACTGGCAAAATGGCCATGAAATTTACCAAAAGCCCATGCCAACAACCGGAATTTTTCGAAAGTAAATTTTCTCCAGTACATGGTTCGCCGACCAACACAAATAGGAGTAGCACTACCACTGCACCCTCCACACCTGAGGAAAGACCCCGAGGGGTTAATTACCCCTAACTAGCTACAAGTGGTCGCACAGATGTAAACAAACATGTCTGCTCCACCATTTAACCGTGTTTGCTTCAGTTCTTGCCACAACTAAGGGCAGCACCATCGTCGAGCGAGAATTCTGCTTACCTTAAGCACATAGCTGGCGATTGAAAACTCGAAACTGTTTTATATTAATTATTGTTCATTGAAATGTTAAATAGTGTTTAACATGCTCGCGTCTTCGAATGTTAAGATACATTTAACATGCATCCACTCATTTAACATGCATTCACTATAGCAACATCACACATATTCATGGTAGTCCGATTTCGATTTAGCAGTTTTTAGTAATTATTAGTGATTCAAAATTATTGCCTCAATGAACAATAAACTAATGAACGCATTTTGAGGGGAAACCGTCTTAACATTTCTCACATAAATTACCACTCTTGCTTCGCTGCGCTCGCTCGAGTGGTAAAAATATGCTCGAATGTTAAGACTGGGTTACCCCTCTTAATACGTTAATTACTATTACACTGTAGAAGCGCACGTACGTTTTAGGCTCAAGTTTATTCACAACAATAAAATGCAATACGAAGCACAATATACTTAATTTCCCTCAAGTGTTCTGAAACTAAGCCATCGACGCAATCAACGAAGTCTGAGGTCTAAGCTACTGCCTGTAGGTACTTTTATGCGAAAAGGCAGTTACAATACAGTACTAGTAACTCGTTTCGTTGGACTACCAAATTCAATATTCTCCCGATAGCGATAACAGCGCTGACAAACCCATCTTATTGTTTATACCTTAGTATTTACCCCGTTAGCAAATATAATTTAGGTAGATGGCATCTTGTGTAGGTGCCTCTTTGAGCGGACCCTGAATGTTAAACTTGAAAAAGAAAAACCACAAGTTACTGCTTGTAAGAGCGAAACCACAAAATGTATAGTTTGTACAAAGTTTTGTCTGCCTATAGATTCTTAATTACGTCACAATTTTTCAACATTGGAGCGGTAACTATTTGCAACATGCAAAATTATAATGTAGCATGAATGCATAAATTAAATAACACAAGCACATAATAACTTAGCTGAATACAGGTAAGTGATCGGCCCCAAGCAATTTCTTTTCCTAGGCGAACGTGTGTGCTCACCTTGGACGGACCAGAAGAATTTGCTGGTATGAGTGCGAGAGAGAGGGAGAGTCATGGCGGTACGAAATAGGCCACAATGGTCCTACGATAAATCGTAGAAGAAGATCTCGAATCAACTCGATGGTACGAAATGTCGACTTCTCGAAATTGGTGTTCACATCCTACATAAGTTCAAATTACAAGAAAATTGGAGGTTACTGGAATCTACTCACGTAAACTACCCAATACCAAAACACATACCCTGCTCACATGGCGTTCAATTGACGATTGCTGTAGAGCAAACCTGAGAAACGCGCTCACAATAGCGTGCCAACGGCGTCGCTCCTCTAACCGAAAACATCAGCAAAGACCTTGTTGTGGTCACATACGAGCCGACATTTGAAGTATTCTAAGAAGTTCAAGCTTTGATGAGCTTGGTTAATCGACACTTACTGATGTACTGATGAACCGAATCAGCATACCCCTAGAAACATACTACCTTTATTCACTTAGATTTACTCACAATTCCACTGCAGGTAACAGCTTAGCCTTTGAAATATGTATTTGTAGGAAATCAAACCAAACACGCTAGTCATAATAAAAGCTTTTTCCTATATTCAATGAAGAATATTGTAAATCTACAGAGCCCTGATTATAAGTATGGTCGATATTTTATAGTAATCTTTAAAAGGTCAAACGCTTTTGGTGACGAGGCTTTATTATTATCTAAAAGGATTCATTTTTGCTTTTCGATATAATAAGGTTTCCTTATCGAAAATCCCATTGAAAACGTGAATAACTCCACCTCGATCATTCCAATTATTACGTTACATTACATTGCATTTCCCTCCTTGTGCAGTAAATTTTAGTTAGAGTAATGCAGTAGCTAGCGCAATCGATCGTCAGCGGGTTGTAATTAAATATATAGCGCAGCTCAATTTTCCATGAAGGATATCTGATTTTTTATTTTATTCGTTCCAATAATATGAAAGGTTGTGCGAAAAGGGTGGATAATGGGTAAATGCTTTTTAAACTTGAGCTTTATGACGTCCATGCGGTTAAGGCTTACTTCACTGGTGATATCGTAGTTCGTTATGTTTAAACAAAATCAGTTGATGTTTTCGCTGATTATCTCTCTGAGAGTTTCAGTGTGTTAAAATACAGAAAAAAATCTAATTTTTTACCTATATTATCTAACGTTCCTCAGGGGTCTATTCTTGGACCGTTGCTATTTATCATTTACACATCAAATTTTAGCAGCTGCATTGCCATCTGTGATTACCGTGCATGGTGGTGACACACAAATATATTATTCTTTTTCTCCATCCGATGTCTGAAACGCCGCGCCGTTACGAAAAGAAGTATGGATTTATATATTTTCAATTTATAGCTACAATTTATTTCTAAATCCATAAAAATAAAAAAATAATGGTGTTTGGCGGAAAGCACATCTGCAATGATGTACAAAATATTGAAACTAAAATTAGTAACACTCTAATTCCTCAATTAGACAATATAAAAATCTAAGATTTTTGAAAAATTATTTTAGGTTCTTCAATCACATCTCCAAAAACATTCAAATATCTGATGCCAATTTAAGAAAATTATTTCCTGGTAAGCATTATTGTTCAACTAAGACTAAGCCTTTACTCTGGGAATCATTAGTTTTGTCTCAATTTACTTGTTGGAGTACAATGTTCCATCGACAAAAACAGAATTCAGAAAGTGTAAAACTCTTGTCTAAGGTGTGTGGTATCTGCCAATTCGAACGTGTATCTCATCAGCTCTCTCAGATTGCTTGGTTAAATATGCAAAATTGATTCTACTTATGGTGTGCTTGTTTATTTCATAAAATATTTTTATTTAAAACTCTTCAATATCTTATGGAAAAAATTTCGTTTCGGACGAACGTACATAATATCAACATCAGAAATAAAAGAACAATCAGACCACCAGTGCACCCAGCTGCTCTGTATAAACACCCGTTCTCGTATCTCGAGGATATATAATTCACTACTAAGCTCATTGAAAAAATTAACTCCAACACCTGTCAAACGTGATTTATTAATAACTATTTATATATCTAGGGAGCAACGGTATTCATTTTCTCACGCGTGTAAATTTAAACACGTAAGGGAGGAAATTAACCTTTGCTCCAGTGATATGATTTTTTCTTAATAAAAATTGGCTCCCGCTGGTTGGAGATTGACAGTTTTATTTCCTAAAACTAGGGTGCAAAAGCCGACTTTCTGTACAGTGAGTAGAAAATAGCTATTTATATATCTAGGGAGCAAAGGTATTAATTTCCTCCCGCGTGTGAACTTAATGCCCGACGCGTTAGCGAAGGGCATTAAACACACAATCAATTTTAGAAACGATTAAGGGAGCACAATAGTTGAATATTATCAAGATTTATTTAAATATGAATTGGGAATGTGAATAATTATTATGCAATTAGAAAGGAAAATAGAATTTATAATTGAGTGGAATATGGCTAATTAAGAAACAGATGGATTCAAAAATAATATAATATTTAAAAAAATTAAGGTTTGAAGGAAATGACAAATACTTAATCGAAATAGATTATTATAAATAGTGGGTTGAAATCAAATATTAGGAGATAGAGTGTAAAAAGTAGAAAAATGATATCGTTAAACACTTTGTTTTTAATTATTAGAAATGAAAAAAATTAAAAAAATGTAGCTGAACTAATTAAAAATATTAAAATAAACCCTATTTTTTATTAAGTAATGTTTGGATAATAAAAAAGGTTAAATACTAAATGGGCGTGGTTAGATTAAAAATGAAATTTAATAGAAGAACAAGTAAAGATATAACACTAAGATTGCTTATAAGTATGTGGTAAAAAGCTAATGGAAAAGCAGAATTAATCTACAAATGTGAATAAATGGAGTAAAATACTAGGTCAAGTTTGATGGAGAATTACATTTGACTTCATATATTAATCGAATTGGATTATGTCAAACTGTTTAATGTTAAGAGAGAGTTCAAAAGAAAGACCATGGGTTGAGGAGGCACATTTCAGGAAGTTGGCAGATGCGGTGTTAGAATTAGGTGGCTGCAGATTTGGTTTATTTAATTACAACTACTATATTGTTTTTGTGGGCCCACGTGCAAGTTTCCCTGGAAACTTAAGTGGGAGTATTCGGATTTATTTATTTTTTTATTTGTTATTTTACTATTCTTATGTGCATACATTAATTTTTAAATAAATCATTATTATTATTATTATGCTGTGGGGGGAGTTTGCATCACTAATTCTGGACAGTTTGAACATCTTGTCTGTCAGTGGAACCTTTCGTTGCGAAAACGTACTTAACAGGTTGGATTCGTAGGCAGAGGGGAGCAGGTTGGTCGACATCCAGAACATTGTTGAGTTCGAGTGAAAGGTGGGGGATAATGAGAAGTAAGGTAATTACTACAAAAGGAAATAAAGACTATAAAGGTGAATTAGTTATTAAAGAATTACTTACTGTGAAACGATCTGGTATTTGTCATTTAATTTTCAAATCTGTTTGACATATCATTTTACAGAAATTATTTTGACTTATAAAATAAAATTAAAAATCAGATTTCGGAAATAAGCAATCTAGATACAAGGAATCCACCCTTGATTTTTCAGGAGCTAGCACAAATAATAATTATTGATATGAAATTCATAAATAGGGCACGTTTAAATTGATAGAATACAAATATAATTCATAGACCGATCAATATCACTATACGTGAAGGTATAGCAATATGCAAGGCTCAAAACTATTTTAAACTGGAAAGGAAAACAGAACTACACTGAAGTTGTATACAGAAGACAAAAAAGACATACAAATATAAAATCCAAAAATTATCAAATATTTTGGACAGTTACAAGTTGCTTCAAAGATGAAATATCTAAACAGCGATAACTTTCAATTTAGTACAATAAAATTTAACATTACTAGCTTGGTAAGGGGGTTTTTACTGATGCACAGAAGAATATGACTGGCGAGCCAAAGGCGAGCCAGTCATTTTCTGGAGCCAGTAAAACCCGTTACCTTGCGTGTATTGTTGAATATTTTATTTGTTCCTCAATTGTAAGTAACTATAAATTTACCATTTATTCACAATGTCAAACTGCCAAGCAACTAAATTCATCAATATGACACATACTAAGGAAGACAACTCTGGCTTTGCACGCTATCATTTATCTATGAGCACGCTTGTAAAATTTAACTGGCTAGCCAGTAAAAAATTTACAGGCTAGCCAGTTAAGAAACATTTTCAAGGCGAATACAGTGACTCGATAAATTGATTTTTACAAGCGAGGAACAAATAAAATTAGTTTACGTCAAATCTTTCTTTGTTTAATTTTTAGTTTACGTTTAATGTATCCGCAGTGGTATTTGAAATGGGGCCCGCTAAACATAGTTAATGCAAGGATCAAACGTTTATACCAGTATGTATTCTTTGTGATATTGAGTTTGTTATACTTACAAATTGCGATATACGCATAGACTTTTCCATGCTAAAAATGGTCATTAACAGACATAAGATTTAAAAATACAAATTTAGATAAAGTAAACCGTTAGCAATGTTGTGGTATAAACCGGCATTGAAAAAGGTAAGGTTAAGTAATAAAGCCGATCCAAACACATCAATTGTCTGTCGGCACCTGTCGAAGTCGGGTGGCGCAACTGCACGGTCGGCTAACTCTTATCGTTAGCACAGAACTTGCACCTGCTGAAAGACGACTCTCGGTTTAGGGAGGGGGGAGGGGTCTTTACTTGTCTTTCCTTACGCCTATCTATATAAAAGAAAAGCACACAATGGTCTTGCAGACAACTCTCCGTACGTAATTACATTCACCTGAAATAACTTGCTTAAAAAAAGATCTATTAAATGTGGCAGTCGAAGCACTTTATCTTTTTTAAGTTGCTTATCGGTTATAGCAATCAAACTAGTATGTAGCTAATAACAACACGTTTAATAAGCAATAACTGGTATAATACCAAACTGGCAGAGAAAAGTTAAATAAATTTCGGCGCATGTGAATGCAATTGCCAATTCGAGAACACAAGCGTACACATATTATATCAAGAAACAATTATAATACTCGCCACAAAGCGATCAGCTGTTTACTTGTTAATGGTCCTGCATTAGCTAATAAACAAGCGACGGCAATTCGCTCAAGTGCTAAATGAATGAGCTGCTTTTTAGGCCAAATATAGTTAGAAATATTTAACGTGTAGAACAATGATTATACATAAAACAAGGAAAAAGACGCCCCCCGGGAGAAAATCTTAGCAAAAGGCAGTTAATCGAAACACAAATAGATAGTTAGCGATAATAAATCATGCCGGTGGCATCCCTGGACTTAACAGAAATGACCGATATTCAGGAAGAGTATTACAGAGCTTGGCGTTGCTGGAGGCGTTCAAATTCAACGTAGAAGCTTGAAGCAAGGTTACTTTACACGCACGCAGATAATTGCCCTTCTTTAATAATTCGAAACTCACGAAATCACAGGAGGCCTTAAATGAAACTCACGCTTTTAGCGTCCCAACTAGGTCGCAAATGCACACACGTCCTTTCTCGCTCGATTCATAGCAGAGTTCTCTGTTGGAAGCTGAGCATGATCCTGTCGCACCTCGAGATGACGTACTTACGGTAAAAGCCTCCTGGCGACGGGTTCAACCTGAAGCAGCTGACAAGAATCTACTTACGATACAGGGTTCTTAAGAATCGACGGTAGCTTACTGGAGAACGCAAATGTTGGTGTTAGCCGTACTAACCAAGGAATTTTCGGCGTACTTAACAGCAGATAGATCATATTGTTCAGGTACGCGCGCTTTGAGCAGTCTATAAATAGGAATAGTAATTTAAAAATGTTCTAGTTCAAATAGTTGAACCATAAGACTTATAATTTTCATGCCACCCCAAATAGCTGTTCTTACAGCACTGCAGTTTCCTTAAACCGCAATAAATTTTCTTTCAAATCTATCATCTTTTAAGTGGGTTAAAGACAAAATAAGCACATTTTAAAATAGCTTGGTGTTACAACTTTCGTTAAGGTAAATTTTGTAATCTGTAGTTTAGAAGAGAGAACAGTTTCTGGCATCTAAATAGGAAAAACTGAGATACCTTATTACTATGATAATTCCAGTGGCGTACGTCTCCTGTCATGTGTTAAGCAAAAATTTAAGGTACATTATCTTAGCCCGTTCTAAAAAGTGTAAAGCACAGAAACACGTTGTATATTACTTTTCGAGTTTGGCTTTGAAAGATTCTATTTTTCATATTTCCCAATTTTAAATTTACCACTTTTCACTAATTCGACTGACATTTCGAAGCCTACTGATATTATTTTATTATACATTTATAATAAAAATTCACAACGAGTCGTAAGTTTGACGAAATTTCCTAAGGCATCTTCTCCATATTCTCGGTATGTGAAGAACACTTTTTGCATTTTTTTTGTAACGCTTAATATCATTTTGCTTTTACAGCTCGTTTTTATTTAATATATCCGTATGTTTCATTGCGAAGAAGAATTGCGTTTGAATTTAATCCAATCATACAATGAAGTGCAGAGGGAAACATTTGTGCAGCACATAACATTGTTCCTATTTTGAAGTGTTGAGACTGAAATTATACATATTTCATCTGAATCTGTTTAATGGCATTCAAACAGGTGCGGTTTGTTCATATGTCGGAACTCGCTTATCACATTCCTAATTGAATAACTCAAAGCTATAGATTCGTGTGCATTAATTTACACATCAAACCCAAGCGTTGTAAAGATAAATTTTAAAGATAATTCCCAATGCAAAGATAATAAAAAGCAGCGACACGTGATATTTAGGAAGGATTATTTTTATAGCAGATAAAAGGTATTTACTTTAGTTGTACGGATACAAGAGTTGTTTGTTTTGGCAACAAGAATTAATGCATCACTCAAAGAGTCACATTTTGGAACGCTGAGATGGATAACAATCAAGCACAAAACATTTGTAGCACTGGACAGGACACAGCCAATTCAACTAACATGTTTTCATACTATATATTTTAGCCTTGGGCGTATCAAGGTTTTCTCTAATACCAGTTTATAAGTTTTACTCGCCTTCATAAGTTGTGTACCAACCTTTACTCTAAAATTATAATACTCCATGTAATATGAAATCCATCTATACTTCCAATTATTTCCCATGGTTCTTATTAATTTTTAATAGCTAGGTAGAATACATAGACATTTTTGCTCATAATTTTGCCTTTTAACTGTTATTTAACTGCAGATGTCGAAATATTGCCTTTATGTACAAAATATCTCCATTTGGTAAATATAAGAATATTTTGCAAATCACAGACACCACAACATAGCTAAGAACTCAATGTTTTTATTGTTTTATTTTCAAGTTCAAAAATTCGTTCTTTCCATTGCTTTTCCAATGCAAATAGAATTTTACATATTAGTGTACAATATTCTCGCTTTTTGCATCGCTCTTGGGTAAAAGGACTTGTCGAGGTGTGGGATATCTTTTACCTATCGATATGTTTTAAATGAAAACTAAAAACAAAGTTACATGATCATTTTACAGTCTATTTTTGCTTCTTTCTGATCATCTTTTAATATCAACTGAAACTGTAGCTTTTAAAGGTAGGTATGCCATAATTGTTGCATAACAAACTGACAACTGTTTAAAATCTCGTTTATTGCACAGTCTTAGCAAATCATACCCTGTTAGTACAAACGCTAAAAATACGTATTATACATATAGAAAACATATATTCCTTAATTGTTCAATATGACTGAAATTGACTAACAAATACTAAACAAGCACTCTATCAATACGTTAATTTTCAATGTGCCCTTCGCCCATGATGCACAGGACAGTTTTTCCGGAGTTCGAGTCGAAGGTTTCCGACCTGATTTTCCAGTAGGAGTTCTCGTTGGCCATTAGCAGCAGAGTGGTCACGTCGAAAGCTCCGTTCACAGCCTTGTAGGTTCCCTGCGCCCAACAAAGCAAATAAAGTGTATAAAAACCTTACATTTAACGGATTTCAGATACATACCTTCTTTAGTGGGCATTGCCATTTCGGTTCGATAGCCTGGAAGAACTGCTTCCAGGTGTAGTCGGAGTTCGAAACAATCATGTCGCAATAGCGCCGGCTCCTGAAAGTGTGCAGCGCCTCGCATTTATCCTTGTTCTTCATTTCGCACCTTTCCATTTTCATTTCCATCTGTGGAGAATAACAATAATGAGAACTTAATGGGCAGAAAAAATCTAGTTATTTACTATTTCGATTTGCTTAAAGTATTTATTTAGCATTACGTAAAGAGCTCTATTATATAGTATGATAAAAACTAATCTCACCTAGTATGGCTATGGAATCGTTCCTAATTTATGAATACAACTATAACTCACTTAAAAATCAAATGTCAAGTTTGACATTTAAGTGTAAACATAGTTGCATTCATAAATTAGAAAAATTCCATAGCCATACTAGATGAAAATAATTTTTGATCATACTTTTCCTCATTCTAAATGAATGATGTGAGAAGTAGTTCAACAACATGAACACGTATTTGTTTTGAAAGTAGGCTAGAATGTGATATCCATAAGGCACTGCTTAGCAACAGAAACGTTAGCTGTTATACTCTGTCTCACGTTAACTAAAGCAACGTATTGGCTATGCAAATTTAAAAGGTAGGCATAAATGATATTTTATCTGCTACCGTTAACGCTGGATTCAAGGGTGCAGGCATGCGGTGGTTCTGAATTTTTCCAACATCTCTTATTGAGTTGATTTTTGAGGCTTTCACGGCCATTGTCAGTCGAGTTTCGCCTCTGACGTGGTTCACACGTTGAGTTACCGTGCTCTTTTGCTTTTTTCCTCCTGATGAAGCCCCTTACGAAAATGGGCGAAACGTTGAGTTCTTCGATCTCAATCATGACACGGTCCAATCCCGGAAGTCGTTTGTTACTTCTCTTATTGAGTTATTGTGGGGGTCTCTTCGCTTTGGGTTAGCCCTCTGAAGAGTTACGTGGGTTTCTGTTGTACCATTTGTGTGAATTTATATGACAGTCCGTTTCCGATATTACACTATGTGGCTGATTTGAGCGAAGCTGTGCGTGATATTTCGAATCGAATAGCTTCTCAGACGTTTTCTGTGAGGTTTTGACGTATTGCATAATCTACTTTTCAGAGTTGCCATGAGCGTTGCAACGGTCGTTTAGACACTTCCGTCTTTCTGACCTATTTCGTTTTGGTTTTCCAGGTGAACTGAAATTAGCTAAAAACAATTCATCGAAATCTTAAAAGTTCTGGCGCCTGGCCCGTTGAGAGGATTTGTGAATCGGTAATCGCTGTGTTCTAATTATTTTTCGCAATTTTTATTGTTGGATTAAGTGAAGCTTCTTATAGTTTCTCTAGTTTTTATAAAATCTTATAAATTTCCTTATATTTCAGCCTAGAAATCCCAAGAGGAGACAAATAATGTCCGCTCTTTTGTACTTGGCTACAATTTCTTTAGTTATGAATTGGAATGTTGTCTGCCAGTAATTGTACTTTAGCACCTTCTAGTTAGTTCTCAAATATTTTTGCTTTTTCATTAAAATAAATATAATTTCAGACTTCCATATTAAAGAAAAAGTTTAATTAAGTGTGAATAAAGTGATTACTGTATGCAATATGTTGTATTAATTTTGTTGTAGTATCTCTTTAACGCACTGATTATCTTTCGAAAAAAAATAAGGCAAAAGGAGGGCGGGAAAAAATGTCCCACCTTGGGTATGTACATATAAATTTTTCCTTGGGATTTCTAAAGTTAATATGTAAGAACTTTAAAATAATCCCTTCTTTTACAGCTCCATTATTTATTGAAACTCTACACTATGTAGCATCGTTTACTCAAAATGTGTAGAAGCGCTTACAGCGGATTCAGTTCGTCGAGAAACAGTTGCTATTCTCTAGCTGGATCTTGGAAGATTTAATGTTCGCCTTAGGGTTAGGCAAATTAGTAGTAAAAATAGTCTTTAGTGTCAACATTAGAATAACATTTCGACTTACACCGAGTTGTCTTTCCCGAAATACACAGTAATTTTTGGCTTTGCATGTTCTCAAACTGAACAAGAATTTCTGAAACACCTGTCAGCTGAAATCCGAAAGCAATAATATACAAGAAAATATTCATAAAGTTTGATAAATTTTAATTATACCAGGCCAATTTCCCACATGCCAAACTGATAAATAAAACAAGATGAGGAGGGGCTTTCAATGTGGTATGGTCATTATAATGTTATGTTATACACATAATCGCAGAATATGTGCCACGACTTCGACTAAAGAGTATTTGTAACGGAGTTGGGAACTACTAATTACTTGGATATAATTTGTATAAAATGATCCAGATCGAAACTAATATTTCAGTTGTGTCGAAGTAAATCGTGTGTTGATTTTAGTTAGTCCTTGATTTAAATATTGCAAGAACCCTTTTCTTCAGACGACATGTATACCATCAACTAAATTAAAGGTTCTCATATTTAACAGCAATTTTTTTTAATTCCAACCACGTAAACGCTTACTTTAAATTTTAAAAACATGTTAATTCAGTAGCTAACTACAAATAATTGTAATTGTAAGTGCAACTGATCGTAATAGCACTTACCCTAAGTGGCCCAGGAATGTCTTCACGAACTTTGATAGTAATGTTCAGCAACAACTGTCCTTCGTCATTCGGAGCAATGCTCATTTCTTCATATACTATGGGCAGAGTCTTGTATTCGGGACATTTTCCTATGAATTTGTCTATTTTTATTACTTTATCCTGTAAATTTAAATAGATTTATTGGCTGTGCACAATTTACGCTGTCATCATAATATGATTGTGTGATTATCATCCGCATACACAAATACAGTTGCATTCACGTGAATTTAACATTAGTCAAATTTAAAAGCGAATTATATGAAGAATTTTATTAGAAAGTATATACGGTTATCATTTTATTAAATCACATAATTTAAGTTTAAGATCTAATGTTTTAAATTTGATGTTGTATTTCGCGTGTTTAACTTGACTTTTGGCAACAAAATTAAACGTCAATAGTTGTTTATGTGGTAAATGTTATCTAGTCAGATACGAATAATAGGGCGTTAAATTAAGTTAATTTTGCAGAAGGTGGAGAATTTTATATTCTTATCTACCTTTTGGAAGATAGCAATAGCTTGAAAAGGGCCAATTCGTGTTACCCATAATTATATATTTTATGTCTTCTTATTATACACATTGCCAGCAACAAGCCTAACCGTATCATTTATGTAATAGTGTATTTAGCCAGCGCGTAGCTAGGGTGACCACCTCTCAGGGTTTCACCCGGAGTCTCAGGTTTTCTACACCGCGTCTCCGGGCTCCGGGTTTTATAATAATTTCTCCGGGTGGCACTTATCTTATATTATAAGAGCTGATGCCGGCCGCCGGCCGCTGGCCGCCGGCAGACCGACCGTAACCACTGGCGCGCGCACATGCCGATCGTAAGCACAAGTGGCGAGACCGTCAACAGCAAGCATTTGTATTGTTAACGCTGGCAGGGCCGGACGTAGGCTGGCTACCAGCTTAAGCAAGCATTTTTATTGTTAACCGTTTCTTTACGCTGGCAGGGCCAGACGGAGGCTGGCCACGCGCGTTCTAGTTTTGTAATAATGTCTAAATATACCTAACCATCAATTATATCAATGAAAATAAAATACGTTTCACATAATAGCCGCAAACATCGCGCGTGGCGGGTGCGTATCATCTCTTGCTATTTGCCTTTTTATTAAATAATATGATTATATTTCGAACTCAACCCTTTACTAGTTAAAATGCAAAACGCTACGCTAGATTATTTCTAGGTTCAATCGTATTCAGCAACCAGGAGAAATTTCATATAGGTAATTAGGTACAAAAGTTTTGAGTATTCGTTTTGTTTTTAAGCTTATTTGATACTAGAGGTAATTTACTTATGTATTTTTCATTCTTTCGTGATTCTTATCTCTTGAGTCAATAATGGTTAAATTTTTCTTTTCAAATCTCGTTGTTTATTGTGTTCGTATTCAAGTTTTTAAATTACCATTTCTCACTCGTAAAGTGATTCACAAAAATCATAATTTTTAGGTAACGTTGAGTCGTTTTTGAATAAAATCGTTATCTCCAAAACCATTAACTTTAGAACAGGGGTTCTCAACCAGCTTTATTGACGCATCCCTTAGCTGTTTCTCAAGTACCCTCTAACACTATTGTATGCATAATATTAGCATAAGCTTCGTTATTGTCTGTATGTATGTATTATCAATAACCTCATTTTACCGTGCGGCGTAAAGGCTGTTGCTTTATGCGGTTTCATTTGGCGGTACAATGCTTAACTTTCCCCGGATTCGGGATACAAAGTTGGAGCGCGACTTTTGTGCTTGCGCAGCAACCGTTGTGTGAGGTGTGTGTCGTGATGATGTGTTGACCTTGTTACTCTATCTCTTAGCTTTATTATTGCAAAATAAAAAATTATTAATGATTGAGGGAGTATTTTACAAAAATGACAAAAAAATACAAAGAATGCCTATACTATTTATTTTTTCAGTAATTTAAATCACAAAAATACTAACAATATTCGTATTTAAACAAAAAAAACACAGTAGAAAATATTTTTAAAATAGATAAATTTATACGCCAAACATACGCCATTACGATACAAAATCATAATGGCAAATGTTTAGATCTCATATTGTGTAATTCTAGCTCCACTATTAAGAATGTCACTCGTTGCACTTGCCCTGTTGTCTTGGAGGACAAGCACCACCCAGCCATTGAGTTCTATTTATCTATTCCACCATTAATTAAGAAAGCAAATATACCTTCTAAGCAATATTTTAACTATACAAGAGCCAACTACACTGAAATAAATAAAGAACTTCAGAATATTGATTGGCGTAAATTATTTAATGCAAATTCACTGGAACTAAATATTAAAAATTTTTACGATATTTTAAATGACATAATCTCCGTTCGCGTTCCTTTAAGATACAAGAATTCGCAATTTCCCGTATATTTTCCAAGTTCAACCATTAGAGTTGTTAAAGAAAAAAACAAATTTCATAAAAAATGGAAAATATACGGTAACATCAGTGACCTACATCGTTTGCTTAGACGTAGATCGAAAAGTCTGATAAAATCTGATTTTGATAGCTATGTTAACCGCATAGAATCCGAAATTGCCACTAACAATAAAAAGTTCTGGCAATTTGTCTCCGTGAAAACAAAGAATTGCAATATTCCATCAGAAATGAAATACGAAAACTCAGTAGCCAATAATAACACCGACATTAGTAATCTATTTGCTAAATACTTTCAAAGTGTTTTTGTTCCTCCAGATAACAATCAGGTGTCAAATTTGGGCACAGCTTCAGACAATGAAACCAATAATAGTTTAAGTTGTTTGCAACTGTCTGAAACTGAGGTCCTTGCTGGGCTGAAAGAACTTGATCCTAAAAAAGGTGGCGGATCCGACGGCCTACCAGCACTTTTTGTCAAGAATTGCGCAACAGGTCTTAGTATTCCGCTACTTTTGCTATATAATCAGTCTCTATCTTCAGGAAATTTTCCTGGAAAGTGGAAAACGGCGTGTGTAATACCAATTTTTAAAAGCGGCCAAAAAGAACTTGTTAGTAATTATCGTCCGATAAGCAGACTTTGTGTATTGGCCAAGCTGTTTGAAAAACTTGTTTATAAGTATATTTTTTCCTTAGTTAAAAACCAGATAATTTTCGAACAGCATGGCTTCTTTGCAGGAAGATCTATCGAATCAAATTTAATGTGTTATTCGGAGCACTTACATAACAGTATGGATAAGCGGATTCAGGTTGATGCCATCTACACCGACTTTAGTAAGGCTTTTGATAAAATTAATCATCGAATTTTACTTGAAAAGTTGGCCTTGGTCGGTGTGGGTGGTGCCGTCCTGAACTGGCTAAACTCTTATCTTTTAAACAGAATGCAGTTCGTATCGGTCAATGGTTCTGCTTCCGAAATGTTTAAAACCCCATCAGGTGTGCCCCAAGGGTCACACTTAGGGCCTTTATTATTCATTATTTACATTAATGATATTGCACAGTGTTTTAAGAACTCAAACTTTCTTCTATACGCCGATGATCTAAAAATCTTTAAACAGATTCAACACGGAACCGTTGACTGTCAGGAACTTCAAAATGACCTTTCTAACTTCGAGGAATATTGTCAAAAAAATCATTTGTTTGTAAATTTAGATAAATGTTATGCTATAACCTTCACTCGTAACTTTAATGTAATTCAAAGGGATTATGTTTTAAATAACAGAAATTTGAAAAAGGTTTCAGAAATAAGAGATCTCGGAGTCATATTCGATGCGAATCTGAGTTTTGATGCTCACATAGATTCTGTGGCTAAAAGTTGCGCTAGGTCACTTGGTTTTATTAATAGACAAGCGAGATATTTAAAAAACGGCCAAACTATGTTGGTTCTCTATTATGCATTTGTGTTCAGCAAACTTAACTTTGCTTCTTGCATTTGGACTCCTCAATACAAGGTTTATATAGATAGATTAGAAGCTATACAAAATAAATTTTTGAAATGTCTCGGGTACAAAGAAAAAATCAATATCATTAACAGTGATTACTCTCCTGTTTGCAGGAGATTCAACATTGTGTCTCTTGAGAACAGAAGAGTTATCACTGACATCTTAACTTTGCACAAACTTCTTAACGATAAAATGTATTGTCCTGCACTACTATCTCTTATAAACCTTAACATACCTGCAAGAGCATTAAGAAATACTTACTTGTTTTCTATAACGTTTTCTAACACCAAATGTTCTATGAATTCTCCCGTAAGTCGGATGTCAAGATTGTCAAATATGTATTGTCTAGATATCGACCTATTTACTGTTTGTCAAACTAACCTTAAAAAACTACTAAAAACTAAATTTATAAATTAACACTTATTAGTGTTATAGTATTGTCTATAATTACTTTGTATGTACTAGTTTACTGTATTTTTTTGTAAAAAAGTGGATACTGTAGTGGGAGTAATCCTGTTTGTATCCTAAATAAATAAATAAATAAATAAATAAATAACAATTCAAAAAATTAAGAGTAAGTATATATTTTTTAAATTAGAAAATATATGGATAATAGTAGTAAATTTAATGAGATACTCGTCAAGGATATATGTTCTGCCAATAGAAGATTTACTTAAGATCTTTATAAAATGTATATGGCTTTATGGTGTCGAAATTGGCAACCCATAATGTATTTGTTTTATAAAAAACTAGTGGTTTTAAGAAAAAATTAAAACGACCTAAAACATTTTCAAGTAAAAGAGGTCTTCCAATACACTTTTTAATCAAATGTTTTTCCGTTAAGTTTTATTAAAAACATTTATACGAGTTGCAAATTTTAATCTCTAAAGCCGTACGTCAAAATTTAAAACCATTTCATAAATAAGAAATAAGCCTTCTACTGACAGAAAAGATTTGCCAATTTTCCTATGAATATCCTTTCCCAATTTACAGTGAATGTACATGTTATAAATCTCATTTAAACAACCCCCCCCCCCCCCCCGACTCAATTACATGAAAATTCTTACAAAAAATTCTAAACAAAATTAAACATATGGGTCAATTCCAACAGAGCAGCCCGAAAATGAATTTAAAAAAAATAATAAAGTGACCAATCACTTAAACAGTAAAATACAATTTACATAAGGTTACAACACTAATTAAGATGCTGGAAGCAGCGACCGCGCTTGAACCAAGCTTGACCGAAACTGATGAAAACTAATATTAGACATGTCTACATTTGACGGTAAGTTATTGTACGCTCTGGACATAGCCAGCACTGGGGAAAGCAGGTGACTAGTGGTTCTAGGACACCACATATACGAAAAACTAATATTTGATCTAGTGCGTGAATCAGGAATTTTAAAATTCAATTTAGATAATAAATCCGGGACGTCTAAGTGATAATTTACTAAGTTATATAGAAACAGTAAAAGTTGGTTAGTACGTCTCATATCAAGTGTACCAAGATTAAATAAACGGAGTAAGGTAGTGTAATCACGATACATTACGTTTTTATTCACTTTATAATCGCAGTATCTTAGAAACCTTTTTTGGATTCTTTCTAATTGCAATATATGGCAAACATAAACAGGGTTCCAAATAACTGCACCATACTCCATTCTTGATCGAACGAAACCATTAAACAGAATTAGTAACGTATCTTCATTGGTAAACTGTAAGGAGTTTCGAATTAAGAAGCCAAGTTGCTTAGATGCTGATTTAGTTACGTTATTAATATGATCATTAAATTTTAAGGAAGAATCAAAACGAATTCCGAGATCTTTGCACGAGTCAACACGTTTCAGAGTAACAGAGTTTATAGTATAGTCATGTGAAAAGGAAATTAATTTTCGAGAGTACGTCATACACTGACACTTATGAATATTAAAATGTAACTGATTTTTTACAGACCAATCATAAACTTTATTCAAATAATTCTGCAAATGTTTACAATCCTCAAATGTTTTAATTTCTAGAAGTAATTTAAAAATTGTCTGCATATAACAACTTGCGTGCCGTCTGTACTACGTTACCAATATCATTGATGAAGATCAAGAATAATAGTGGCCCCAAAACGCTTCCTTGTGGAACACCTGCACAAGCTATAAACTCCTGTGAGTAATAGCCATTACAATATACTAACTGAACTCTATTATAGAGATATGATTTTAAAAATTCAACCAGATTTTGAGCAAAACCAAGATTGTCTAGCTTTTTTAACAATAAGAAATGGTTTACAGTATCGAAGGCCTTCGAGAAGTCGGTGTAAATTACATCAACTTGACAACGGTTCTCCAGTGCTTCTGATACGTACTGTGTAAAAAGGCTTAAATTAGTAATTGTGGAACGTTTGGGTATAAAACCGTGTTGATCTGTAGATAATAAATTACTGATTTGATGCTTTATATTGTTATGTAAAATGTACTCAAAAAGTTTAGAAAAAGCGGTCAACAACGAAATTGGTCTATAATTACGTATATCTGACCTAGAACCACTTTTGAACACAGGCACAATTTTAACACGTTTCCACTTGGTAGGAAATACTGACAATTTTAAACTTAAATCTAGAATTTCTCCCAGTGGAATAATTAATAACTCAGTGCAGCCCTTTACTACGTAAGTCGGAATGTTGTCAGGCCCACAGGACCTTGTGTTTTTCAATTGACGAATGGCGCACAATATTTCATCGTTTGAAATATGACTGATAGATACGTTGGCAAAAAAATCTAAATTATCTACGTACACATGGTTATTACCATCGTTATTTAAATAGTTGCTACAGAAAGAATCAGCAAATGCTTGTGAAATATTTCCACCATCCTTCAGCTTATTGGCAAGGGTATCAACCATTGGTTGTGTCCCAAAATTAATTGGAACTTACACCTTTTATGTTTTGCTGTAAAACCAGTTTAGTTTTTGCGGGAGATGGAGTCTTGTTTTGTTGTTAAGAGACGAGGGTAAGAGGGCCAGGCCAAGCCGTCTTGTTACGAATATTTGTAGCCTATATTCATCCCTTCGTCAATGAATACACGTTAGTGGTTAAACGTATATTAAATTCTACTACATATCACAGAGCTATTTATACAATAAATGTATGCCATATTTACGCCCTACTATTAATAATTACAATCATATGTGTGTAACCTATCGTAATATTAAAAGCTAAGTTTGTTATTTTGACCCACTAGTTTACAAAACTGCTGCGCTGTGCCTTTGACATGCGGTAATACATAATTAAAAACTGCAACGTCTGTTTTGAAATCTAAGGAACTGGCGCTTGTTGCGTGCGTAGTTTACACTTAGTTGTTATCGCCGCACAGAAACATGACCCATATTTTATCTGGCGTAATTTATGCAGTTCCTTTGTAGGCTAAATGCGTGCACTTCCGTTTTCACTCTACTTCACTGTATTCCCTAAATTCATGTTCAAAAAATAGTTTGAACATTCTGGGCGGGTCCCTTGTAGAGCAATCGGGGTTGGTGTGGGTTAGATGTCTGTTGCAGGGGCTGCTTCATGGACATTTCCCTAGGCGTGAGGTGTTGCGTATAAGGGTTCCAAACTGAAGTCGTCTTGGCCGGCGTTGGGCTTCTGTTGTCCCTTGATCTGGCAGTTGTGTCTCCATACACAATAGCTGATGCCGCACAGTAGGCCAATGACCAGTATTGTTACTATACTGCTGACAGACCCTGTCGTAATGGATAGGTGCCTCCAGTGTGTAGTAGATAGAGGTCATGTATTATTTGCTGCTGTTGAGTTAGCAGCATGCTTACGTGACCTGATGTTTCCAGGCTCGGTTCTTCAGCTAAGCTTGGATACTCGATCCCCATTGATCCTGCATGTGATGTAATGTTGAATTGCAGAATTTTATTGAATGTTGCAACGACCGGGATCGTACTGAATGATCGTGCGTACAGAATGTGTTGTCCTGTGTGGATGTAACACTCTGGAGCGATTTGGATGACTCCGGTATCCTCAAGAGTCACTTCCTCTCGTACGTCGTTACAGATGATTGCTGCACTGGTGGCCTTGTTGGCTACAAACATCCATGTGTTTGCCTTGTACAGCTCCTTCCATTTTATTGTGGTAACATTGTAGCGTTGTACGCTACATGGCACCTTGTCGAAGCGTTGATACATCTCGTCGATGATGCAGTTTGGGTTTTTCTCGACACTATTTATGACAGTGGGTGTACATAAATAAGTGTGTTCCTTTCTTGGAATGCTGACCTCGAACTTGGATGGTGGTATGCTGAAGTACTGCTGATGGTTGTAGTCCACAGCTAAGAAATACGGGTTGACTGCGATTGTTGCATACTCTCTGTTTCTTATTTTTCTAGGAATGGCGGTGACCTTGATGACTTCGTATTCGGTTACTTAGGTGATATGGAAATATCCAAATATCTTGATGGCTTCCTTGGTTTGTCCCACCTCCATCTTGTACACTGGCGATGGCAATATTCGTAAATTTGGTGGTAACTTCAAGGACAGCTGACTTATTATTGTTGCTATTTCAGCTGGTGATACGAACTCAAATAAATGGCTCCGCTTGAACACTGCGTCAAGCAGCTTCTTGTATTTTTCTGCCACTTCCTGCAAATAGTAGCTGGCAACTTGATATGCTGACAACACGTGAATATTTAATTTATTGGCGTCAATGGATCTGTACCAGGCCTTCATTTCGTTAATAAGGTGAATTCCTTGGTTGAATTTTACCCGAAAGTTTTCTAACTTTGTTGTGATCCTGCTCTCTGTATTGTTCACCGTAGTTATTGCTGCTAACATCAACTTCGCTTGGTGACCGGAAGCGTCGATTAGCACCTGCTGATTCTTGTCTCGATCAGCGATGTCCTTGTACACTTCTTCGTTTACTCCAAACACTGATGTCAGAAACTTCCCTAGTAATCCTCTTCGTGTTCGGTGTGAAGCTATCGTCCGGATGCTTCTCATGTCCCACAGAATATTGATTTGTTGTTCCATTATGTGGTGCATGAGTTCTTTACAAAATTGGTCTTCCGTCATCTCGTTGCTGTTGTCGCATAATTGTTTAAATTGTTCAGTGGTGGCGTTAATCCCATGCTCGTCCGTGATGAAGGCAGATATCGAATATTCCATCCCTATTCGAATTATCCCTCTATCGAGCTTCGAATTACCCACGTGTTCCACGTATATACCGGGTTGTAACCTTTGCAATGTATAGTTCGCTACACTGTCGGGAATTACGTGACACATTATGAGCATGCATATAAATAATGCTGCGTGTGTTTTCATATCTTGACTCCGTGCTGACCTTGTGGTAGGTCTGGAACTGCTGATCCTTGTGTGCACTGGATTGCCCTCGTTGTTTATGGGTAGCTGACAAACCTTTGTTATGGGTCGTTTGATTTGACTTCTATCTTTGCCCTGGATTGTCACTACTCTTATTAATCCATCTTTTCCTGGATGTGTATTAATTATTCGTGCTAACGGCCACTTGTTTGCCGATATGTTGTCTTCCTTGAGGAGTACCAAATCCCCTATTTCTATGTTCTGTCTCGGAGCTTTTCATTTCCCACGTTGCTGTAACCTGGATAGGTATTCTGTTGACCATGCTTTCCAGAAATCTTTTTTCATTTTCTGTAGCAATTTCCATCTGCTTAAATGATTGTCAGTGACTATAGTGTCATCTGGTTCGGCTGGTGTGATGAGTGCTTGTCCGATCAGGAAGTGTCCTGGGGTGATTGCTGACATATCGTTTGGATCGTTATTCATTGGTGTCAGTGGTCTTGAGTTCAAACAAGCCTCAATTTGATACAACAGGGTTGTCATCCCTTCGAAGGTGAGTGTGTTGTCTCCGATGACCCTTTTGATATGGTACTTGATCGACTTTACCCCTGCCTCCCAGATTCCACCCATGTGGGGGCTTGCCGGGGGGATGAAATGCCACTGGACTGCTTCAGTGCTTAATTTGTCCTGTATTTGGGTGTCCAATAGCTTACTAGCTCCCACAAAGTTGGTACCGTTGTCACTGTAAATGTGGGCGCATTTTCCTCTCCTTGCAGTGAACCTTCTGAATGCTGCTATGAAAGCATTAGCAGTCATGTCGCTCACTGCTTCAATGTGTATGGCCTTCGTGGCCAAACAAATAAAAATGGCGATGTATCCTTTGTAGGACTTGTTGCCTCTTCCTTTGGATACTCTAATTTGGATTGGTCCAGCGTAGTCCAGTCCAGTGTGTGTAAATGGAATGGACGGTGTCACTCGTGCAGGGGGTAGTTGTCCCATTAGCTGATGCATAGGTGCTGCCTTAACCCTTGCGCATGTCATGCATCTGTTGATGATTTTGGAAACCGCCTGCTTGGCTCGTACTATCCAGTACTTTCTTCTGATGAAGGCTAACGTAGCTTGATTACCTCCATGTAACGTTTGGTGATGCGCGTTTCCGATGATCAGCTTGGCTATATGACTGTTGCTGGCTATGATGATGGGGTGTTTCTCATCGTAAGGTAACAGCGAGTGCTGTATCCTTCCTCCCACTCGAAGAATTCCATCTCCATCTAGGAATGGGTACACGTTGAACAAGGAACTCTTGCTGTTCATCGTTTTGCCTTGCTGTAGTAAGTGATGTTCTCTTGGGAAGTCATGCCTTTGTGCTGATTTGATTATGCACTTTAGGCTATCCCGTAGCTCGTTGGTGGTTAGTTGTTGGACCGCTACTACTTCCTTCCTACATTTCTTCATAAACCGCTTACAGTAAGCGATTACTCTTATCATTTTGTTGTATGATGAGAATCTTTCCATGTCATCTGCTGCCTCACTGATTGCCGCATGAACTGCTACCTGCCGAGGGTTTTCCTTTCTTCTTCAGTAGTACTCTCTACTGTTGTTTGGGCTTTTATTCGTTCCTGGGTATCTTCCTTTGATAACCATTCAGGGCCGTGAAACCATAACTCTTGGTCACCTAATCTGGATGGTTGTACTCCTCTTGTGACCAGGTCTGCTGGGTTATCTTCTGACCTGATGTGATTCCAGCACTGCTTGCCGATGCACTCGTGAATTGTAGCAACCCGATTTGCTACAAAATTCTTCCATCTCTCTGGACTTCCTTTTATCCAAGCTAGAGTTATCATTGAATCTGTTCAGGCATAGATTTCAATGTTGTCTAACTCCATGGTTGAAATGGTCTTCTTTATTAGTTTGGCTAATAATTCAGCCGAACATAATTCTAGTTTTGGCAGTGTCTTCTTCATCTTGAGGGGTGCCACTTTTCACTTTGCTGTGAGTAATGTCACTGTCGTGGTCCCTAACGGTGAAGACCTTTTATGTAGATCGCCGCCCCATAAGCTTGCTCTGAGGAATCACAGAAACCATGCATCTCTGTGTGGCCATCCTCTCCATAATTTATCCATCTTGGGATGTGCACTTCCTCTACCTTCGGTAATTCTTGCCTGAATCTTGACCATCTGTCTTGTATATCCTTGGGTAATTCTTCATCCCATGAATACTGTCCGACCCATAATTCTTGTATTAATAACTTAGCAGTTATTATAACTGGTACTAGTAGTCCTAATGGGTCAAAGATTTGTGCTATCTCTGATAGGATCTTCCTTTTCGTTATTTCGCCTTCTGGTCGCTGCTTGACTTTGTATTGTAGTACGTCAAGTGTTGGTGACCAATGTACTCCCAGTGTCTTCCTCGTAGCATCTTCCTTGTCTCCTAATATGATGTTGGTGCTTCCTTCAGCTTCTGGAAGGTTACTAGTCCACTTCCTGAGATTAAACCCTCCAGTTTTCAACATCCTGGTTAGTTCGTCTTGGATGCTCCTTGCGTCTTCTTTGGAACTGGCTCCTGTTAGAAGATCGTCTACATAGAAGTCCTTCATGGCAATCTGAGAACCTCTTCGGAATCGGAATTGTTCATCCTTGGCCAACTGCTGCAAAGTCCGAACTGCCAGTTAAGGAGCTGCGGTTGTGCCATAACTCACTGTGGTTAGCTGATACTCTTGGAGTGGTTCTGTTTGCGAAAACCTCCACACAATTTTCTGGAAGTGCTGATCATCCTCAGCTACCTGTATTTGTCTATACATCTTCTCAATGTCTGCTGTTAATGCAAACTCATATTTCCTCCATCTCAGAAGGATATCTGTTAAATCTTGCTGTAGCCTTGGCCCAGTGTACATCATTTGGTTCAGGCTTTTCCCATTTGATGATCTGGATGAAGCGTCAAAGACTACTCTTAACTTGGTTGTATCACTGTCCTCCTTTATGACAGCTTGGTGAGGAATATAGTATCCTCCTGTCTGAACCTCATCTTGATCAATTTTCCTCATGTGACCCAAGGAAATGTATTCCCTCATGAATTCTTTATATTCGGACTCCAATTTTTTGTTAGTCTCGAATCGTTTTTCCATTTGCAGCATTCTGGCAACTGCTCTTCTTCTTGATTCGCCCAAATGACTGGGGTCCTCCTTGAATGGTATTTTTACCACATAGGTCCCATCTTGCTTCCGAAAATGGGATTCCTCGAACTGCGGTTCACAGTCTTGATCTTCCTGAGAGATAGGTTTCTCCCTTGAGACCTCTTCTATTTCCCAGAATTTTCTGAGTTGGTGATCTTCTTCTAAGTTAGATACCATGCTCACCACTCTCATGTTGGGTTGTTTTGCTGCCTCTACTGCCTCAGATAAGATCCATCCTAATTCTGTCCTTTGCGCCATCATCCCTTGTTGTGTCTTCTTGACCCCTTCTAGTAGTATATCCTTGTATAGATCGGCTCCTATCAGGATATCTACTGGACCTGGCATGTTGTAGGTAGGATCGGCCAGTAGGCATTGTTCCCATGCGTCCTTCTCCTTTTCCACGATCGTATTCCTTGGCAACGTTCCTGTCAGTCTTGCCATTATAAGCAGATCCCCATACATTCGGAAGTTGCTGGAAAATCGTGGTCTCATTTCTACTTCAATTTTTCCTTTGGATTTCCCTGCTTCGCGTTTTCCTAGCCCTCTGATGTCTGCTTGGATTTTAATTCTTGGTAATGCCAATAGTTGTGCTGCTTCTTCAGTTATAAACGATGCCTGTGATCCTGGATCGACCAAGGCTCTTAATAGTTCATAATGTCCTCCTACTGCTTTTATTTTTAAATTGCCGTGGCTAACAGAACTTCCTTCTGGTTGGGATTTTTCGATTTTCTGCTAACTAGGCTGCTTACTTCTTCCACTGTTTGTCCGGAGGTGGAGGCCATTTGGGCCTTCCTAATTGGCTCCTGCTGAGGTTTTGCAACTACCTGTTGAGGACATCTTACCGGAGTTCTGCTCCATTCCTTATGTAGCATAGTATGGTGCCATTTGTCGCAGTTTTGACATTTGTTTGAATTATAACATTTCTCATTTTCCTTGTGGACTAAACATCTCACACACAGCCGATTACGCCTGATGGTTTGGTATCGATTGTCACTGCTCATGGAAATGAATTTCGGGCATTGTGTGATCTTGTGGCTGTTGTTGCAGATCCGACATCTACTGATGCTTGTTTGATAACTCCTTACTGGCCATGGTTTTCTTGTTGATTCTGACATTTTAATTGGTTTTGCGATTTCCAGCTTCCTTTTGGAATCTTGAATTGCCTCCAGAGATTGGAATGTTTTTTCCAAAAACTTCAACAAGTTTGCCAGATCCTGGATCTCTCGAGAATTTGTCAGCGAGTGTTCGTATAACTTCTTTGTATCCTTGTCTAGCTTCTTTACCAGCAGATGTGCTATCATTGGTCCCCACGACTCAGTATTTATGCCCATGTTGGATATGGCACGTAAACTTTCCAATGTGGTATCATGCAGCTGTTTTAGGCTGGCTGCTGATTCACAATTCAGGTTGGGCAGTTCTAATAAGTTGTCTAAAAATTTGGAAAACAAAATTCTTTTGTTATTATACCTGCTTTCTAGTAGGTCCCATGCGGTTTCATAGTTAGCGTCCGATGCGTCGAGATGTTTTATTAATTTACTTGCCTCGCCTCTGAGGTAAGTTTTGAGGTACTGCATCTTCTCTGCATTGCCTAATGTGGCATTGTTGTGGATGAGTCGCCCAAAAATGTCGTGGAACGTGGTCCAATTTTCATAGTTTTCTTCAAACATCGGCATCGTGATTTTGGGCAATGAGATGGTCAGTTCTTCTCGTGCTCGTGGTTGTTCACTTCTCGGGATGCTACTTATTTTGTTAAATATTTGAGCTATTACCTGGTTATAACGCTCTCGCATCTGGTTGTAAACACCATCCGTGAAGTAATCTTCCGCAAATTCTTGCTCACATCCGAGGATTTCCTTATGCATTCTCGTAATATTCTCCCACTGGTCGGAAATCTTGTTGGTTTTATACTCATAGAACATTTTTGTTTGAACTTGTTCCAATGCTAATATTGCATCGTCAAGTACCTCGCTAAATATCTGCATTTCAATTTCTTGCTTCTTGAGTCTGCCTACTTGCTCGATGGGGTTTTCTTTTTTCTCGGTTTCTAAGCCGTTACTCTCCTCACTAGCTGGATTTAGCTTCTCCTGCCATTCGTGTATGTAATCTGTAGTTATTTGAAATCTTTCTTTCACCTGGCTGTAGAAATCCTTTTTTATGTACTCATGATCTGCTGGAAGTCGCTTCCGTAGTTCCATGTCACTGTTCTCGAATGCCTTCCACAATTCTTCTAATTCATCCTCTTTCTTGGCTAGGTACATCTGATTCTTTCTGCTTCCGGAATCCTTCTTCATATTTGTAAACAGTTGGCACATTTTGTCCGCCAGCTGTTTCTGCTCCTTTATAATTGACTCCATGTCGATGCGGCTTTTTTAATGCCTTTGGTACTAAAACTGGCTTAATAAGTAGTATCTTACCACTTTAAGTTTTTTCCAAGTTCTTAGCGGATCGATTGCCGCTAAAGATTCTTCTCGCTGCACTGCGGAAGCCCTTGGAAGTTACTAGCAGGACTTATGCTGCTATCACTAATTCTCGCCTTTTCCTTTGGCGGAATTCCTTTGATTGAGTCGTAGGACGTTTTCTTCTTAGCGACGGCTCAATTTGAACTTCTCCCTAATCTTTACACAGAAGAGTACATACCAATCTTGTCGCGAGTCCTCCAAATTTTCTAACGGATATGGCAGATCCGGTCCAGTTGCTTACTTGCCCAGAGCTTCGAATCTGTTCCGCGTACCCAAGACCCTTGATTGTTGCACTAACTTCTTTAAGCCTCCAATTGGTTGGCTTAAGGATTTTTACCCAAAAAATCCAGTTTCCTCTTGTCCGGGGAGTAGTTGGCTTGTAGGACCAATGTCTTCTCCAAATTCCGGCTTCTTCGTTGATCGGGGAGTTGTTGGCTCGAAGGACCAATGTAAAAAGATGTGTCCCAAAATTAATTGGAACCTACACCTTTTATGTTTTGCTGTAAAACCAGTTTAGTTTTTGCGGGAGATGGAGTCTTGTTTTGTTGTTAAGGGACGAGGGTAAGAGGGCCAGGCTAAGCCGTCTTGTTACGAATATTTGTAGCCTATATTCATCCCTTCGTCAATGAATACACGTTAGTGGTTAAACGTATATTAAATTCTACTACATATCACAGAGCTATTTATACAATAAATGTATGCCATATTTACGCCCTACTATTAATAATTACAATCATATGTGTGTAACCTATCGTAATATTAAACGCTAAGTTTGTTATTTTGACCCACTAGTTTACAAAACTACTGCGCTGTGCCTTTGACATGCGGTAATACATAATTAAAAACTGCAACGTCTGTTTTGAAATCTAAGGAACTGGCGCTTGTTGCGTGCGTAGTTTACACTTAGTTGTTATCGCCGCACAGAAACCTGACCCATATTTTATCTGGCGTAATTTATGCAGTTCCTTTGTAGGCTAAATGCGTGCACTTCCGTTTTCACTCTACTTCACTGTATTCCCTAAATTCATGTTCAAAAAATAGTTTGAACAATGGGGATGACATTTAATTTGCATTTCTGATTAATATAACTCCAGAATTGTTTTGAATCGGTAGCAGTGTTTTGTTCAACAGATAATATATATAAGCTGTACGCATTTTTTATGAGATTTCTAGATTCATTTCTAAATTGTCTGTACTGATTTAAGTGCAATGATGATCCCGTGGTTTTATATAACCTTCTAGCTTTTTCTTTACGTTTCAAATTTTTAATGATATCTGGATTAAACCAAACAGGATATTTTGATTGACGTTTAAGAGATTTTGGAACACAGCGATCTAGAATTGAATAAAGAATCTCATAAAATTTGTCAGTTGCATCATCAACATTTTTAATGCTATCAATAGCGCTCCAATCCGCATCTCTCATTAAGTGATACAGTAACAAAAAATTGCCTTTCTTATAATTATATACCATTTCCCTATTTAAAGTACATTTCTTAACCCTATCCGGTACTATACAGATATCACACATTAAAGGTGGGTGATGAAGGTCCTCAGGTACTAAACTATTTTCCTCTCTTGTTATTGTAGTATTAACATTGGTTAAGATAATGTCTAAAATTCGCCCATTTACATTAACTATTGAATTTGGTTGCCTAAAATTTAAGAAATTTGCTAGATTAATGAGGCCTTTTGTTGGAGCAGAGAGATTTAGTATATTATTATCAAAATGATATTTATAATAGTCCCAACAGTTGAAATTCCCAATTATAAAACAGTTTTTATCAAATACAAACGGGAGCTGTCCAAGATATTCATACAGAAATTCATAATTGCTCACAGTAGCATCTGTGATGTATACAGCAACGATATGTAAACAAGTGTTATTTTGTAAATGAATTTTTATGCAAAGCGCGTCACAATAATTAATGTCAATAGGTATCTCTTCCGCAACATAATCTGCTTTAACTGCCACTAGAATACCTCCACCCTCGATTTTCCCGTTTTAACTAAATCTCGGTCTTTTCTAAAAACTAAAAAATTGTCATAAAATAGCTCACCGTTTACCACATTATCCTGCAACCACGTCTCTGTAATAACGATAGCGTCATATTCACATTCTAGAGTATTAAGTGAAAATTCTTCAGTTTTTGTGTTCAAGCCACGCACATTCTGATAATAAAGCTGAAACGAGCGTTTGGAATCAGCAATATTTACACTTGAATTGATTACATTTCAATTCTTAGGCAGATCGTCCTCAGAAAAAACTTTTATGATTGGGGAGGAATCACTCTTCTTTAATTGTATGACACCTTTAGAAATCCATAGATGGTTGTACCCCAGTTCTTGTTTAGCTTCTTTGGCCTTCCACAGTAGATTCTTATTCATAGGTGTAAGATGCTCATTTATGTAAACAGCACCGCTTCCACTGTTTGACACGATGTTATTGTTGGTCAGCTTGACTTTCTTGCTGCTCTCGATGAAGCGGTTTCGAATGATTCTTCGGGAAAACTGCACCACAATTGATCGGGGTATATTATTTACGTTTCTTGTCGGAATTCTGTGAACGGCTCCAATGTCTTGAATTTCAAAATTTGGTATATTTAGTTTTTCGGCAATAGTAACTAAGGTCGACGATAAATTTTCATTCGGGGTTTCAACAAGCCCAAATATCTCGATGTTTTTATTACGAGAGTATTTGTCCATGCTATTCAGCTGTTTTTCAGTAGTTTGATTTCCTGATTTTTCACATCTAGGGTATCTTCTAATTTGTTTATCCTGTTGTTGCTACAATCAACATCGGCTCGTAAATCTGTTAGTTGGTTTTGCAGTTGATCTAATCTTGCATCAATGTTGTTTACTGCTTGCTTGAGTTCATTAATATTTTGGTTTAAAGTAGGTAACACCTGGAGTTGTTGGGTTATTTGCGATAACATACGTCCCGCTGCAGATGATCCCAAGGATTCTACAGTTGGGCTAGGTAACGTATTGGCATATTCCTGCGAACCCTGGCAATCAGTGCAGCACCATTCCGTGCTGTTATTGATAACTTCATCGAGCTGCTCACGTGTTAAATCTGTACATTTAGCCCCATGAAATATTGATTTGCATTTGGCACATTTCACTTTAGCAGCAACAAGATTATTAGTCACAATTTGATTACACGCACTAAATCTATCTGCCATTTTAATGTATATTATTTGTAAGAAGTATGAAAACTCGACCACTCGACTCCACGGTCTGGGTTGGAATTATATGGAATTATATCTCCGTAAAGGCTGAGAATTGAAAATATGCTTATACGAGTATGAAATTTTTTGGCCAATTTGTGACGTACGATATGAACAAGTTATGGGCTAGTATTTGGTTACACCCTGTATTATATTTGCTAACAATTAATAGTAAGGAAGAAAACCGTTGTTTTTATTTGTTTTTTTTTTGTTTTCTATACACATTCTGCATTTCTCATTGAATAAAAACATTTTTTTACTCACGAAGGATCTCAGGGTTTGTATAAATTTAAAGGTGGTCACCCTACGCGTAGCATAGTCAAGCGAAATGTATTAAGTGGACACGAAGCGTAAGTGGTTTTGCGGGTGCGGTGATTAAATGCGCAATATGGTGATTCCAGGAGCTAACGATAAACAAAAGTGCAACGCGGCATTCTCCGGGGAAGCAGTCACAGGGGTGAAACTGAGACCTAAGTATGCGCAACAAGAAAAGTTCGGTGGGCACTGCATCGGGTCGGGGAGCCGGAAATTTAGAACCCGTAATACGCAGTCGCAGACAAGAATATCGATTTTGACGTCACATAACCTTGCGTTTCCCAACGCCGTAATTGTTTGGTAGTTGAGGTTAAGTGCTTCGTTTTGCTAATAACAGTAAGTATTGCCTATATTTTGTTTAAATACTTGTTAATTTTAATGTATTCAGCTCGTGAATTCCTAGTTTGTTTAAAGCGACAGCGAAATAAACATCCATATTTAATTTTGTAATACCTATTGCCTCATGTACCCATTAACTAAAATAGTTAATTTTTTTCAGTTATAAATGTCCTTTGCACGGTGCTAATGGTCAGCACGAAAAAGAAGTCGACCTGCTTTCCTGGCTGCAAGAAATTGGTACTACAGGTCAGTGTAAGCATTTTATAAATTTCTGTACCGCATTCTTTAACTTCCGAAGCATTAGAAGTAATCGTTAGGTATTCCTACAAATGTGGTAGAAGCTAATACAGTTTTATGTTCATGTTATGATCAGCCTCTGACATCTTCAAATGTATGTACATGTTTTGACGTATCAGCTAATTAGTTTCCTTTATAAAATAATGAAATAAGCAACAGTAATAATTTTCATTAGTAATATAACAAGGGCGAGATACACTTACCAATAATTTTGCACATGCCAAAGGTTAAGTGCTGGTTGCAATGAAAACTGTTGCGAGGGCAGTTTTCTAAGGGCAATCAGCACGATGACTCTTGGTACGGGTAAAATTATATGTACAGTCGTGTGCAAATAAATCTGGGACAGTGTTTTTTTCACATGCAGATTCAGTTAAGAATTGAAGAATATCTCCATGGATTTCCTGCTATCAGAAAGAGTTACATTAAACTTTAAACAGGTACTGAAACCCGTAACTCTCTCTGATCAGAGGAAATCCGTGGAAATATTCTTCAAATTCTTAACCGAATCTGCATGTGAAAAAAACACTGTCCCAGATTTATTTGCACACGACTGTAAGTGTGTTGCCCGCGTTTATATTTTGAAGATAATATCAGTCATGTCACAATCGTGTGTAATAATCAACGTTAGATTATTTATCAAAATTATTCAGGATTATTTATATGCATTTCTTTCTGTTACCGATTGTGAACCTAGTTTGGAGAATAACTTCAAGCAGTTCTACAAATCATCAATAGGTTTTGGAGAAACTGCCCTGACGATGCCCACATCTTCAAATTTGTCAAGGAGAAGCATAAGCCGAATACCTCCATTGCCCAAGAACATCGGAAGAAAATGGCTGCGAAGTATTGTTATTTATTCTTTATGTTTATAAATAATACGTATATTTTATTTAGTTCGATGTTGTTTTATAAGCATTTATTTTTTGTTCTAGAATTTAATATTTATTGTATTGTATATTATTTCTGCTGAATGTATTTACTACATTAATAGAGTTTTTTTTACTAGTGCTGTCCTTATATAATTGTTTTATTTACATTAAAAGTTGTACTCTTGTAATTTGTATTTAAGAAATAATTTGTAAATTCTAATTGCTAATGCCTAATTCAGCATTAGCAATTAAAGTTTATGAATTATTTTTTAAATCAAATTTTATTCACAAAATATTGTTTTAAATCAATGGATTGGAGGGTTGCCTATACGCGCCATTCAAATTTCCCGCTAGCGCCGTTTAAATCTACCGCTCATTGTGTAATTTGCCACTTGGATACCAGGGTGCAGCTTTGTGAAAAATGGTGGCGTGTTGCCAACGTTTAGCATGGGGAATTCGCTTCTATTAGTTACTGTTTTGTGGAAGCAGTCGCCGCCAGACTCCCATGCAGGGCTGTTCCTGCAGAAGTCGCAGCGGGACGCCCAAGGAGTGCAGGGTCTGCCCTCAGATAGTGCGTGCTATCCACGAGAATCGCAAATTGACGTCCATAAGGCCTCTAGCTACCTGCAGGGGTTTCAAGAAAACCTCCTACGAGGTGCGCCATCGTCAAGAGGTTCGCGCCAGCATCCAGGAGAAGGAAGCGGGACCCTGACACCAGAGAAGCACTGTAGGAACTTCACCCTTGGGAACTTGCATGTCAAAGAGTCTCCCCAGCATTCCGGCGAAGGAAGTTGTGCTCTGCAGACAGGTTAGTTTTTACCTAAGGAACCGCTATCAAGCAAGGGGCGATCGCTTTAGTCCAGATCGCAGCCTAACGTCTGGTGACGTATCCATGGAAGCAGAGGGCATTTACCGGCAAGCAGCCGACGGTGTTTTACTGTGTCAGCATTCACAGTAACCCGCGGTGTTCCGCGGGCTAAATTGTGCATCGTATGGGATAATACTAACTCACAGCCGCGTAGCCCAATTCGGCCTCGCGACATAAGTATTGAACTTTGAAGTAACATTTGAACTTTCGCGCCCTGCTTAAACTACTCTGTAGGCTATCGAGTATAGCTTTAATGTTACGTATTTCTTATGTGCATATTTGTTGGTACTTGTGTTTTATTTCAGATTATATGCTTTTATATGTAAACGGTTGGACTTTTTATTGCCATTGTGTTTGCCTTGGTAACTACAACATTTCAGGTTTTAAACAATATCAGCTTCCCCATAGCCACATTGATGATGTAAAAGAGCTCATAGCCACCGACTGATCAAACTAGCGAACCCAGGGCATTTTAACAATTCAATAAGTGTAGGGCTCGGAGTAAGAGGCCGTGTTACAAGCTACATTATTAAGGACGAAACAATTGCTTCAATATTGGAACTTTTCTTTCAGTTACAGTAAAGTAAGTTAGAATATTAGGGAAAAAGGTTAAACAGGTTAATTTGAGCTTCCAAACACTCAGAATTAAAACAACTGTTAAAGACGTAAAGATTATGTGTTGTCCGCGTTGCTCCTTGAATTTATCCAAGCCCTCCATTTGTGTAGTTCCGTGGATTATTTCTTGCACTCGTTCAGGACGCACTTCGGAACATAAATTGTATAGTTATAGGAGGAAGTTATTTAACTGAAGAGGTTTACACTTGATGGGTCGATGAGAGGTTGTAAGATAAAAATGTAAACAAAGCAGCCAGGCCTAAGTACCCTTTAAGACATTCGTAGCCTTTGTGCACAAATGAATACGCTTCACAGTTCAAAAGTATATTTAAAAAATCAAATAAAGTACAGAACTTTATATACAATTAAATTGTGTCGTGTTTTGCTATACGATCTAATAACCTGCTATTTGCATAAGTGCAAAACACAACGCTTGCAAAACCTCCTTGCTTGTAAACAATGTGTATTGAAACTTGACCTAATGATACCATATTAATGCTGAGAGTAGCACACGTCTAGCGTAATTGTTACACATCGTGAACTAGTTTTGCAGTCTAATTTGTTTTCGCACAATTTTACTCAATTGTCTATTTCATGGGCCAACAGAAGTTTAAACATGTGTCGACATTTTAAAAGTTATTTTATTTTTTTATTAATATTTTAAAATGTGAAGTGTTGACCAGCAACAACGAATTATTAAACCCTTAATTAAATATTCTGGACTTGAAAATGCCTAAATCATGAAAATAGTAATGTAAAACTACTTATAGATAATAGGAAGCATTTGAAGCGGTATAATTAAAAATAATCATTCTGCAATGTATGCGTTGTCAGATGTACGGAGAAGTAAAAAAGTTTTGCAACGAGATCCACGCTGCGTCAAATGTACATAAACGCCTTCAACAAGTGGCTGCACTAAAAAAGAAGTTAGAAGGTCTATTGCGTAAATTATAAGCACGATCTCCTTAGATATTACAAGGGGTATATTGTACAGGGTGTCCCAGTTTAGATGAGATAAATGGAAACCTTCGTTTCTATTAGAACTAAAGAAAAATTGTTTGCACGTTATGGTGCAAACAAAATCTCTTTTGATTTCCAAATTACAGTTGTAAAATTAAAATAAAAAATTCAATATTTGAATTTAACGTCACAATTCATTTGTATTTTAAAATATAAAAACAACGAAATAGGGATTTTTAATGTAATTTTTCTTTTGTCCAAAATATGTAACGAATGTTTGCGAACCAAACACTACGCTTGAGGAAATAGATGGCCTAAGTATTGCATAATTTGTTGATGCTCCATTTCAAAGTGGGCATGTCAATTAGAGAAATTCTTACTAAAGTTAAGACTGCCACCATAAAACCTTACCGGAAACTAACCCTCTAACAGGCAAAGTTCTACAAGATATAAAAGATTTTAAATCCACAAAACTACCCATTAATGAAGTTCGAAGACTCGGCCACTTACGAAGCACATGGAAAACGACACAACTAGTTGTGTTGCAAAGCCTGGAAAAAAGATCAAGACATCGCATCGTGCCAGCCAGTAAGTATTCGAGAAGTTATTTTAAACAGATTAAAGCTTATAATTAAACATGGAAAGCTGACTTTGAGCTATTATCGTGAAACTCAAGTCTTACTTAGCCTTTTCTAATGAAACAACAAGACGAATATTCCAATTTATTCCCCATCAATTCCGGCGTACCCCTAGGTTCGGTGCTATATTTTATTTGCAGCCGATTTACCCACAGCCGAAGTAATCTACAATCTACAATGTTTGCAAATGATACAGTAGTCGTTAGTAGTCGCTCTCAACTTAATCACTATTTTAAAAAACCTTTAAGTAAATTTGAGCCAAACAAAAACTACTTCTGAAATCTGACCATATAACCTTTACACTGAAAAAATAGGTAAACGTTACAAGATACTTGGACATGCACTTGCACATGCACAGGGTGATTCATAAGTATGGTCATTAAATTGAATGGGCGTATGCCTAAAAATTAAACGCTTACGGGAAACAAATTCGCAATGCAGATCTTTGAGAACCACTACTTAAATCAGAAAGGGTACATTATCATGATGCACCAAATGTGATTAAAATAACCTCATAGCTGTTTTTGCTCCTGCGTTTTACCTAAATTTGGTCTTACCGCAATCATATGTGCGAACTTAGGTTTATTGAAATTCATTCGAGTGACCATCAATCAATTTAAGCTTAAATGTTTTAGCTTTTTGCGGGATTAATATTAATTTTCGCTCGTATAGTTTTGTTCTGCTTGATGTCCCCTAACTACCCTTAAATTAAATTACTATACTTATGAATCATCCTGTATATTCGCAAAAAGAATCTTTATTGAGACCGATCTATTCGCTAGTTGCCATACAAGTCACTTAACTTTATGGAGAGTAACTTGATACTCCATGACTACACTGAAATTCTTCTACACAAGCCGGATTCACCTAAGGAGAACAGCAGGAAGTCAAATTTGGAAATTCTGCAACGTTTCTGAAATAAAATTCAAGAACCATAGTCGAAAGAGATTTACAAATACCTTGCATCAAAGAAAAAATAAAAAATACAGATTAAGTGAACATCCAACAGTGCTTGCGAAAAGGCTTTTAGTGTCGATGGTGAAGTAGCACTCTAAACTGGCTTTTTTTACCAGAACGAGTTCAATTCCAGGTAACTTAAGGTTTAAATATCGTAGATCGCTACCACACCAGCATCTGTGGTATTTAGACGTTAACCACTAACAAAAAAACTCTTCCTGAGTTTGAACTGGCAAGGCTAGCCATCTTTCCAGCTGACGAGCAAAGAGGTCTCATAGATCTACGACTTTGTGGTTATAAACAGGCCATTTGCCTAATATGAATGGAAGACCAACAAAAATAAGCAAAACTACTGGTAAATCAAGTATGATCAAAGATTAATCTCATCTAGCATGGCTATGAAAGAACAAACTGCTGCATTTAAAACTGGGTCCCATTTATTTACTTCAAAATTATTGACAACTGTCGCATTTTGTATTTGTGTTATAATTCTTTTTTATTCAAGATTTTTATAACGATGAGTTCTCAGATGAAAAAATTTGTATGGTACAGTCATATCGAAATTCGTATCTAAAAAATAGTGAGTGGATGCATGATCTACGTTTGTGTTTAAATGAGTTCAGAGTGCGTTTTTCTAAAGTAGCAGTGATTGAAGATCGTCAACTGCAGCATACTGTTACCAATTTTAAACAAACTAGTAATGTAGGTCACAGAACTAGAGCTGGCAGGAATCGAATTCGAACAAGTAAGGAGTTGGATGGCAGAGGAACCTACGTTGTCGCAGGAAACTAAACTTAGTTATGGTACATGTCAAACCATTTGAAAAAAGATTGCGACTTGTTTCCCTACAAACTACAACTTCATCAGGAATTGTTGCCACCAGATTATAATAAATGAGTTGCATACTGTACATGGTTCCGAGACAATCTAGATAATAATGCTTTGGATTTGCGTTCTTCTCAGACGGATCATGGTCTTATTTGTCTGGATACGTCAATTCGCAAGTGATAAGAATGTGGATTACCAACAATCCCAATTTCAGGAGGGAAACTCCCTTGCATTGCCCTAAAATCGGTATTTGGATAGCTCTTTCGCGAAGATGGTTGATCGGTTGCATTTTTTGAAGAGACTATCACTACTGAAAGATACCAGAACATTCTGCTCGTATTTGTTGGGCAAATACATTACTTTTACGTGCAAATTCGTTTATTTCAATATAATATTGCAATAAGATTAGGGTTTCCAGTCCCGGGATCCGGTGCCGGGACAGTCCCGGGATTCTACCTCCAAAACCGAGTCCCGGGACCACAGCCAGCCCAGGCGAAGTCCCGGGACCATGTCAATATGCGTGCGTATACTCTATATCAGAGAATTAGGACGGGTACTCACCGGCGTCCGGCGTATTACTCATGCCTCTTGCACATTCTGCATTATTTGGGTTTTGCGTAGGCAGGAGAGGTATTGTTTTCGGTAGGTTAGAATTAAAACCGGTGTGTTGTTTCAGCCACATTTGAATATCTTCTTCTATTTATGTATTTGTCTGTTTCTTTTGTTGGATTTAGATATATTTTACGCGTAGTCGTGTGCGTACGTAGTAACAGTAAGGTAACTAAATTTGTAGACTTTTAAAATTGTGCGCGAAGAAACTAAATAATTTATATTTTTTTGGGTTTTAAATGTGTTCGTTATTTGTCTGCTAAAGCGTTACAATTAAAATGAATTCCGATTCGCAACCTACCTTCATTCTACATTAAAAAAATAACGATTTGAAGTCAATATGGCAACAATTTTATATATTGAAGATAAACAATTGGCGAAATGTAAAGTTTGTTCCTATAAAATTACCATAATCAGAGGCGGCTTGACGAAAGGATTACACAAGCACCTTAATGCAGTTCAAACAAAAGCAAAAGATGAACAGCGACAGACAATTTTAGTACCAGAAGAAAGCAATGAAGATATAGACGAGCCCCAACGCAGATTATTTTCAGCACAGAAACACTTTACTTAACTTAAAACACTTGTTTTTCTTTGGAAATTGCATTCGGAAATTTCATCTAAACACTATTTCCCTTTCGGGACCATTTTCGGGATCTTCGGGACTAGTCCCGGGACATGAAATTTAGCTCGTAAGTCCCGAAACCACTTGTGGTCCCGGGACTTGGAAACCCTAAATAAGATGGATAAAAAGAATATATATAATAATAAAATTTGACAGTTTGAATGAAATATATCTAAGCAAATTTTAAAGGCGTTGGTTTGCATTTCCACAGCCATACTAGATGAAAATAATTTTTGATCATACTATATGTTCAGGAACTAACGATCGTAACAATAGGCAATAAGAATATTCTGCTCTACTAAAAAATAAGTGAACAGTATACTATACGAGATTGCGACAGAGCCCGTTTAAGTCTTTGATGAATAGCATTTTTACCGAGTGCATAGATATAGAGACTGGCACAGAGTGGTAAAAACTTAAAGCTCGAAATGGGTCAATTTTAACTCGGTGGTGATGTTCTACGTTAGCTGCCTTTTTCAGCCATATTACGCGTTTTTACTGTTAACTAATAATAATTTATTATATTTATTAATAAACACACATTCGTGTACGGGCTTTGTGTAATAATCTTCAAAACATAAACGCGGGAGACACAATTGCCGATAATTTTACCCGTACCAATAACCATCGCACGATTGACCTTGGTGTGTGCAAAATAATTGGTAAGTATGGTTTGGTTATATCGCCTACTAATGAAAATTCTTAAAACAAAATTTCTTAACAATAAGATAAGTTATACTCGTACGATTTAACCGTTACTTGAAAAATTGGGCGGCTGACACCGAGTTAAAGGTGCCCCAATCAAATAGAACTGACCGCAGGCATAAATTACATAAACTGCTGGACAAAATTATCGCATCACAAAATTATATTCTGAAAACTAAATTTTTCATATTATTATAAGTGTTAGAGCTTAGCAATAGTAAAAAGGACTGTTATGAAGGGACATTTATTGCGGCCAACTACACTTTGCAATAACAAATCGAAATAACTGCATTTGTTCTGAAAAGACTAGAGACCTTTAAGAACATTTTTTTGTGATACGATAATTTTGCCCAGCAGTTTATTTAGTTTCATCCATTCAGTAGACAAATGCATAATTGAGAGTAACCTAAAGGTTTAGTAAAGCAGATAAACAATTAAAAGAATTATTTTAAAAAAACGATGTTAGGTCAATCTTAACTCGGTTTTCGTTTTATCAATTCTTCCATTGTTGGTAAATTTATTTCTTAATACTGCTCACAAACCAGGTAACGTTAACAGCAAATAAAGTAACTTTATTTTGAACAACTTGTATCTTACGTAGTTGCGTCTGAACACTGAACAACTGTATGAAGTATGCAGCTTTTGATCGAAGTACATCCCCAGATATCTGACGCCACTGTCTTTAAGGTTTCATTTAATTTGTTTTCTTTGATCGGCAACTTTAAGCGGATATACAGTGTGCGAATTATATAGCGCATAAATTCAGTAACTCTGTTAATCTTCGTTTTCGAAAAAAAATCTAAAAGGGTGTAGCGATTTAAATTGTAGCGCGTATATTGAAGTCATTATCAGATGTTTCATTTATTTTAAATGTTATGACCTTATGACGTGATCAATATTTTTTAATTCACAACCTATATTTTTTCATTTACTTCGGTCACATTTCGTTAAAATCCAATAACCACATAAATATTTAACAACCGCTAAATACATATTTCGACAGCTAAGCTTTCATCTTAGTAGCCGTGAAGAGACTGGTTAGACCGACAAAGTTGGCCGAAAATATGCTCTTCATCAAATCACCAGTGAAAGTCAGCACTCCCGCACAATCTAACGATGGTTATACTATCTGACCCGGAGGGCGTGTTCTATGCAACCAATCAGGTGTCAACTACAACAGAGCATAAAGATATATTATTTATTTCGGTAGTAAGTTTTAGTTTCTTTTCAACGGTATAAAATTTTAAATAGGTGACATTACAACAAAAATAGAAAAACTGTTTTAAAGTTCATATATGATTACTCTCTGACTGTGACAATAATTCCAACATAAAAGGTGAATGTACAATCATCGGTTTTTGTTTTAAGCCCAGGTCTTTATTACTCGAACTTTAAAGATTTTTTTCGGTTTTTTTAATGTAGCGTATTAAAAATGTTATACCGTTGAAAACCGATTAAAACTTACTGCCGAAATAAATAAAAAAATAGATACCGGTTGTCATTTAACAAAATATTGGGTGCATCCTAACATTTAAAACAAATCATATAAAAATCTGATAATGACTTCGATATACGCGCTGCAATTTGAATCCCCAAGCCCTTTTAAGATCTTTCCCCGAAAATGAAGCTTAACGGAGTTACCGAATTTATGTGCTATTTAACTTTCAAACTGTATATTATATCTTATCAATGTAACTAGCTTAGCATCGGTTTTATTCGAGTTGATTTTAACCACCATTTGCTGGATTTTTATTCCTTATGGATTGTTTATCGCTTGAGTCCGTGATGTTGTCTAATTATAGCAGTGTCACTGACTAACATAACTAAGTTGGTGCCGCGTGGTTCAGTAATATATCGCTGGTAAAGATGTTGTAAAGAATTAATCCAAGAATGGATCTTTGTGGTACTCCAGGTTTAATGTGTCGTTGTTCAGACAATGTAGCGGTTATTCTTAAGGCACAGTTGCCGTCAGTTGAGGACGGTATTGCTGTAATAAGATGTTGAGGTAGCTTGATGTTATATAGTTTGCAGGCTAAACCATCGATCCAAACATTATTATCGGACGCCTTACTAATATCAAGGTAATTTTCGGGCATGGAAGGATCTTTTGTACAGGTTTAGGATGCAATAGTAATGTACATTAGGCCGGAAAATAGCTTTTTATAATATTTTACGGCCGTGTATCGTACAATGTTTTATTTCATACTGTTTTATACATGTTCATTGAAAAATTCTATAAGGGCCGGCTGTAAAATTCAAACGTATGAATATGTTGGTGACACTGTAAGTCAAATTCGATGTTAGCAGGTTAGGTTTTGCTTCAGTCTGTGTCAAAACTAACGGAAAACCTAACCTGATAACCTCGAATTTGATATAGACTTACAGTGTCACCAACTTATTATTCAGCAGTTGCCTAGCAACACTTTCCGGCCTTGTGATGTAATGTTTCACTTTCCGGACTCAAATTAATAACGCAAAGTCGTATTTTCCGGACAGTATAAAATAAACGTTAAATACGTTTGTTATGTAAGAAATGCTGTTTGTCGTATAGTTATTGACAATGGTGTTGGTGATTAAGTGACGTCCTGTGGCTTTTTTGACGAAAAATGTTAGATATGAGCTGTAATTTCTGAGGGAATTGTAGGATCAACTTAGAACAAAATCACAAATATTATTAGCCATTCTTCTAGAGTCGTGGAAGAACTATTTGTAATTTTTTGCAGATGCAGTGGTAAACACAAATTTTAAGTATTCGGCAATTACTTCGCACTTTTCTTGGTCAGTGACAAGTGTTTGTAATACATTTGCTGAAATACTCTGCCTATTTCCATTAGAATGGATTTCTTGTAAGTAAGATTGATATCATTTATTTGAAACTGTAATTATCAAGTAGTATGCGAGTGTCGTCTGTTAATTTGTTGCAAATTATCCTAATTGCAGTGTATGTGGTCCTTCGCCATTGATTTCTCACGCGTTTTTTTCCATTGATTCAGTTTAGGATGCGAATCGGTATTTGTTACTGTATGCAGATTTTGAAGTAATTCAGCAACATTATCGACTTCTTGGTTAAAAATAATAAAATGAAGAACTTGTAGTCTTCCCCACAAATTTAATTAGGTGATAAACGAAGTTACAGAATGTGTGCGTGACTAGTTTCGACAGTTGTCATCCTCAGACGCAACATTTCCAATGGTTAAAACGATTAATGTTAGGACAAACCCTAATAGTACAAAAATAGACTTACCTAAAGGGTAATCATAGTAACACTATGTGAAAAGAACAAGTAACATTTTGGGCCTGATGGGCAAATTCAAAATTTGAAGGTTATAAACTTTGGATGGTACAAAGGACAAATGTCTGTAAAAAATTAACGCTAAATACAAGATAACTTAATCGAAAGTAATATCTTACCATGACATGGATAAAACTAAATAAGACGATTAACATCTCAGGCAACCATTATAACATGTGTAAAAATTAGGTATTAAATTTGCTAAAAACTAACATGCGAAAATTAGACAAATGACAGGTTACAATCAAAATATATACTTAAAGAGGAAGAACAATATTTATAAATCAAAATGTTAACATAGATTTAAATTTAAATTTTCCCCTACAGGGTGATGAATTAATAGTAAAACACGAGGCCAACGGCCCACATCTTTCAACCGACTCCATTAAAGAGGAAGTAAACAAATAATTAATCGAATTCAAAACGGAAATAGTTTTGAAAAGTAACGCCCACTATTGAAAACTTCTAAAAGCAGAGCTGAAGGCTTTGCATACATGTGAAAGAGGTTGCCTATATGCCAGAGTAAGGTAAACCAAACATGTGAGAAAACCGTAATAAATATTTAAAACCTAATTTAAACTAATTATAATTAAGATATCTCAAATGTATACAAAAACCACTAAGTAAAATATAAAACTATAGCAATGATATAATCAAAAAGATAAAATTTCAACCAACGGCTAGTGAACTACGATCCGGAAGGAGGATAATTGATAATTAAATGTAATAAGTGAAAATTGTTATCCAAGTAACTTAACTCATTAAGGCAATTATCCGAATCAGATTTAGATCTCTTAGAAATTTCAAAAATTTCCAGCAGATTAAGTTTTGAGCCTTTATTTTGTAAATGTAATAGAGAAAAATTAATATGGGGGTTAAAATCATGGTTATAAAGTATTATGTGGTTCGTAAAGGCTGACTTAGGAATAGGGCTATTATCAAATTTATTTTTAGCTATTATGGAAAGGTGTTCGTTGATTCTAGTTTTAAAGCTCCTGCCAGTTTGGCCTACATAAAATTTGGGGCAAGAATTGCAAGAAAGGAGATATACTCCAGATTTATCAAATTTATCAATAGGATCTTTATTGGAAACAAGAATGTTCTGTAAACTATGAGAACCAGAGAATGAAATGCCAACGTTAAATCTCTTAAAAATCTTCTGAATAGAATAAGAAAGAGTACCTATAAAAGGTATTGAATGATAAATGGTTGCGGAACCATTAGGTTGAGAAAAATTTGTTAAGGTGGTCAAAAATTTTATTTTTAATTTATTGAATAAAGTATCGACGAAATGAGGTGGATACCCATTATTTTGAGCTAGTTGTTTTATGATATTCAACTCGTTAGTGAAATTATCTTTATTTAAAGGATAAGTTAACAATCTATTTAAATAATACCTGAAAGAAGCTAATTTATGTGAAAAAGGATGAAAAGATTGAAAAGGAATGATGTTATCCGTGGTGGTAGGTTTTCTATAAATATTAATGTCTAACTTGTCATGAGTTTTAGTAATAAGAAGGTCCAAAAAAGGAATGGAATTATTAGATTCTAATTCTAAAGTGAATTTTATGTTAGTGTGGAGAGAATTCATAATATTTAAGCAGATCCCCACTTCGTCAACAGTACCATTAAAAATCACCAAGACATCGTCTACATAACGTCTCCAAAACACTATTTTATTGATGAATATGTCATACTTGAACAAACGTTCTTCAAGGCTTTTCATGAAAATTTCAGCTAAAAGTGGTGAAAGATTTGATCCCATTGCAAGAGCAGTATTTTGTTTAAAAATAGAATTATTAAATTGAAAAAATTTTGGTTTAAAGTAAGATTCAAATAATAGCCCTATTTCTAAGTCAGCCTTTGCGAACCACATAATACTTTATAACCATGATTTTAACCCCCATATTAATTTTTCTCTATTACATTTACAAAATAAAGGCTCAAAACTTAATCTGCTGGAAATTTTTGAAATTTCTAAGAGATCTAAATCTGATTCGGATAATTGCCTTAATGAGTTAAGTTACTTGGATAACAATTTTCACTTATTACATTTAATTATCAATTATCCTCCTTCCGGATCGTAGTTCACTAGCCGTTGGTTGAAATTTTATCTTTTTGATTATATCATTGCTATAGTTTTATATTTTACTTAGTGGTTTTTGTATACATTTGAGATATCTTAATTATAATTAGTTTAAATTAGGTTTTAAATATTTATTACGGTTTTCTCACATGTTTGGTTTACCTTACTCTGGCATATAGGCAACCTCTTTCACATGTATGCAAAGCCTTCAGCTCTGCTTTTAGAAGTTTTCAATAGTGGGCGTTACTTTTCAAAACTATTTCCGTTTTGAATTCGATTAATTATTTGTTTACTTCCTCTTTAATGGAGTCGGTTGAAAGATGTGGGCCGTTGGCCTCGTGTTTTACTATTAATTCATCACCCTGTAGGGGAAAATTTAAATTTAAATCTATGTTAACATTTTGATTTATAAATATTGTTCTTCCTCTGTAAGTATATATTTTGATTGTAACCTGTCATTTGTCTAATTTTCGCATGTTAGTTTTTAGCAAATTTAATACCTAATTTTTACACATGTTATAATGGTTGCCTGAGATGTTAATCGTCTTATTTAGTTTTATCTATGTCATGGTAAGATATTACTTTCGATTAAGTTATCTTGTATTTAGCGTTAATTTTGTACAGACATTTGTCCTTTGTACCATCCAAAGTTTATAACCTTCAAATTTTGAATTTGCCCATCAGGCCCAAAATGTTACTTGTTCTTTTCACATAGTGTTACTATGATTACCCTTTAGGTAAGTCTATTTTAGTACTATTAGGGTTTGTCCTAACATTAATCGTTTTAGCCATTGGAAATGTTGCGTCTGAGGATGACAACTGTCGAAACTAGTCACGCACACATTCTGTAACTTCGTTTATCACCTAATTAAATTTGTGGGGAAGACTACAAGTTCTTCATTTTATTATTTAAAATCCTACCCCACTTTAAGCAACAATGGATCAACACCACATTGACTTCTTGGTTGGTGTTAATATGTATAGGGCATATATGTTCACCTAAGTTAATTTTAGATCATTTTTTGGAATTACTTAGATCAATGACTAATCTTGGATGTGGGTGACTTTAAGTTTGTTGATTAAAATAAATTAATAACGGTGCGCGATCACAGTCTAGCTCCATCATTATTATAGTTTGGTATGTAATTCTTGAGATGTTTTTTTCAGAATGTATGTATATGTAGGTTCAGCAGGTGAGCGTAACTGCAAACATTTTTTACTATGACGGTGGATAACTTTGTATCATTTGAATTATTTACCTTGCATCCTCATGATGTGCTCTTACAAGATGTAACTACAAGTATAATGGGTTCATTATTGCCGAATAGTAGTTGTATGATTGTTGTTGAACACCTTTATTGGGTTATTTGTAAATCAAATTAAGTTAATGGTAGAACTGTAGTAGAGAATAATTTTTTATCCTTCTGCTTCTCGACACTGCAATGTTGGTAAATGTGCCTGAACAACGTTAATGCTGTTTTGTTAGATAATTTCTACACCCCGACTACTTTATTTAACTTCCTGTCTTGTTGCTAATCTAGGCGAAATCTACTTTACGACTATCGACAAATTCTATTAAAAGCGATCTTTGTTGTTCATGTACATTATTGTTTCAATTTTCTATGGTTAAGTTCAGTGGCGGCTCGTGATAATTGTATTAATATATATCATTTTTAGCAATTAAAAGCAAAAAGTAATGAAATTCCGTCGATGTTTTAATTTCTAATATAGCAATGATTTTTAATTTTAATAATCCAAAAGGAAACATCTTATTATGCACAGTACATAAAGTACTCAAACTCAACAAACAACGTACATAAGTGCTAAAACACTAAACACGATTATTTATTTATAATGGAAGAAATAAAGCATGCATCAGATCCACAAATCAGTTTGTTTTTGTTTTAAATTTCCCAAAAAAATATCTTGTAGAGTTCCAATTTTATTTTGTAGGTTCAAATTTAGTAGTATATTAATTTTAATCTTGCTAGCTAACGGCATGCTTTTAAAATCAATGTTGAGAATAGTTAGCTATGCTATCCCTCGCATTTTTTGTATAATACTGCATGAAACAACCGAAATCACCCAAAATAAATAAACAGGTTCCAAATGCAATCGATATTATGCTTAAACACGCCCCACAAGAATACAAGAACGTCCTTGTCCGCTGGCACTCATTTTCAATATGAAAGATTGCACATTTGTTTTATAGTCGCGCCGGTTGCCTTTACGCTCAGATGCTATTACATTTCGGGATCACAGTGTTTATAAATAAGGGGATAATTGAGCGAGTTGAGTTACAACGTTGTTTAGCCTTTGCATTATATCTAACTGTGATATCTCGATCTGCAGCGTCATCATTTTCGCCCGTAATTGCCATATAAGTTTGGGCTCTATTTCAAATCGCCCCAACAGCTGCCAACGGGTCGATGCATTGATACCAGCGAATGTATTGACACATAATGTATGTTATGTTGACATACTTCTTGGATTTTGGTTTACATGTTTTAAGCGGTATCGAATAGCTACCTCCTGATCTCGTTCTTAAAGCTTGTTATATTATAACGGTAGGATATATGATAAAATATATTTTCAATTATAAAATAGTTACTTCTTTCTAATGCCATATAGGCTGTTAACGGATGCGAGGCTAGCGCGCCTGCGCCTCAAGGAGCGCCCGCCACTGGTTAAGTTATTAATAACTTTTGTTATTGTTTGTTGTCATTACCGATGACATGAAATTAATATAATATAAAATTATTTTCTTTATATAGGATGTGATAACGATAATGAAAAATAATTACTGACGTATTTTGATGTTTCTTCGATTAAGACTCAAGAGTTGTTTGAAAATCATCTTGCTTAAGCGTTGCTGTCGTTGCTGTTTAGGTGGAGCTTGATAAGCACAGTTTGGTTAAGATTTGAAGTACTTGGGTTGGCGTATTTATCGCCTGTGGCCATATCTTTAGCAACTGCACTAGAGAATAAGCTTAGATTTGTGGCCAGGCTCTATCTCCACTACACAGTGGTACAATCTTGTGGCATTGAAAACAACGTTTGTAACTTAATAATTGCTAATTGCCTCGTTTTCCTATCTTGGTCGAGCATTCTAGTGGCATCCGTAACATCAAATTTATATGATTTTAATTATTTCTGGATTTCGCTCATTGTATAATGGTAAATTACGCATTACTACCGTGAGGGTGCTATCTTCTGCGTTCTTGAAGATGTGGTATTCACTTTTTGCAGGATTTCTGTAATCACTTATATTGCTAAGGTTTTAGTTCGAGAAAGGAACCTTCATAATTAGTCGAAAAGTAGAAACTACTAATAATGTGTTGCTTATTCCTTAGATACGAGTAGAAGTAGTACAACTTTATTCTAGAAATGGTTACTATGGTACTATTGTAAGGAGCGTTCAAATATAAATTATAATTTAATATTTATTCGAAAACAAACAGAAGGACTCTAATGTATATCATGTCATTTTTCTACTCAGTCTTCCTCTCTTTTCTGTATTCCACGAGAAAAAAATTATTTTGGCTGCTGTCACACCCATTCTCGAACGATTTCGATGACTTATTCATTACAACGAAGTATTTTTCTTCTATAAACTTTTTTAAGGGTCCAAACCAATAAGAAACTGATGCAGCAAGGTCCGAAATTTAAGGTAAATGGGGTAGCATGGTCCATTTGAATTTTTGAATCGTAGTCAGCTTGTAAATAGCGAAATGAGGTCGAGCATTACAGAAAACTCGAGTTTTTTTGTTACCCCTACTGATATTTATTTCAGAGGAAATATTCTTCACTGTAATTAGACGATCGTTTCAAATAAGTGCATTTTACTCTGTCAACATTCTATTCTGTTGTCAATGTTTTTGGACGGCGAGAATGCGGTTCTCTCTTGACACCTTTGCAGCCATCGTGAAACGCTTTACTTCGTTTGTAAACGGTTATGTCTGATAGTGATTGCGCATCAAACTGTCTTTTAACTCTTACACAAATTTCTTACCATTTGATATCTTCGTTGATAAGAAATTTACTAATAATGCGTTGTTCAACGCTTGAATGCACTCTCACTTCACTCATGCTTGCTAATTGAACGAAAATGAATTGTGACGACTTAATCACTTAATAAAGTTAGGACTTGTTCCAAAGCATGAACTAATGTTTACAACTTCTGCGCATGTCGTTGTCTTTTGGCGCGCAATTCAAATTAGAATTCATATTTGAACGCTCCTGGTATTTGGTTTAGTATTTATTTTACTCGATATAATAATGGTCAGTTGGTGATTTTTTTTATCTTATTTAGTATTTCTTTTATTTACTCGATATAATAATGGCCAGTTGGTGATTTTTTCATCTTATTGGTGAAAAAATTAATATACTACAAAACGTAAGTTAATAATATCGTATTTTATTTTGCAAAAATAAGTAACATATCACAAAATAGAACCTAGAAGTTATTGATTATTGCAGACATTAAGTTCTGTGTTCCCTTGGACAAATACACGTTCAGAGTGCAGTCCTTGTAATTGAAGATGCCACTTCCAGGAGGAACAACAACTTTCCTATTTTTTTTTATTTAAAATTTTTTTGTACTCAGCCAACAGCCGTTAGGCCAATTATAGGCGTCGCTGTACATGAATTTTCCTATACGAGAAAATGTTGTATTATACACTTAAAAAAAGGTTGGCATTATCTGCTCGTGGTTCCTTTCTGAAACTCGTGCTACGCACTCATTTCAGAAACACATCACTCACATATAATGAACAACTTTTCATTACTTGTATAATAAACTACTATTATTTCTTTAATTACTTTATAATTATTGAGTAAGTCAGATGGGGTTATTTTAACTAGGGTACTGAGTTGTTGCTTTAGATGTGTAGCGGTCACTGTATTGTTGATGGGTTTTATTAAATTCGTCGTTGTTGAGCACATAATATTTGTTGCTTAATAATAAGATAATAACTGTCCACATTCCATTAAATACATTTAACTGGTTACAGCATTTTCTGGGGCCAATTAATGTTTTTACAAAGATTAACCGTTTAACTCCGTGTTTTGTGATAAATTACCATGGCAGACTACTATGACATCAACATCGATGAAATAATTTTTATTGACTTTCATGGTTAATTTATTTTGTTTAGTTGGCATAACTATTACAATCAATCGCACTCTTTTGTCTTGAAGTTTTCTAATAAGTTTATTGACCAAGACATCGGCTAAAAATTCTCAGCGAAATTAAATAGTTAACTTGTAATACCCAGGTGGTGCGGGATAGTTTTCTAGAATGGCAAATTAACTCTATAAAGTAGACAAATTAAGCCACCACTGCGAATATACAATAAACAACTTGATTCTGTCACAGTTGGTTTAGCATTTTTTACGGTCCAAACCCAACGACCTAGTAAGACAATTTACATAGACTATTTATTACCTGAACTATTAGTTGCGGCGTGTTGCAACAAATGTTATGATAGAGTAAATGAAAGAGTAGCGTCAGTGACAGTGTATGTCACTTACTTATTGCCCGTTATCACAACGTATTGTAATTACAAAGAAATTATTCTTGTCAGAAATATTCATTAAATCATTAACCTATAATAATAATAATAATAATATTAATAATATTTATTGGTGCCGGGAATGTATTACAATTATTGCACAAGTCACAGTACAAACAAAAAAATATATCGCAGTCAATAAAAGCTTTTTAAAAGAATCGCACTACAAAACTGTTGTCATAGGGGGATGATACTAAAAAAATTCTTTTAACGAGTAAAATGGATCCTCCATCAGAATTTTTTTCAGGGAGCCCTTGAATATTTTATCGGTGCAAGTATGCAAATTCAAGTCAATGAGCCCAGATATCTTATTTAATATTTTCATGCCTAAAACATTCGGAGATCTTTTTGTGATATCTAATCTACCAAAAGGCACCCTGAAAGTATCTCGATTTCGAGTGTTGTAACAATGTAAGTCGCCGTTTTGTTCTAATAAATGTTTACTTTTAAATAAATTGTTTGTTGATAACCCATTATCGTACGCAATAAACGTTTTTGAGCAATAAGAACAGCGTGCGCTGACGCGGATGACCCCAAAAACAGATTGCGTATCCCAGTCTTGAACTGATATGAGCAGGGTAGACACCCAGCAATTGTTTAAGTGTTAATAAATCTTTTAAGATTCTAAACATGTAGCAATACGAGCTAATTTTGTTTATTAAATTGAAACAATGCTTATGCCATCTCAAGTTTTCGTCAATATACAGGCCTAAGAATTTAGCACATTTTGTCCGATTTACCTGGGCTTCGTTAATTTTTATATTTGTCTTCGGTGAATTTATTCTGATAACAATGAAAACGTAACTATTGGGTTTTTTTGGTATTTAAAAGCAATTTGTAATAATTGAACCAGTTTGATAGTAGATGGTTAATGAACATACGTTTTCAATTTTATCATTAGGAGCAGATATAACAGCAGAGGTATCATCTGCATATAAAGTCAAGTGGGCCAGGTCAACATTATTTGGCAGGTCATTGAAATAATAATAATAATAATAATAATAGTCTTTTATTCATAAATATGAACTCACAAGGCGAGATTCAGCATTGCTGTTCTTATATCTAACCTTGACGTAAATATAAATAATTAATGAATAGGGAAAAGTGAATTTGATATGTAGCAATCGCAAAATTAAGAAAATAAATAATTGGCTTAAATTCTAATTAATAAAGTAATAGTAACCATAATTAAGAACTAAACAAAGAAGTAGGCATGGAGGAATAAAATAGGAGCCAAAATGGTTTCTTGGGCAACTCCTATGTTAATTGCCAATTGATCAGAATGAACGGTTTTTATGTATTTGTTATCTTGATATCGTGTTGTAACAAGATGAGGTCTGTCTCCAAGGAAACTGGCAATCCACAAGTTTGCATTCCCACGAATTCCATAGGATTCCAAAATATTCAACAGTATGTCCTGACTGCAATCAATGACACAATAGAAAGCTCTGCTGAGGTCACAGCAGATCGCAACCGGGCACTCGCCGTTTTCTACTTCATTAATAATTTTTGAATAGCAGGCATGAATTGCAGTAGACGTAGAAAGTTCAGGTCTAAAACCAAATTGTCTGACTAGCAAAATAACTATCATTAGAATTCAGAAAAGACATAATTCTTTCTAAACAGCAGTATTCAAAGATTTTTGAAAAGACTGAAGTAATTGTAACTGGACGGTAATTCTAAATATTATTATTTTGACCCTTTTTGAAGATTGGAATAATCTTTCCAATTTTTAAACTTTCAGGAAACTGGCCTCTTTCAAAAGATAGATTTACTAGATAACCCTATGGCTGTGCAATAAAATTTGAAATTATTTTTACCTTACCTACAAAACATTTACATTTATAGTTGGAAGTGTCAAATTTCAAAACTTTTACGTTTCGACTAAACATATTTACCGCTATTAGAAAAAGGTTATAGTCCAGAGAAATTAGACATTGCTCTTCGGAAAAATTCCCGGAAAGCTGGATTTTGGTATGAACCTTGATATTGTGGTTCTAAACAAAATGTCAAAAGTCCTCATCGATCCGAGTGCCGCTAAAAATTTTAAGGGGGGGGTCAAAGGTCACCAAAAACGGTATTTCGTGACTATCTCGTTAACGGTGACTTTTACAGAAAAATATTTGTGATAAAATTTGTAGCTTATGAAATTTCTAACAATAAAGGTATCATGACTTTTATTCGTAAAAGTAACCGTTTTGGAGATAATTCGATTTACAGAGTTGTAACGAATAGATGCACTCCTCAATGGCACGTATATCTCATTGGAGTTGCGACTTGAAATATTCCAGAATTTCCTTGTTTCAGAGCCCATAAAAATAGAAAGAAACACATATATAGTACACTGTAGTCTAGATAGAGAAGGAATGTGCTCCGAAAAGTTCCCCTCCGTTGTTATAAAACTTCAAGGGACATCTGCTTGCCATTCGTGTAGGAGCATAATAGTATATTATGTTATTATGAGCAAAAATTATACTTTATTTGACGTGGCTGGACTGTTTATTTGTCGCAAGCTCGGCAGATAATTACAGCCGAGCCACATAAAGATACTTTTGTTCCGAATAACATATAGTATTTTTTCTTCAAACGTTTATAACAAATTATTTAAGAAATTTTAAGAAACCTGGAATTATTTTAAGGTAGAGGATTGGGTAGACTGATAAATGTAGGGTGCTTTGGAGAGCGTCACTATGACTACACTATAAACAATGGTGTGGACAAAATCCGAAAAAAAAAACTTTATCTCGCCAGTCTTACTTAAATGTAACACCCGATATAAATGACGTCGATACTTGCGACTCCACTGAAGATGTAGATCCATCACGTTTCCTGACTGAATCTATGGAATTAGAGAAGACAGCAGAAGAAGAAGAAGAAGAAGATGATGATGAAGAGGAAAGCATACCGATTTTGATTAATGAACAAGTTTATAATATTTTTTTTAAATAAACATTTTTCAATCAAAAATAAACGTGGAATATGCCTACTGGGGACACCACATGAAAAAAAAACGCACCTTGTACTCTACCTCGAAGGTGGTGTTGAAAAGAGTGCACCTTTCAACTCTGTAAATCGAATTATCTCCAAAACGGTTACTTTTACGAATAATATTCATGATACCTTTATTGTTAAAAATTTCATAAGCTACAAATTTGATAATCAATATTTTTCCTGTAAAAGTGACCGTTAACGAGATATTCACGAAATACCGTTTTTGGTGACCTTTGCCTCCCCTTAAAATTTTTAGCGGCACTCGGATCGATGAGGACTTTTGAAATTTTGTTTAGAACCACAATACCAAGGCTCATACAAAAATCCAGCTTTCCGGGAATTTTTCCGAAGTTTTGCTTTTATTTTGTCTAATTTCACTGGACTATTAGTCATTTTAAATTTCAGTTTTGAAATATTTAAAAAATTGTTATATCCGGTTGACAAACGTCTATAGCTCAGTTTTAAAAAGGTTTAATATTCATTCATTTTAATTTATACCTAATCAAAAGGATTTCATTAGACTTTCAAATCTTTTAAGCTAAGGTCTGACATTGTTATTATTACAGTTTGAACGCATTTAAAGTTAAAATTACTTCTAGTATTAAAATCTCTAAAGGGAAACTTTTAAAACGTTTAAAACCACATCGAGAACGATTTTTCTACAATTTCTAAATTTTTCAGTTTAGACTAGAATTTGAAAATTTAGTTTTGAAACATTTCGAATTAAAATTAGAAACGTTCAACCAATATTTCAAAACATCTGAACCTAAATTCAGCAATCTGTAATGTGAGTTTCAAAGCCTTTAAGGCTAACATTGGAAATTTAAATATCAGCACTTTTAATTTGAAATACAGTAGTTTCAATATTGATTATGAACTATTTAAGTTGGAGAGACCACAAAGATTATAATGCAGGTTATACAAAGTTAATCCTCAAAACCGAAACATTTAATGTCACTTACAAATTTTGCATGCCAACGTAAATTCTGAACTTTAAACTACCGCTTCTAAATATCTAAAACGAATTTTCTGAAGTTGTAATTAATTAATTCTAACGGGTGTTCATAAACAGTCGTCATCCCAGTAGGTTTTGACTTCAGAAACGTATGTCTATTAAAATTGAGAAAAATGCGCCATGACAGTACTCAATGACGTTTCATTGTGTTGCACGAATTAATAAAAGATATAACATTTTGTTTTTTAAGGCAACTGGGATGACGACTGTTTATGAACACCCGATATATTAGAAATTTGAACTTTTAATCTCTATTCATATTATCGGACCCTAAAGGACATATTTAAACTTCTACAATGTTAGTTTCAAAAGATCTGAAACTATCATCAAATCCTAAATTTGGAAATAAATATTTCGTTCCACTTTCAGGAATTTCGTTTTAGAGCGTTTAAATTTCATTTGGAACACATCTTAAGCTAAATTTGGAAAAATTCAGATTTTAACAAGGGGCTACCTAAAGTTAAAATTAACAAGTCTACAAGTCTCCAAACTACATAGCAACTTTCAAATTAGCTATAGATACATGATTTGTTTGCTCAGAAATTTTAGTTTTTAAGCATGAAATCGTACTTTCAAAAGATTGAGTAGCATTCTCATAACCTAAAGCATATTCAATGCAAAAAATAATTTCGGGCTACACATTTCGTGTAAACCTACACGAAAATAACATTAATAAATGTCGCAAATTAGGAATTAAAGTCTACAAAGTAAAAAACGCAGAGAATGACATGCTGTTGAAGAATTAATTATTGTAAAAGTAATAATTTGCCTTGAAGTCAACGACTTCTAGTTTAAGACAAAAATTTTGCTACATAAGCGTAAACGTTGCCTGAATATTGAAAATATTCGAAGTTGTAAAGCAAATGCAAGGGTAAATATTCTGCAAAAGCTTCTCACAAATTCATTTAGGTACGTCTTGCCCATTGTAGCAAAAATTCGTATGTAACTAATGTAATAATTATTTCTTATATTTAATGCCATATTGCAAGTATATGGAATGAACGTAAATGCTTTTATAAAATTCTTTTATACGGAGTCTCGATAAAATTTTTAAAAAATGCTGTATAGGCTAAAGATAAAATTCGTTAATAGCGAAATAAAAAAGCATCAATGTAAGCTGAAAACTATTAACAAAAATATATTTTGACATTCATTCAACATTCATTAGCAACGGACAACAATTTTATAGAATGTATGACACACAAAATGAAAAATAATTATTTACATCACCAAAAAGGCCGGCTTTGGCATCCCTGAGAGCCAAAGCCAGAAACAGCAGAAGCACAAATTTCAGCATTCGCATGCCGCTGGCACAAAACCTGGTGCAGAACTGTTTTTACACTACTACCGCAGGGCACGACATGACTTTCATGTCGACGCTCAATTTGTTTACTGATAGCCACCGAAGATAAACCCTGTATTGTTAAATAATGTCCTTTTCAAACCCACATTTTGTCCCATTAAACTTAATGTAGCGTAGCACGTCCTCGCCGTTTCCGTCGATCAAATCTAAACCATATCTTCAGTAACTTCTGCTAAAAGCAGGCTCTCCATGGATGGAGACTTTGGAGACTTGGTTCTAGCTGGTACCTTTTGCAATAATGTTTTCCAGGTGCCATTTTCAGCCACTACCAGAAATATTGTCGCGATCTGGAACTGATATAAAGCAAGGCCATCTCTCTACCGATGTTCATACAAATAGCCTTGCTGAGGTTTATGTTTGCGGGCATTATCGAATCAAGGTCTGGACTTTGTACGCCATAGCCAGTGTGAATAAAACGAGGCATATTTAAACAATAAACAAATTCTGTCTCAGTAGATTTAAAGTTAAATCCCTCTGCTCAAATTTTATGCACTACATTGTTCGGTGTAACTAAAGCAAACTACGGATTTTTTGCAGTGAATCAAGGGTCTCCTAGAATATCTCTTAGAGCTAACGATTATAGATTTTCCAAAACTGAACTCAATCAATTTCTTTACATTAGCAATGCGGAAGTCCTTAAAGAAATATTTAAAAACAATGTTTCAGGGCAATCCACCGACCAGCGCTTTCTAATCTGATTCTTAGAGGTGATATTGTAGTGTATCCACGTTATTAAGTATCTTGTTAGTTTCCTTTTTAAAATTTTGCATTCACATGAATTATATCCTAAGCGGGCTGACCAATTTCACTCAAATTGGAATGTTTGAAATGTGTAGCATCTAGAAATAAAAAATTGGAATATATTTGAGCAGGAGAAACGCGGTTTTTTATCCCACTCTCTTCTAAAAACAAATAAGAAATTGCAAGTACGCTTTCCTAAAGCAGCAGTAGCAGCTCTGTCTTTCTGAAGTTGGCTATGGCCATATGGCTATATTATAATCACTCAATGTCATCGGTGTCAGCGAATAGGGCATACTACGTACTATTGTACGCTTCGACGAAAGTGCGTTAAGTGCACAGGTAATCTTCTAGCACTGAATTAGATAAAAAGAAGGAAGATCCACCAACTTGCGTTAAATACTAAGAACAACATCCCGAAAATTACAACGGGTATAGCTGATGTCAGCAAGAATCTACCAGATAACACAACAGCAGGAAAACTAGCATATCACAAACCGCACCTCCATCAGCAATGCCACCTGTTTTAGAAAATAGGACTCAAAAGAAAAACTTATTCACGATTAAGTTTAGAACACCAGCGATTCCATATTTCTACTCCCAATTCAAATAGTCTTAATATTCTTTCAAGAATGTTTGAGTTTATTAAATTTAGTTTATTAACATTTATCTTATAACCAACCTCATTTCCTTTTTATAAACAATGGCCTGCCCTTAATCTTAAAAGGCTTACCCATACTAAACTGGAACGCTAATGCAATTGAAACTCAAAAATCGCTCCCAGTAACCTTTTTAGCACTACATAATATCGATGTAAAACACATCTAGACAACACCAAAAACTTCAGTGTTCGGTTATCGTAATTATAGAAAGAACAAAAAAACAATAATAGAATCTGCAGGTGTTGCCATATTAGTCAAGAACCAAATTTCTCACAACTCAATCGATATTTCCAATGTACCAAGTCTAGAAACCACAACAGTACAACTCAACTCAAGTAACAAAAAATTGTCCATTACCACTTCTTTTGCATCACTCTGTTACAAAATGTTTGGCCGTTGTGCAACGGGAACATGCCGCCATCTAAGCTCGGAAGAATGAGTCAGAGTCGACCTGCCTTAGAAGGTGAGAAACTAAAATAAAGGTCGCCAAGTTCTATCTGGCACGTTCACTTCTGAATACGTGAATCGACTAACCACTTTGTTACTCAAGCGAAACTGAGACCAAAGAGTAGCAAACATTATATAGTCAATAAAATAAACTACGTGATAACAAGTGTATAAAAAGATATGTAATTACAAACCATGAACCATGTAGGCCTATAAGAAATAAAAAAGCAGCACACAAATACAAAAAGATCACAGAACATACAATTATAATTAGAAAGAAATAATCATATCTAAATACTTTATTTGAGGCCTCAAATGTAAAACATTAATTAATGATTACCTAAATGCTTACTCACATGGTATTGGGAGCAATTACTGCAAAACGCTGCTAAGAGGAACCCGAAAATTAACATACTAATGCGATAATGCTACTCCTATACCTATACGAGCAATTTAGAATAAAAAATTCACTGAGTGATTAAATTTTACTTTCGCCAGATGCAAAGTGATTCCTTTACAAAAAAAAAGCTAATCAACTTATCCATGTATCTGTATATATTCCCCCAATTAATCAAAATTATATCAAATGGTGGCATAGCAAACCATTATGGAAATTAATAAGTTATTAGAATTATTGAGTTCCTACATGCTTTTGGTGTCAGTGTAAAATTAGATTAGCCGATCAGCGACTCAATAGGTTAAATCTGCTTCTCATCACCGAAATTACTCCTCGTTTCTTTAATTATCTAATTAGCAGGGTAACGCCCAGGTAGATCCAATGCACAACAAGAATCTGGATCATACAAGCTTGACTAGTAATTAGTTCCAGGTTTCTATTTACGCACAGACACCAAAATATTGCGGACAGAGCGAATAACCCCGTCGGCGTCGCCGCTATGACCGACTCTAACCTCCACAGACAGGTACACAAATGTACTACGTTTACATCAAATTGCAAAATATAATATGCTAATCTCAATTAAACATGCTGACGAATGCCTGCTCTACTCCGCAAAGAGCAGAGAAACGAACCAACTTCCACCGTGGCTACGTTAGGGCACAGCCTGCTCCAAAAAAGGCTCTAATGATTGCTTTCCAAATTCTTCCTTCCAAAGTCGACAAACAGCAATATTACTCTAGTACCCTAAATAATTCCTTACAGTACCTTAGTTGACACAATTCGTTAAAACTTCCTAACCACACTAATGTTGTCGGGTTAGTTTCTCTCTTCAAGGCTACCGAAGATGACGGCTTAGCTGTCAAAATACGTGTTTCGCGTTTGTTAAATATTTGCGTGGTTATGGGTTTTTAACATATTGCGTCAGATTCAAACAACAGGCTCGAGCAGTGTTTTTATACCCTAGTTTTATGTGCAACAAAAAACAAGAAAAAGCATACCTCCGCAACTGGCTGCTCGTGGGGCTTCAAATTGTCAGGTATTGAAGGACCTCATCCATGTACATTGCGTATTAAATTTAATCAAGGTATCTTCATTAGTTTGGAAGAGAAAGAAATCTGGAAATGTCAACGGCCTGTATATCGAAAACGGAGCATTTACGAACACATATTGCGTAATCTTTTTCTGCGTAAATTGGGGTAAAGAATTATCTGTTAAATGAGGGACCATTATTTACCAAACATCCTGCATAAAAGCAAGTGAAGCTTCATCCGTCACGCTGAAGCGTCACATAAGCCTGTGTGTTACGTAGCTTTCCTAGCGGAGTAGCTAGTAAGGTGTCTGATTAGAAATCGAATTCCTTTTGGGATTCTTATATTACTGATTGCAATATTTATTTTTGCGAATGATTGTAATTCACATTACTTAGTTTCGCTTGACTGTTTCAGTCTTATTAGAAACATTAAGATATTTGTACCTACTGTGCAAAAGGCAGACTGAACTTAATAACATATTTTGAATTTCTAGTTTGGAATAGATAACAACTACACAACAACACCAATTAAAGCGTTCCGAAAACAATTAATAGTTGTAACAAAGAGCCTGCATGACGACATGAAAATAAAAATATACTCTTACATAGTAAGAAATCTAAGAACATATCTACTACACACCAAAAACCAGTATATGGATAGGATACCTGATGAAAAGCTCCCCAAGCTAGCCCTGCAATATACTTCCAAAAGAAGAAGAAATCTAGGCAGCGGCAAAGAGGTGGAAGGAAACGAAAATGGTTACAAAGCACATACATAGATTACATGAAAAATGATAAAACGTATGTATAAAATTACAGAAATGGTACATCACATATTTTATTAGTTAAAGCCTTCCACTCTTAACTACATATCAACTTTACAGGGTTTGTAATGGATTGATCGAAAGTTAACCTTTATACGTCAAAATAAACAAAAACAATTGCTTGTGCTTGAAAGTTAATAATACGGACCTACGGAACCAATTACTACTATTAGCATATAACGTATCTGACGCCAATTAGTCTCACTCTGTGGCGTAGTGCAAATGATTCTGCCTTGAAATTAACAAAACTACATTCAAACCTGGCCAGTAAAACTTTTTTACATGAAATTGCTCACAACATTTGCCTATAACATGATATAACGGAGATTGCGACATTAATCCACTGATAAATATTGCTTTGTTTTCTATACTACATTATGGAGATTATAATTTTGTAAGAAAAACTAGTGTAACTGTTTATAAAACTGCAGTGATTCGTCGGGTTGTAATAGCATTCGGAACGGTGCGAGAATTATAAGTTCTTATAAGCAAAACATTAGATTCTGTTCTTCCTAAATATACACTCAAAACAATGTGTGCACCAAGAAAAATTAAGCAATCTCTTGAGGTTTTACTTTATGCTAATCGATTATTTCTATATTTTTAACTAGTTATAGCTTCGAATCACCTTTTTGGTATGAGAGCCAGTTTTTTCGAGTTAAATATTCTGTAGTTCTACAATTTTAATGTAATAACATTAAAGCTGTGTCTGATAGTTATATTTTTGTTGCAGAGCGTCTTAACGTCCTATATGAGAAGAACTGGACAAGACTGGTAACGGAGCAACTGAAAAGATTCGAAAGAGCTGTAATGGAATCCTCGAGGTCGGACGGAATCTCCAACACTTCTGCTCCCAACTGGACCTTTGGAGGCGCCCTTTTGTACTCGCTAACTTTACTTACAACCGTAGGTAAGCAGTTCGACGAACTTATTTAGTACACATGTATTAGCTTGAATTAATAACAGTTCTATATGTAAAATAGCTGATTCGCTTTTTCCGTTTATTATTAAAGTAACGATTTTATTTCTGCCTGCTGGTGGCCGAATAGGTTATATGCTTGACTCTTATGAGGTCGGACTGGGTTCAATTCCCAGTAACTAGAAAAGGAGTTTATACAGCGTACAGACGCTCACACCTTAGCAGTCGTTAACGTTAACCCCTAACAAGAAGAAGAATAGTACAGAAGCTTATTTTTGTAAACGATTTGTGAAATTAAGTACAGTTGTTGGTAAGCCATGAAGATATTACTTGTTCAGCAATTGAGTTCGAGTGTGACTTTTCTTCCCTTTCTTTTCTTTCTTGAGGTTACCAGAGAATAGAAATAGTCCTATCAGACCGCTGCAATTCGTTGGAGAATTAAGAAACCATAACATCCTTTATAAGAAGGGTTCTTGCAAGTAATACAAGTATACAATGTATTAAGCATGACGGTGATAAGCAGAATAGAGGCGTAGACGTAAATAAAGTTGATTCGCTGAGGACCGTCCATGCATAGACAATATCTTCTTCGTAAAACAAGTGATGGAGAAAAACTTAACTTGTTACTTCAGTTACACACAAATTAATAAAATTCGAAGTAAATTAACAAAAAGTGATTCAGTATTTAAAATGAATGCAAGTGTAAATTGGTAGAAACAGCCATAGTAATATTAACACGGCCGCCGATGTAGTGAGAAAGAGACCAACTTTGTACCATACTTAAACGAGAGCCTACCTCTCGTTTAAGGATCCTAGCTAGCTCTAACTCTCAGCAGAAAATATGGTGAAAGTAAGGACTGGGCAGCGAATCTTAGGGTTAAATACAATCTATATGAAGAAACAAAATTTTGAGCGGCTGTCATCAAACACGACACAAAACAAATTTAGCTACCAAAACAGATCACCACCTTTCCTTGTAAGCTTCGCACTTCAACCCAAATCTTAAAAAAACACTAGCAGGGTCCAATAACAGTTGATAGAATTTAATCACCAAAAATGTTGCAATTAACATCACAATTAAAGCTGTAGGATCAATAAGGTCCAGACTCTTGTAAAGTAAACTGAGTTGGAGTCACTCAAATCATAGCATACAAATATGAAATATGAAATTCAAAACACATTGTATACAACAGATTAAAATTACCGAACTCCAGCAACATTAACGGCTGCGCTGATAAAGAAGTGCTCGAACCCAGGCTTGCAAGCTTTTAAAATGGAAATTATAATAAGCCGGGTGTCCAAAGACGCTTGTGGAAATAAGTATTAAGTACATACAAAATGTCAGCCACCTTAACTGATGAAATTCTAGCGCTTCAAGCGCCGCAAACAAACTAATATTTATCTCATACAGTTTGATAATCAAAGGCCTTCGTAGAATTGTTTATTCTTAGGCAATAGCTCTTTACCGATAAATAAAACAAACAAGCTGAAAATCAATGCATGTACTCACCAAACGTAATTGGAAGCACCATCAAAGCGCTCGAATGGAGGTTCTCGCCAGCCTCTGCATGAGATTGTTGAATAGGGCCCTGAAGCGGATACAGGCGGCTGCTGTAGCAAAAATAAATTCAAACTGCCGCCAAACTGCTCGCATTTGGGCTGCAAAAACCGTTTGCCACAATGAAATCAAGCAACAGGAGTAGATCGCCAGGAAACAGCAATCCATATGAGCTTGATGCCTGTGAGCTGGAGGCTCGGTAGTATTAGGACATGAAAGCAGGCCTAATACCACGAAATTAGAACTCACAAGAAAATATAAAAACGAAAATCTCACCACAGCTGGAAATCAGCCTAAACATGCTTGAAGAGACGCCGCTGTACGCCACTTTGCAAAGCCTTGGAATAACGTATGTTGACATTCTTCGAGATATTACAAATTTCCTGAGTTGTTTGAAAAGCTCACTAACTTACAAAAGGTTTACAAAAATTTTCTCTTAAAGAAACTATTCCAAATAATGCCAAAGAATGAAGTTAGCCGTTAAATATGAACAGAGTTAAATGCATTGCATATAAAACATACAAGAGCGTGATTAAAAGTTTCGAAAAATCTCAAAACATTTTAGGATTACCAACGAAGCTATATTTCTTTCACAGTATTTAAAATATCCATTGCATAGTACGTGGCAAAGCAAATGCAGAAACACGGGAGTTAGGAGGAAGTATGAATGCTTGCATATACTTGTTATATATGTATGTAGATGATAATGACATAGATTACATGGTGAAAAAATTGGAAACGTGCTATAAAAACACCGGGTTGAAAATAAACTGTCAAATACGTGTAGTACTTCAACATTGTCAAAACATCAAGCATCTAAAAGTAACCGTATCAAAAAGTGGAAGCTACAAAACAGACGTATCAAATAGGATAATATAGGAAAAATATACACAAAAATTAGATGGTTGAGAAAAATCAATAAAAATACAGCACAGTATTACACCGTAAGCAAGGAAAAACTGACATCATTAGAAATTTATTTCATGGGAAGCCGTCAAGTATCCAGAATATGTAACAAATGAAGAACTTAGACGTCAAATTGATGTTAACAAATTACTTATTTTACGTGAGATTCGTGGCAGAAACCAGATTTCCAATTTATCAGTTATTAAATTTCATTCATCTAAGTCAATATTTTTATTTCCGAAATTGAAAGAATACTTTCATTTAAATAGATTTTAAAGTGATGAAGAGGTGATTACACCATAAATTAACGGTTTGAAGAGCGAAAGAATATTTTTTCTCAAAGAACTATAAAGGTAGAACCGCTGAGATAAACTCATTCATGTAACTAGAAGGAATGATCTTTATTGGTCAGAAATTTCTTAATTATGTTAAATAAAAATTTGTCAAAACTCGGTAACCCTTGAGAATCCGAAATAAGTGTATTACTATTTGCTATTTTAAATTGCGTAATTAGATATGAGCATTTTCCCATTCTTTGTTAACTATGGCCAGTTTAGTAGGTCTACTTTTTCAAATAACAAAGTTTAAAAAACATTTATGCATGGCTGGCTATTAAACAATATTCATCAAAATAAAACAAACAATAATTGTTTATGTAATACGCTAATTTGTTTTTTGGATAGTGATAGTGAAAGTCGTCTTTCTTTAACGACAAATCGTATTGAAAATTCCACTTTTTTAACGCAAAAATCGTGAAAAAGATACACTTTTTTTAACTATTTTATTGAAATGTCAATTTGACAGTAAATTTAGACCAAGGGATCACTATGCAAAAGAACTACGTGTACAACAGGTTTTGAAAGTCATTTTTTACATTCATTTGCTTGGTAACTCTGGCTTCGCCCTAGTTATCAAACTGAAAAAAGGTATGACTTTCAAAACTAGTTGTACAAATTACTATTTCCTACTCGCTAATAGAAAGTCGACTGCTTTATAACATTTGGAGGCATAGAAAATTTTAGGATCGTTGCTATGGAAATACTGCTGTAAACACTTTCTGTGCTTCGTTTACAGTCGAAGCACAGAAAGTACGCCCTAGAGAAATAATAAACCAAGTCTATTATTTCTCTAGGAAGTACGCTACTTAAACGCTTTGTTAAACTGGCAGTTAATAATTTTTGACAAAACAAGCTTATTCGTGATAACTAGATTGCACGTTTCTTGTTTTGGAATACTAAATGTACTGTTATAAACAGTTTTAAAAATTATTTAATTAAACTGGTAGAAAAAAGCGTGTGCCTAATGCGCATAGATTAGTATATTGTGTATCAAGGCCGTAAAAGTGATCTTTTTTGGCCGAGGTACACACAACATTTTTTAGGCGACCATCACAACAGAATTCAAACATTTGGTCACAAAATTATGTTTTTTCTGAACATTTTCTTGAAAAACATAGTTACCTTAGACAACTAAAAACAAAAACATTTAGACAACTAAAAATAAAAGCATCTCCTGTCAAATTTAATATTAAGCTTCATCGCGTGTGTTTTGAGCCTTTTAAAATGGGTGATAGCGATAGTTCAGACACCCCCTGTGAAATTCTGGAAGCTGCAAGTGTTGCGACCCTAAGTTTGCTCTCCGCAAAATCCAAAACCATGAAGTAGTTTCTGACAGATCAGTTCCAAAAAAGTAGAGTTTGACAGATGTGTACAAAAAAGTAACATTTGGCAGATGTGTACAAAAAGGTAAAACTTTACGGCTGCAAAAGAGGCCATAGAATCGCCATTTTTGTAATGATCGCCTAAAAAAGTTATTTACTGACCTCGTGCTCTTGCAACCCTTCCTACGGTCGGGTTACAAACAATCACTCGATGGAGCAATATCTACTTTTTATGCTTATTATACAAATGAATATTGTTTATTTGTGTTACTTAAAAATATATGCCGACATGGACTGGCAAGTTAACGGTATTAGTGGCATAACCGTATTGTTTTATCAAAAAAAGCTATAACTTTTATCACCCTCTTAAACAAATAATAATTTATCTATTTAAATTGAAAATACGATCTCGTTAAGTGGAAAAGTTTATAGAATTTTTTAAGTATTTCAAAAATTATTACTGATTAACGCTTAAACAAAATCACCAACCAAATAAAGAAGTACCTGCACACATGTAGGTAAGGCAAAAAAGTATCTGCTGGTTACCATTTTCGACAAAGGTAAAAACCTTAGCTATGTGCAATATGGATCTAGGAAAGTTCACCGAAACACTTTATCGACGGAAAGTTTACCGACGGAAAGTTGAGCGAATGGAAAGTTGACCGAAAGGAATGTTTACCGAAAGGAAAGTTCGCCGAATGGAAATTTTACCGAAAGGAAAGTTTGCCGAAAGGAAATTTGACCGAAATTATAAAATCCTATATATTGAGACAATATCAAGCTAGCGGTATCTAGTTCTTTATTGATTTATTTATCTTCCGTTGAAGACAGGTGTTACTTGTTCTATAATTTTGAATTCAGAAGAAGGGTTGTTGTGTTGATTATTTATTAATTGTTACTTTTCTCAAATATGGCATGATTCATCAAAGACTATAAAGCATAGGGGACAGTGATGTGTTTAATTATAGAGAATCCTTATTTGAATTGTTAATGTAGTTGATTTTGTAACTAGAATTTATATGTAGATTTATTTTTAAACATTATGTAATGTGGACTTAAAGTATGGGATAACAGATACCACATAATCAAACTATCTAGTCAATAGGAGCATCAGGATTTTATAAAAAGAAAATAAGCAGGCAGGAAAATGTTTGGATTGGTTACGAAAAAATGATTAATGTTCTTAGCAAGAATAATCAATTTGATTTGAACAAAATCTTTTGGCATTGACATACGTCTAATTAGAAATTAAGTTTAATAAAAAAAAAGAGTTGGACAATTTGTCTGTTTTTGACTGAGGAAAATAAACTAATTGATCTTATTACAAAATACGACAGAACTAGAGTAATAATTTCCTTGAGGTATCACAACAAGGAATTTACTGAAATTTAAAATTATCAAATTTAAATAAACATGAAAATAAATACGGCAGACCACCATACAAATGCAATATACAAGGTTATCATAAAGTAAAGGATATATTTCAGATTATTATACAGTATCCGCCAAAAGGTCGCCATAATATGGGAAAAAAAATATTTTTGATGTTTACGTCAATAATGTGTGCTTGCCTAAAAACCTATTTAGCCCCTATCATATACACCGAGTGATTTTTACTTGTTTAGAAAATTGAGTTTTTCGAAATTATCAAAATTAAAAAAGTGCTATTTTTCGGAACCTAGATTTTCTTAGAGTGTGTTATTTTTAGCTAACTGAAAAATCTCAATTCCAGAAAACCCCTAATTTTTTTTAACTCAAGGAAATTATTAGGCTAGCTCTGTCGTATTTTCTAATGAAATCAATTACTTTATTTTCCTCAGTTGAAAACAGACATAAATTCAAATTAAGATTATCTATAACTAAACACTTCACTGTCCCCTATGCTTATAGTCTTTGATTAATCATGCCATATTTGAGAAAAGTAACAAATAATAAATAATCAACACAACAACACTTCTTCTAAATTCAAAATTATAAAACACGTAACACCTGTCTCCAACGGAAGATAAATAAATCAATAAAGAACTAGATACCGCTAGCTTGATATCGTCTCAATATATAGGATTTTATAATTTCGGTCAATTGTGTTTCGGCAAACATTCCTTTCGGTCAACTTTCCATTCGGTCAACTTTCCGTCGGTAAACTTTCTGTCGGTAAAGTGTTTTCGGTAAACTTTCCGGGACCTGTGCAATATACAGTGTGGTCCACTAAGTGTGCAACAAATGGGAAATTTTTTTATTAGTTGTACAATCGAAATTTAAATATTGCCAAAAGTTAGTGCATGTTCGATAACCATATCAGATGCCCTTAGAATGGCTTCAAGTCAAACAATATACAGGGCAGGACAAAAAATATGAAATTCGTTCAAGAACAAAGTTACCTTATTTCAAAAAATAGAGCAAAATTTTATTGAGAAAAGTTGTTTAGAATTAAAGGTTATGCTCAAATACAAAGTCACGGCCTCCTATTCGAATTTTGATTCTTTTTTGGAAAATTTTGTATTACCCCCGTATGATACATATTTTTATTATTTTCATTTTATATGTATTTAAAGTAGCCACAACCACATCCCTTTTAAATAACTTTTAGCAACTTGAAGCGTATTTGTAAAATTTACTTGGATTTATATTTTTTTAGGTAAGCGTCCACTTCATGTTTGTTGCAACGATATTTAACAGAACTTTAGAATTTCGCAAATATTCTTTTTAACAAGGCAAATGCTTTACTAATAATAATTTACATATGAAAAACTCCTAATAAAATCAGAATAATAAAAATATGTATCATACGGGGATAATACAAAATTTTACAGAAAAAGAATCAAAATTCGAATAGGAGGCCGTAACTTTGTATTTGAGCATAATTTTTGATTCTAAACAACTTTTCTTAATAAAATTTTGCTATATTTTTTTAAATAAGGTAACTTTATTCTTGAACGAATTTCATATTTTTTGTCCTGCCCTGTATATTGTTTGACTTGAAGCCATTCTAAGGGCATCTGATATGGTTATCGAACATGCACTAACTTTTGGCAATATTTAAATTTCGATTGTACAACTAATAAAAAAATGTCCCATTTGTTGCACACTTAATGGACCACACTGTATATATATTGAACTGAACCCTCAAGTATATCGATATTAATCTGTTTTTAAATTACAAATTTGCCCTATTATGTATTGGAATGTCAATAATTATAATTATTAGAAATGACTCTTGAAAAATCAGGGGTGGATTCTTTTATTTAGTTATTTAGTTAGCTTTTAATTTCATTTGCAAGTCACAATACTTATGTCAACCATCTGTCAAAACAAATCTGAAATTCAAGTGACAAATACCCAATCTTTACAACGGTACACAACAATATTGAAAACACAATAAGTAATTATTTCTTAATTAGCCCACCTTTTAATTGTCTTTATTTCATTTCTAGTTATGATTTTAATAAGAAATCACTCTCCTTTAATTTGGTCCGCAAAACGTTTCCAGATGTCAACCTCCTTTTAACCTGCTACTCGACCCGCTCAAGCACCTTCCCCCAATGCACATTTTAATAAGAAAATTAATATTTTATGAGTGATTTTAATTTATTTGTTAATTAGTTTATTAGTTACACATAAGAAACTTAATTTTATTATAATTATAGAATTTATCATTGGTTATATTTTTCATCTACTTTATTGGTTTATCTACTTATAGAGGAAACATATTAAGTTAATGAAATTCATTTTGTAGTCAACGTTAATTTTAAAAATAAATTTTTATTTGCTTTCTGGATAAATTTTCTAATAGTAATACCGGTGTTAGTACCGGTATCCCGGTATTAAACATTTTGAATGCCGAATACCGGTATTAAGATTTTGGCCCGGTATTGTAAGCACTAGTTACAGCATTCTGTACAGATGACGGTGGGCCAAACCTAAGCCCTTAAGATTTCTAATGAATAGTAACGTAAAATGTATGTATGTATGTATGTATTATCTGTAACATTTATTTACCTACTAGTGTAGAGACTGGTGCTTTGTACGCAGGCCTCTGGCGGTGCAATGCTCAACTTACCCCGAATTTGGGTTACAAGGTTGTGGAGCGTCGTTTATGCTTGCGTAGCAACCATTGTGTGCGGTGTGTGTCTTGGTAATGTGTTGACCTTGTTACTGTAACTCTTCTGCCTATCCCGTCTATAGTTCTCAGTAGAGCACAGTTAATTTGATGCCCGACAGTAAATGGTCTCACCGAGCCCGATTCCAATCGCTAAGACTGCGAAAAAATTCCAACACCCACGGGATTCGAACCAAGGACGAGCTTAATGCAAGCCTAACGCTTTACCAACTACGCTATCCGACTTACTTGACGTAAAACGTAAAAGGCACACAAAAAGTAGTGACAGAGACACAGAAAAACACAGCTAAAGCAAGAAATAAATAAATAAAATAGGAAATTACAATGAAAAAAAAAGAAAAGTCTCAGCGAGTAGTATGCAGAAAAGCCCTGGAAATTAAATTTCAAAATAAGATAAAGCAGAAAAAATGTATTATAATAAGGTGGATAAGAGTAAATGAAAATCAGATACAAGAAGACGTGCAGCCATTTCAAGAGAGAACTCAACGTAATAATTTAAAGAATAGAAACTACATATAATAGAAAAGGGTGATCAATTTCAAGCAATAAAAGCAGAGATAACAATTTTACTATTGAAGAAATATTTCTTTAATTTGTTTAAAAAATAAATATAGCTAATAAAGAACAGGAAAAAGCAACACATGTAAAAATAAGAATAAAAAAATATAAAAATTAAACGGGACAGTATACATATGGAACAAACAAATGAAGTTGAGGCGTTGTAACTTTCTAGCGCCACGACCAAAAAGCTAACAAGTTTGACCTGGAAAACTATAACGATGAATGTACTTTATAAAAAACTATAAAGGATTATAAACAGGAACAAAAAGCAGTGGTGGACACTAAGAACCTCAAAGAGTTGCACTAAAAGAGCGGATGAACCGGGAAACATAATGTACTAGTGTATCACCCATGCTACGCTTCGCTTCGCTAATTACACGATTTAATTAAATTAATACTTTTTTGTTCTTTTTTTTAAATAAAACCGGCCTACGATCTAAGTCTAAAAATTTGCAAAATTTTACGCTATCATACAATTTAATCGGTCCAGTATCTTCGAAGGAGATAGCAAACAAAGATGCATACATACATACATACAAAGAAAGAAAGAGACCACCGATTTTATGGTATATATAGTAAAAATATGAACATGAAACTTAAGCTTACAAGTAACATATGAAGAGGAAGATGTAAAACGTCTCATACAGAAAGTAACAAAATATAGTATCGATGTCTAACGGTATAAGAAACATATCTAGGAAAATGAGGAAGATCCGTCATGCCCATAGTTGAGTTGTCTTAATATCTAAGGAAAAACAATATAATAAAAATTTATGTTTATAAATTGTTTACTAGTAGAAATGAGAAGAAAATGTTTAGATTTTGCTTTTACTGTATTTGGGCGATAAAGCAGGCTGATTATGTATCTGCTTACAATATTGAAAGCTCACATTTAGTACTTTAAGATACAATGTAGATGAATACCCCCTACAAAACAACAATCAAGCAAGAAACAGATCAAATAGTGTAGGAAAATAACTAAACATTTCTTTAAGTGCAAGAAGAAAATAGAAAGTCCCATACAAATAATCATCGATTCAGACACAAAAGTAACTGCCCAAACAAGAAAAAAACACTAAGATTACGCACACAAGCAAAGGAGAAGGAAAACACTGAAATTACAACAAAGGACATAAAAGAAATTAGCCAAACAAAAAAATAGAAGAGCAAATTCTGATACAAACATACAAACAGATAAATGACAATAAAACTGAAAAAATAGAGCTAAAGAAAGATGATAAAAAATAAAAAAGATACAGAAAGAAATTGTCGGAAAAGATGTGACTTGGGAAAACTAAGAGCTACAGTTAATGCAAATATTGAAGGTACTCGAAAATTTAATGAAACCTCATATAAACGAAGGAGAATCTATTTTACAAAATATGAAAACTATTATAAGGGTTAGAAGTCAAAGCGGTTGTCAAGGTAGCCCATGAAGTGAATAAGCGGGAAGAAATAAAACCAATAAAAGCGAAATTGAAATAGAAAAATATATATTGAAAATTACACGACTTAGAAAGAGATAAAAATACAAAATACACTGTGGAAATAGTTTGCCAAAAATAGTTAATAGAGAAAAAACTATGTGTATGCGACAAAAACCTTTTAAATAAGAAAAATCCACAGATTGTAGTAACTACAAAGGAATAATACTGCTAAACGTGGCCTATAAGTTATTAACATAATGTAACCGCCAACGATTAACGAAGTATACAAGAAGAGAAATTAGAAGAGTACGAACAAGGATCTAGAAAAGGAAGATTGACCATAGATGATATACATGTTCTGACACAAACAGGACCGGCATTATTTCTAAAGAGAATAAACATCGGAATTTTCAAAATGATTAGGATATTTTTTTCATGCCAAATAGTCCTATATATTGGATACAATAGAGCTCCATGAGAAATGATCTACTGGCCAAAATAACGAAAGAAGAACAAAAACCCATTACCTCAAAATAAATAATACCATACCTGAAAACTGGAATAAACAATAAAGTAACAACAGTGATTGTGGCGATCACAGCAACGGAATTTTCCTTTTGTAGAATTTCCAGTTCACTGACCACCCTGGACAAAGGGTTGCAGTCAGCAGCACAATTTCTAACTGTAATGTTTAATAGCACTTGTAACCTAACGGTATTTTCAAGGCTCCAACGCCTTGCCGTAATGGAACTGCAATCTGCAAAGGGATGGTCACCCCTTTGGCTATAAGTAAAAGTGCTGTCACTAAGCTCGAGCATTAAATTAACAACAACGGTGAAAGGGTCAACCACCTTATGTTTGCCAAAGAAATGGTTCTGGTTGCAGACACCAAAACTCCCACAAAAAGTAAAACAAAACACATAGGACTAAGAGTTAATATCAACAAAACGCAAATAATTAGCTCAAAAATAAACAAATTATAATCAATGGAAAGGAAATAGCAAATGTCAAAGAATATGTATATCTTAGATAACAAATAGAAATAAGACAAGCAAACAAAGATATAGAAACACAATGAAGTAGAAAACTAGGATGGGCTGTGTTTGGTGAACTGGTATATATCTTTAAAAATAGAATAGTTCCTCAATACATCAGAAGAAAAGTTTTTGATCAATGGGTGCTGCCTTTCCTGACGTATGAAGTATAGACATGGACTCTCAGCAAACAAATTCTACATAAGTTTAAAATAACCCAAAGGACGATAGAGATACCTATGATAGGAATATCATTAAGAGACAGAAATCGAAACTGACATCAGACAAAGAACAGCCTACCTAAAATGAGATTTTTTTGAGCATATAGATCGTATAGAAGATGACCAGTGGAATGCCGTTGAACGCAAAAAGAAGAAGAAGATGGAGGTCAAACACAAGGTGGCTAAACAACCACCATGCCAAAATAAGATTTATTATGGAAACTGAAGAAAATAAACGCCTATCTTTCCTGGACGTGTTAGCGAAACGAACCTCTAACAACAAATTAAGTGTGTAAATCTATAGTATATTTTCTTGTTTTTTCTATGTTTTGTTGTATAATGTTTATAGGGCTAATAGTTAATCTCCCCTCTCTAATTCCTTTATTTTAGTGTATAATTCTTGAAAAAAAAATGTATGGATGGGAGTTTCACGGCTGCTTCTCTCGGCGCCTCGTGGTACGGCTGCCACGAAAATAGTTCGTACCGGATGTCATAATAACATCATGACAGTCGTTAGTGGGGTTGGAAGTCCCCATAAAATGTACAGCGACACCTATAATTGGCCTTACGGCTGTTGGCTGAGTACGAAATAAAATAAATATTAAACAATAGCATACGTCTATGGTTCCTACATTTTTCCTTATCACTTATTGTGTCCAACAGAATTATTATTCCTCAATTCCATTTTCTTCGCATTTTATATCTTTCCCACATTTCTTTAACCAATTTGCACTTATAGTTTCTGTCCACCATATTTTACTACCTCTTTTGTTGTACCGTTTTTGTTCTTTTCATGCTTCACACCATTCTTAACTGTTGAGTGTATTTACCTCAATGTTATTACGGTTGTTATCGAGAAGTATTTCTGGTATTGTGACTCTATTGGCTTCGTTGAATTAATCATTTAATAATTGCTAGACGTATACATTCCCGATTTTTTTTAAAATTCTTTATCTACGATCTTTTTTCCATTGCTTATCTTTAATTCCTCTTACCATGATTGGTTTATAATTCATTTCTTAAACTTTTCTGTAATATTTTCTTATGTCACTTTTTCTCACTTCGTTCTCAATCTTCTCTAGTTTTTTGTTGAGCCATTCTTGTTTCTTCCTTTTACATAGGTTATTAATTTAATTTATTACTTCTACATAATGATCTCTATGAGTTTCTTCTTTTATCTTCAACCGTTATAATCCTGCCTGGTTCTTTTTGCCTTTTTCTTACACTATTTGTTATATCATTCTACATTCTTTATTTCGTTCTTCTTGTATCTGATTGTTCTCTTAGTTGCTTCTGTAATTCTTTTCATCGCCAGTATATTCCTACATTTATTTGACCTTTCCTTTGCGCAGCAGTCGTTAATATTTCTTTGTAATGCTTTTGTATTTATTCCTATAATCTTTCTGTTTTCGTTCTTTGCGTTTTCTTGGAATTCTATTTTGTATTTTTATATGCGTTAATGTATGATCGAGTCCTTACATTAGGGTATTACTTTATAGTCTATTGGATGTCGACACTTGTGGTTACTATGCATAAGTCCATTGCTTTTGACATTTGGCACATGCTGTTTCGTTTATCTTTTCGTGTACTGCATCAGCACTTACTCTCTTCAAATAGTTTTCCTTTTACACTTATTCGTTGAAGTCTCATATAATTATTGCTTGCCCCATTTGTTTAACTAACTCCTACTCCTAACCCTAGCAAATGACAAATACATCAAACTGACATCAAGGCACCCTACTAGAAACAACCGACTTAATTTTTCTAAAGTGTTCTGAATGTAATCAATCGAAGCACCCAGCAAACTATTGGTTACTGGCTACCTCAAATGCACTTATAAATAACAAAGCAAAAATTAATTGAAATACTAATAGCCGTCCAGAACACTACAATTTGTTCAGTTAATTCAATTGAGAGACGTAATATTTTTAATGATTAACAGGTTATGGCCGCCTTTCTCCTCGGACGACAGTCGGAAAAGCCGCAGCGATGATATACGCCGTCGTGGGAGTGCCCTTAATGCTAGTCCTATTGTCTGCGTTGGGTTCGCTTTTAGCAGGTGGTGCTCGAAGAGGTTACACCAGGTTATGTTGCAAACGAGAATCTTCAAAGAAGTTTGCTCCCAGTGTTGGATATCATCGAGCACCTTCCAGTCCTTCTGGAAAGCACCTGTGCCATTCTTCAAATGATGGTATAATTGTGATTAATGCTTAATGGAAGTGATTTAAACCCATGTCTTTTTAGATAATTCAACGGTGCAGCTAATGCCAACTCATTGCGTGCAAAACAATATCAATCACAAAATGATGCATCAGCATTACGAGCATCACATCGACCACCAGGAGCTGCCGAAGAGGGCGCTGCTGGCTACCGTGCGGTCCAGTCACACACGGGGTCGGTGTGTCCAGGGGCAAGTTCGCCAAATGCTGGCGGATCCTCAAATGTGCCCCTCGCATCCACAGGGCACACCATCACGAACCATTGCTGGATGCACTATATCATTATCAGATGTGGAGGAAACCGATGATAATGATGAAAACGATTCCGGGTAGGTCATTAGTAAATTTTCAGAAAAATCTATTTTCAATCTTTTTCAGTTTATGATTTGTTTTTTCACACTAAAACCTTTTACAAGATACGGTAGAATAATTAGAAACAAATTTACAAAGAATGACTTTAGACACGTATAGAAACAACCATTTGAGTCGAGTGATCATTCGGAGATGGAATAAAATTCAAATCGCTCTCTTCTGAAAACTGCTTTATGAGAACGAATAACAAAATCATACACAAACATATACACAAATATAGCTCGGCGGTAGCACAATGCACACACATTGAAGCCTAAGTGCACGTGAACTTAGTTTACCCTTCTATAATTTAAATACAGATCTTATTTCTCTTTCGATCTAGACCATGCAGCCACGACACACCGTCAAGGATACCTTTAATTTGGCGTTCGCCTGAGCAAACCCAGAGATCACCGTCTCCTCCCCCTTCAGAACCAACACCATCAGTGCCTGCCGTGTTAGTGATTTTGTTCTTCGCAGCGTACGTCTGCCTGGGGGCCGCAGCCTTCGCCTCCACCAGCGGCTGGAGCTTTCTCGACGCGGCGTACTTCTGCTTCATAGCACTTTCGACTATAGGAATTGGTGATAAACTGCCTCAGAGTGCTGACTATAACACCCAGCTGCAGCTGCTGGCGTGCTGTATATATCTGTTCTTTGGACTCGTCATAGTGGCTATGTGTTTCAGCCTAGTGCACGAGGAGGTTGCTGCGAGGTGCAAACAAGTTGCTACCAGCATGAGACTTGTAAAACACTGACAGTGTCTTTTTATATGTTACGGCTACTTTGGAATATTGTGTACTTCCGTTACTGGTGTTTCAAAGTAAAAGGAAATATGAACTATAATTGTTTCATTGTCTATTTACACATAAAATTTCATATTTAGGTGCGATGCAAAAAAGAATTCACGAATTTAAAACCCATTGTAGCCAAATCAAAGAGGAATATGAAAATCAAATGGGGTTTATATTTGAATTTTATGAATTGGCAACATTGTCCACCCATTTTCAATTAATGGTAATCTTAAAAAAATCTTCAATATTACATTCAATGGTGAGCAGTAAACAATGTAAAATTAGAAAATCTAGAAGTACAGACTTGCATTTTCAAATCGGTTAACAAAAGTTCTACAGTTGCATCGTGTCAGCAACATAAAAATACATTTAATTTTCTTTTCAATATTTGTATATGGTTGTCTATGAAAAATAAAATATTTCAATATTTCTTCATGTACTTTTTATACGGGTTCCCAATTTGTAATTATTCACAGAACCAAAATGAGTGGCGGAAAATCACAGTAAAAGGTAGCAAACAACCAAGATTGTGCACAAGACTCTACGGTTATGTCGGCCAGTTACCTTGCTCTGAATGTGGATGCATTGGGTTCTTCAGTTATCGCCGAAGCCACGCATAGCTCTTCTCTTAGTTCTACCTATACTCGGCATCGAGCAATAGCATTATTATTATTATTATTATTATTATATTCATCTACTATTATCTTAAATTATCTGTTTAGCTTCTAAGTTATTTAATTAAACGCAAGTGATTCTTTATATGTATTTGCTGACGCATGGAATTTCACCACATACAATGCGGAGAGAAACAACGCCGATTACTAGCTGGTTAGGTGGCTGCTGACGTCAAGTACCCACAATGGACGTCACGAATATACATTGCTGTTTCTCCATTTGTATGCTCACCCAGTACACTATGCAAACGGCGTTTGTTGGACACGCAAACACGGCTTACTGCACTCAAAACTTGTGCAACAAACTCTAAACGCTAGCAGAAAGCCGCTTCCGTGTATTTCGCCTCACACGAAATTCTCTAGAGAGCCGCTTAAAGACAGGTGGCTCTGGACAACGCTCGCAATCAATTGCTATTCCCCACGAGCCAGCGGTGCTCAAAAGATTCCAATGGATCGCTGAACACACAGATTTAAGCGGATCCGCGCACGTGATTATGCAAAGTTGCAATATTTATGCCTAATTACAAATATAAAAACATGCAACTAGAGACTGGCTATAAATGTTAGCGTGAAAATAAACAATTCAGCCGAGAATACCAGAACCCAGTTTCATAAGCTAAAATGTGTTTAAGATGCGCCACAGTATAACTGACCTGGCTGACTTTGCTTTGACAATTGATTATACCATACGGATAGGAAAAATAGGCAGTATATCCACCATTAGGAAAAAAAATACTGAAATTGTCTGCATTATCCTACCGCAGAGTGCAGGTTCAGGATAGCTTTAGAAAAAAATACGTATAATCGTGCCACAAATTTTGTAAAATGTCAAGTAGTTTCATGTACATCGAAATAAATGAACATGGACGTTTTTATTCATTGATTTCGTATGATAGATCTGTACTAATACAAATAAAAACTGTAAATTGTCAGAAAATGAAATAAAATTGTACTTATATATATTGTTTTGATGATTTTCAATATTTAATTTTTTGCAATGACTGGAGACGCGTTTTCTATTTACTTTTTCTAAAATATGGATCTAAACATTTACTTTCGTTTCATCTGTGTTCTATTTCGTAAATTTCAGTATGACGCTGGATCCAAATTTTCTATTTCCAAAACAAGCTTTCCGTCATAACTATTAAGCCTCATTATTTCAATCTGTTTACATAATTTGATTGCTATTTCGAGCCAGAAATACATATTTTATAGTTCAATTGGATGTTGATAAAATTAGTTTTAATGGAATTTTAAATAAACGTTTTGAAAATGCTGCTGAATTGCAAAGTGAACAAGGCGGCAAACACCAAGTCGTTCGTTTTCATAGTGCAAATTTCAAAGTGTTGAAATATTTAAACTAGCGAAGAAAGAAATTCGTGAAGTAGAGGTTCTAATTCTAATTGATGATAGTGCGTGATGCGGTATTCGTCGAGGTTGAGCGTTCAAGAGAAAGCACGAAAACCGCCTTGGCAGATAGTCAACACACTAATCACTAGTGATATTGAAGTTGCAGCCGTCTATTAAATTTACTAAAATTGGGTAACTATAATAATAGAAGCGATACTAGAAGAAATAATGAATATATTAGGCGAGCTAAGGATATTGAAAACAATCTTAATGCAATTCAGAAAAAATAGAAGATCTCAAAAACGAACATGCTAAATTAAAAGCATAAAATGCAACATATAAAAAACAAATTTCGGAGCAATGTCAAAAATTCAAACTAGTAGATAAGAAAGAATAAGAAGAAAACTAGTAATTCAGTGAAAGTATTAATTATTAAAATAAACAGTAAGCATTGTAATGTGAGATGTGAAAGTACCTACACAAATAAATGTGGAATTAGAAGTGCACGAAACAGGAAGGTTAAGCACTCAAAAGGGCACTCATATACAAGCCATATTAATGAAGATGAACTCATGGAACCGGAAAATAGAAATAAATTTTAAAAGCAGCCAAGAAGTTAAAAGTAACAAAACTATTCATTACAGAAGAGCAAATAAGGGTGGCGAATAAATCGTAAACAGTGGGATCTTCATGGCAGAACAATTAAATGATGTAACCATGAACAAATACCATACATATAGACTAATGACACAACGGTTACACACAGGGGCGCAGGAACAGGGGGGGCAAGGGGGCAACTGCCCCCTCACAGAATTTATTGGGGGGAGCAAATAGTATAATTTGCCCCCCTCCGATGTATACTATGAGGTTTTTAAAAATGTGTACATAGGGTTTTCACATAAATCTATACGAGATACTAACATTCGTTGTAATTTGTAGATGGTGCAGAAATAAAACACTTTGTTAAACACTTCATTATTTTTAGCTCCACAGCAGAGAATTCCATATAGTCCATTTTTCTTTGATATGGAAATGCAAATGCCGAAATTCTAGGAAAACCATTGACAACAAGTATTGTCACTAGGCTGCAATGTGTTCCTATATAAATTTCTGGTTATTATTTTTGCGGTGAGGTTAGCTTTCATGTCGACAGGTTGACATTTCATTATTTTATACTGTAGCTTTGGCTATTATAAACTTGAAATGTGATTTTATAATTTGGTTTTAACTAATTAAGTAGGTATTGCACTAAGGACAATTTCAGTTTCTATAGCCAGAACTAGAATTTAAAAGGGATAAGGAGAAGGGTTAGGCAACACACTGCGTTAGTCAAATTTTAGGATAAAACTTAAATTGTTTCGTATAATATCATAGCCGCAAAAATGTATTTGGAGAAACGCTCGCTAATTGATTTAGATACTATGAAACAGCGTTATGCTGTCTTGCATTTATTTTTTTCAAAAAGCTATCAAAAGCGATTAAACATGACAAAAGGAATACTTTTATTCATTGGATCATACGGCTAATCCAATAAATAATTTAAAAAATAGACTCCACTACAGCATACGTAAAGGCTTTTATAGTACAATTGTGCCTTTGAAACCGTTTCAATAAAATTCCTGATCTGGTAATTACACACGAACTAATATTTTACAACACTTTTCACGAGTATTTTTAATCTAAAGTTAGAAGTAAAAGGTGTTTTTTTAGAGTGGGAGAACTTTAAATTGAAAAAAAACAGAAATTTTTTTTTAATATCCATGAAATTGGCTTTATTTGAAAGATAATTTTGTGGCATTTATGTTTGAATATGATTTCGGGCATGTGACCGTCGCGGCTGGCGTGTACATGACGTAATCTGGAGGTCCAATTTTCACACACTCTTCGTAGTAAATTAGGCTGTATTTCAGCAATAACGCGTCGAATGTTGGCTTCCAAGTGCTCAATTGTTTCCGGTTTATCGACTTAGACATGCGACTTTACATATCCTCAAAGAAAATTATCTAATGGAGTCAAATCGCACGAAAGAGGTGGCCAGTTAACAGATCCACAAAATGGATCCACGAAATGGATCTGTTAACTGGTCACCTCTTTCGTGCATGTGAATTATTACATATGTTGTTCAAAACTGTGTAGGTAAAATTTCCACTTGTATTGAATGAAATTGCAGCTGCATTGCATCTCATTTGGTAAGAGCCTAACGAAAAATTCAACCGTTTTCCGCCTACAAATTTAGCTACAATTGAATTGTAGGATTCTGCCATGTTGGTATCAACATCATGTAACAAACTTGAAGCATTATTTGCAAGCCTTATGTTAACACTTCTTATTGAATCGAATATTCCACTTACTTCCATATCAGGCACTACATTTTCCTGCAGAAAAATTGTACGTAAGATGTTTTACGATAAACTAATACAAATAACAAAAAAATTACCTCTTCTTTAACCTTTTTACAAAAGTAGCCCTCGCACTTGGAGTGATCGCCAAAAATATGGTGTGGCCCATTGACGATGTCGTTTTTCAATTTTTTTGTTTTTTCACAAAAATATTCATCACCTTGTTTTCGAAATTCAACAGCTTTTGTTACAGCGTTTCTAAATCTTCCTAATGTATCCCTGTTATTAATATTTTTCCTAAGTGTTATAGGAAATTTGGAGTCTTTAGCAATGTCTGCTAATTTATTAATATAATTTCTGAGAAGATGATTGCGACATTCAATTATCTCTATAACAAACGTTGGTCCATCCGCTATTCGATAACAAACAAGGATGTATTGGGCGAACTCACTTATACATAGAAGCTTTGCTGCAGGTAATAGATTTTCAGATATGGTAGGTACTTAGCGAAATAATCCGCTTCCGACATTTGCATAACAAGACAAAGTGATGTATCTACAGTTGCCTAAGTTTTACTTTCAAGGCACAAATCAAAAATTCACCTCGCTCACTGTAGAAATATATGAGCTCTCCTTAGCCGCCTTAAAATAATTACGGTGTCAACCAGTCAACATGAAACCTAACCTCATTGCAAAAATAATAACTAGAAGTTTCTATCAATCTAGTGACAATGCTTGTCGTCATTGCTTTCCCTAGAATGCATTTCCCTACGAAAAAAATGAAGTGTGATCACTACACGACTTTCTTTTACTACCTGTAAAAAATTTAATTTGCGATTTTTCATTAACTATACTAACCAAAAACTTTTTTGACAAAAGTTAGATATCATTACGTAATATACAACAGTTTTAAACATTTTTATTCCCATTCGTTTTGGAGAAACTTTAGCAAAACTTTAACTTTGCGATGTTTTCATAAAGTTTCTGAACTAACTATAATTACACAATACCTATATCATCTTGTTCTATGAAATTTAATTTTTATCAAACAACTATAACATTTTCTGGGAAAACAGAAAAACATAAGAGTAAAATATCACTTCCGGTTACAGGATTTTAACCTAAAATGACTGGGATCTCCAAATTTATATTAAAAACGGAGATATAAATTTTGAAGCCGATCAATTGAACCATCTGCGCCGTAGAGAGGTCACAGATAGACTGACAGACTCACAAAATGACAGGCTTACAAACTGCCAGACAGACAATACTTCGAAAACCACTTTTTCTGAATGAGAAGGCAGGAAAACTGATACTTCCTAAAAAATTTCGAGTTCAAAAAAATCAGGATTACTATATTGTATTAAGTAAAAGAAATTAAAAATGAAGTATACCTTTCAGGTTTTGTATCTTTATGACCATTCAAAACGTGACTAAAAAGCATTTTAGCTTAATTGTAACTATTATAGTTATTTATTTATTAAGTACATAATGTAGGATTTTATTGAACGAGTGTTTTATGACAGAGCGAGCGTAGCGTAGCGATAAAGAGGAGGGGTCAAACTGGGTCTGATTATGTTCGACTGCACTGCAGAAGATTTCCTTTTATCTACAATAACATTTATATTAGACACATTAGAAAATTCAGGTTGCTAGAAACATTTGATAGTTTCGAAGTGTGCAATATCAACAATAACTGCTACTGTAAGGATTAAAGATGAATTTCTTTTTATTATTTGTAAAGTTTTCATTTAATATAATCTCCTTTCCTGATTTGAATAAAATTATACTTATTTTGAAAATAACTATTGGATATTGACAGACGACCGTTTTACTTTACTCTATGAACTAAAGTGTCACTTTATGGACGCTAAATAATACTATAATAAAGTGTTTATGGAACAGTCGAACATAGGCCTTGTTATGTTAAAACACTCAAAAAAATGTTTTGCCCCCCCCCATAATTACAGTAGTTCCTGATCCGTTGGTTACACAGTAAGTGAACGCTCCCCACCAAAAAGGTAAGGCCCAAGAAGAACCAGCAGTAAGATCATGTTACTAAAAACTGAAAAATAAACAAGAGAAAGAGTGCAATGATAACAACGGTGGCTATGGAATAAACTACAGCTGTAGAGTCAGTAAAAAAAAGTGCAACTCCTGATATTTTAGTGATTTGAATCCGACTCCGACTCCAATTCAGTTCTAGAATATTGATAACCCTCAACCCCACATTCCTTTTCATCTATCTTATAAACTTTACAGGCTTATGACAAATTTTACAAGCTTTGGAGAATGCAGTTGATTATAATAAATTACATAATTATAATCTTGTTTAATATTTGCTATTTAGAATCATAAATTAACAATAAGGTAATAAAAATTGTGATTTTTATCAACCCTGGATCTGCGTCTTCAAATAATCAGTAGATCAGTCATTCAAATAGTTTTTAGTTTTGTGTTTCTACAAAAAGAAATTTTTGTAAAGTGATAGTCGGACTCGGGTAATTTATATCGACTGCAACTCCTCCTCAGGCTCTACCCTAAAAGTTCCGACTCCTCGACCCCGACTCCCGACTCCAGCTCTACAGCCCTGGAATAAACTCAAGTAACACGGAAAGCGAAATACACGATAAAGTAATTAAAATAGGTACATAAAGTATAAAGACAGTAAATGATGAGGTACTGTAGTTAATTGAAGAAATGAAAAAATATATCACACAAATAGGTACTAAACTTGAGCCAAGATACGAAAGAGAGCCAAGTAAACAAACGCACGTGGTCGGTGAATATCACGTGATAGAAAGGCGTTCTGTGGCTGGCCGTTTCGAAGAGAAAGTTGAACACCATTTATACGCATCGTTACACTAGAGGAGGAATGAGCGTTGTTTTGTTGTGCGATAATTTCTTTTACGGCAACATGCGACGGAAGTTTACGTAAAATGAGCACCGTATGAAACTGGTTTAGCGTGCACTGAGAATTGCCAGAATCTTTGTTTACATCTCTCGCCTTCGTAACTTGGCTCAAGTTTAGGAATAAGCAAGACTTGAAGATATTCAGGAAAGGACAAGGCTAGTAGAGCCAAACAAGATGTGGGCATGTTAATTTCAACTGAAACAGAAGAGGTAATAACAGATGATGAAAGAATAAACTCAGGAATAATAAGTACACAATTAACATTAGAAGAGAGTGTAAATATAATACAGCTTTACGCACCCGCATAGGATTCGTCACCGAAACAAAAAGATTAATTCTATGAAAAGCTACATGAAATGGCAGATAAATGAAGAGGAAAAGCTACGCACATATTCATGGACGATTGTAATCCTATAACTGCAAATAAGAAGTAACAATGTTATGGAACAATAATTATTGGAAAGCATTGCATGAAACAAACTTCAAGTGGGAATGGTAAGAAGATGATACAAATTTGTATAAAACATCAGGCGCTAATTTTTTTAATATAAAAAATTCACAAATATACTTCTTAAGCAATTGATAAGAACATAACAAGTTTAATAGACTACATAACAGTTCATGTTCTTTTCATGGGTATTTCACCACTCTGCAAAATTAAAAGTAATAAATATGGAACGTTTCGTTATCAACGATTAGCAATTAAAACTAAAAATGAATAATGAAAACTTAGTTTTGCACTGGAATTGAGAAACCACCAACCTCCAATGAACGGCAGTGGCGAAATACCCATAGAAAACATGAATTATAGCACCCCACAAGAAAGTTTTAGATATTACATAACAGTTGAGTGAAAATACAAAACAATCAGTTAAGAAGTGCAAAATTACCTACGACCATAAATTACTTGTAGCATAATTTAAATTTAATAGGCCTGTAAAAGAGAAAAACAAAAAATATGTGCAAATAAATGCTGAGAAATTACTGGGCGCAAAGGATGAGAAAGGCAAACTATTAGACAACTATCAATAAAATAGTTATAGAAACCACAACGGATATATTTGAAGTATAGAAAATAAATACACAGTTTAAAAGAACACGATGGTGGAACAAAACGGATAGATGGGAAGTTAAAAGTAACAAGCTATCATGGAAAGATCACATCTATACAATATGGGCAATAATATAAAATATATAAGGAAGAAAATCAACCCTAGAAAATTAACCACATAGTACTCCTCTTGCTTCACGGTAATTTGGTTTAAAACATAATTTAGTCTTATTTTAAACCAAATTACAGCAATTTAACACCTCATTTCAAAACCACCTTATATATTTTCTGTAAAAAAATTTAATTCGCAAACCATGCACAAATGGCTATGTGGTGAAACTGCATTTATTTCATAACCAGCTATAATGGTTATTCATGTGTTTATTTGTTTAATACTGATAGCAGGCGCGTGCCGGGACTGTACAAAGGGCCCGGACATTGAAATTTTGGGAAATACCCCTCAAAAATACCCGCAGAATTTTTTTAAAATTTTTCAAGGTTATACGGTGTAGTCAGATCAATACCATAAAATCGGTGGTCTCTTTCTTTCTTTATATGTATGTAAGTTTTAATTAAATCGTGTAATTAGCTAAACGAAGCGTAGCTCGGGCACCACCAGTGCCACCTACCGTCGTGAGCGCACACCAGGCACAACACGCCAACGTACAGCGAACTACTGGCAGGCCCACACTCCACTTTAGTGCGGCCACCACAAGCGAGATGGCGTTGCCGGTTATTTGTCCCCATTAGGATTAAGACACATAGTGTAATTAGCGAAGCAAAGCGTAGTTCGGGCGATTCAGTAGTATCAAGTGTGGAACGTAGAATATTAGTCATGAAAGAAAAAGTTTAACCACGACAACCTTAGAGATAGTGCAATTGTTGTGGAGCCTTCTCAGTTTTCCGTTATTTGGAAAATTCCTGATTGCCAGCTCGCCTTGGACTTTGTGGACTGTATGAATTGTAGGTTTCACTGAATTATACACACGTTGAAAGCCGGAAATATGTTACTTTATTAGCAATAAACAACACATTGAACACAAATATTTGAACATTTACAAAGAATTAGCTTTCGGAGTGCGGACCGGTTCGCATGCTGCCACGTTGACAGATGGAACGTAAGTGAGTTTTTAGAATCGGATGCCGGCCCGGCAGTCTACTGCGCACAGTATGAATTCAGAATGCAAGAGAGGCGGCAAAAGTTTATAAAGTCCTTAACATACCGCCCGCCTTGGAAAGGGTAACCTTTCAAATAAAACAGTACACAGTTGACATGTAAAAGCTAGAGTAAAACATGTAACATGAACACACATATATACAAAGCATAAAATAGTACATGGATCTTAATCTAGTACAAGAAAACCCGAACAATGGGGAGCCAAAAGGCTTTACGAAAACTGCGCTGAACGCTAACGCACTAGTTCACAACACTAGGTAGCGGGCACAATTTGGCGAAGGATCGTTTCACGATTCCCTGATACAGTGTTCACTGACGCCACACGCGTAACGCCGTCAAGGCCAGGGTGCAGCTCGGTGACCCGGCCTAACCTCCACTTCAGAGGGGGTAGATTGTCATCCTTGATGAGGACCATGGAACCAGGCTGGAGGTCCGAAAGATGCGTGCGCCATTTGGTGCGCTGTTGGAGTTCCGAGATGTACTCTTTACTCCATCTCTTCCACACATTCTGGTGAAGTTGTTGTATTCTCTGGTATTTAGACAGCCGAGACTCGGCTATCTCAGTAACGTTGGGATCAGGCAGTGACACCAACGGACGACCAATCAGAAAATGAGCAGGAGTCAAAGGCTGAAGGTCGTTTGGATCAGCGGACAAAGGAGACAGGGGTCGGGAGTTTAAGGTCGCTTCCACCTGTGCTAACAAAGTGCTAAATTCATCGTAATTTAGACTAGCGTTACCTATAACGCGACGTATGTGATGTTTGGAGGACTTAATTCCGGCCTCCCACAATCCGCCAAAGTGGGGACTGTGCGCGGGTATAAAATGCCAAGCTACTCCGTCGCTCGCGACTGATTCGGAAATAGAAGGGTTTTGCTCCGCGAGAAAATTGCCTAATTTGATTAACTCGTAATTAGCGCCTACAAAGTTAGTGCCGTTGTCTGAGTAGACATGGAGCGGTTTGCCTAGTCGAGCCACAAACCGGCGAAAGGCCATTAAGAAGGCTTCAGTAGAAAGGTCAGCGACCAATTCAAGGTGCACTGCTTTTGTGACAAAACAATAAGCTGTAACTCGTTGTAAGCGAGCGAAGCTTGAATACTGATTGAACGGAAATGGTTCAACAGAGGTTACAGGAAGACTCTGAACTTCTTTTTTGAATTCTGGAAGCTCAGCACGAACATGTTTGGAAGCAGGCCAAGATGCCTCGCCTTCGCTTAGCCAGGTGGGACCATGCCACCAAAGGCTTAACAGACCCAGCGGGTCAAATATCTGCGATCTTTCAGACAAGATGCTACGCTTGGTAGCCTCACCACTTGTAGAATTTGAAATATGGGATATTTCAGACAAGCTGCTACGATTGGTAGCCTTACCACTTGTAGAATCTGAAATATTGAACATGGAAGTAGGCCAAGATGCCTCACTTTCGCTTAGCCAGGTGGGACCGTGCCACCAAAGGCTTGACAGACCCAGCGGGTCAACTATCTGGGAAATTTCAGACAAGCTGCTACGATTGGTAGCCTTACTACTTGTAGAATCTGAAATCTGGGATATTTCAGGCAAGATGCTACGCGTGGTAGCCTTACTACTTGCAGAATCTGAAATATTCTCTACTGATAAGAATCTTTTCTGAGCGATTTGCAATGAATCACCCAATACCTCTACAGGTTCCTTGAGAGGGATAGAGACAACGAATCGACCATTCGCTTCTCGTTGCGTATTTTGCACGAAATGTGCCTCACAGGCGTTCTCTTTTCATTTGTGCGAACCTTTTCCTCTGGGTAATGTTCGAGTTGCCAAAACCTAGCAATGGGATCAGAAGCATCCTCGATCGTGCTAAGATTGCACTGTACAGGGTACGCAGAAGGGGGGCCTGTAGGGCCAGAAACAATCCAACCAAAACGAGTTTTTTGGAGGATGGGAAGATTTGGGCCTAGACCAATTTGTCCAATACAAAGGAGCTGCCAGAAAATGGGCGAACCAATCAGAATGTCGATGGTGCCCGGTTGGTCGTAGGACAGATCTGATAACTTGATGTTATCAGGAACCTTGAAACTGTTTCGCTGGACGCCAAAACTTGGGGTAACACCCGTAATCTCATCGAGAACAAGACATGATAGGCCAATGCCGTATGAAGTGTGAGGGGCTTGCAGCTTGATATCACACCTAGCCTTAATTTGAGAAGTGGCTTTACTTAAGCCAGAAACAGTAACGTTGACTTCGCGAATTGGAAGCTTCAACCTTTTACACAAATCTGAACGTATAAAGTTCGATTGGGAACCGGAATCCAACAGGATTCGCACAACGTGAGGCGTACCATCATCAGCGATGAGTTTAGCGGTAGCCGTAGGTAAGAGTACCTGCAAAGCATTCGAACAGAATGCAGAAATCGATTGGTTTAGTTCAACAGGGGTTTCTGCCGACATCGCAGATCCTGGTTGACTAGAAGAAGCATTTTGAGGTTTATCCTCATGAAGAAGTGTGTTGTGCCTCGATTTGCACTTTCTACACGTATGTTTGGAGCTACAGAGGCTCGATAGGTGACCCTGAGTTAGGCAATTAAAGCATACGCGGAGCTCTTTTGCCTTTGACTTTCTGTCAAGAACAGACAGCTTGACAAACTTATCGCATTTGTACAAGGAATGAGATCCTTTACAAAGTGGACACGAAGGGGTACCCGACACAAATGATTTCGAATGTACCTTGGAAGACCTTTCGGGTACAAGCTTGCTATCTTTTACCTCTAGAGTTTCTAGAAGATTTGCTGTATTTTGTAAGAATTCCTTGAACTCATCAAGATTAGGCAGGTCAGAACTTGACCGGTTTCTAAGGACCTCCCATTCACGAAATGTAGTGGGGTCCAGTTTTTTAGAAACTACATAAATTATAACAAAATCAAGAAGCTCGGTTTCGGTAGCTAATGATTTGATTGCTGCAAAATGTTTGAATAACATATCGCTAATCGTACGTAATTTAGTTGCAGATTCCTTACTGCAAGATTCAAGCTCGAAAATAGCCTTGAGGTGGTTATGAACCAGAATTTTTGGATCATTGTATCGATTGCACAATGCCTCCCAAGCTAGAGTATAATTACCCGCAGTAAACTCTAAACTTTTTATAATTTGGCTTGCATCACCCTGTAAACTAGCCTTTAGGTAATGCAGCTTCTGAATCTTAGTCAGCGTTTGATTCTCATGAATTAAGGTACTAAATATCTCACGAAATTCTAACCATTCTGAAACACTTCCTGAATATTTAGGAATTGAAATGGTAGGAAGCCTAAACGATGGCGTATTACACTACGAGCTGCAGTTTGAATGCCCTGATCTTAAGCTACCAGCAGGCGATCCAGAACGATCTAATGCAACATCAGACTGCTTGTTGTATTCATTAATCAAATATTCAGCTTGTGAAATTGCAAAATAATAAGAATCTTCAAATTCAACTTGTTGCTGCATTTCAGATTCTGTATCCTCACTGTTTTCTAAAATTTGTTCATGAACCGCATAATATTCTGATAACAAGGTGGCTGTATCATTCAATCTTTTTTGCAATTGAATAATCTGAGCGCTAGATAAGAATTGATCTTCATCATGAATTTTTTGCAAAGATTGCACGTAATTTGAGAAACGCGCAAGCTTGCCCTTGATAGAGCCACGTGCTCGTACAAGCGGATCCATAATTGTTGAGATTAAAAACAATTTAACAGATCGAACTAACTTTTCGTACGCCACTGGCGTGAATTTTGTACGCTTATGGTACGCGGACCCAACGGGTTAACTATCTGTGATATTTCAGGCAAGATGCTACGCGTGGTAGCCTTACTACTTGCAGAATCTGAAATATTCTTTAATGATAAAACCTTTCGCACGCCTTTGGTACGGAATTTTGTTTACAACGCAGACAGCGCTTGATAACAACGCGAGAAACTTGTCGCTAACGACGCAGAAAACGACCCTGGTACAACGCGAGATGATTCACTTGTGACTGCTTCGACTGCAGTATGAAACATGCAGGGGATATCGCTAACAAACGTAATAGCTTGGCATTTCACGCAATTAAAATGTTTATATGAATCATAAACCATTTGTTTACGCAATAATACGCAGCTGAAATTATGCACATGTATAACACAGATGATAGAAAACCAAATATTCATGCATAGGAAATCACAAAAATAGGAAATTTAGGCTTACATTGATATTGGTGTATGTGCCGCCTTGCCGGTTTTCCTCGTTGCTGTGGTTCGTACTACCGTCTCGCCTGCAGCTGCAATGCCCACGTGCACGAACTTGGCGCCAAACTCGGCGTTTGGCTATCTCGCTCTCACGTTGATAGCACCGTCTGCTGTCTTCCTTCCTCTCGTTATGAATGAATTTAACACGATTGAAACTGCTTGTACTTGCCTTGCTGGCGAATGTTGTCGAATGCTGTCGCTATTGGACTCGCAATGACCTAATGTGGTTTAATCCTGGCTCTGTAGGACCAATGTTGTGGAGCCTTCTCAGTTTTCCGTTATTTGGAAAATTCCTGATTGCCAGCTCGCCTTGGACTTTGTGGACTGTATGAATTGTCGGTTTCACTGAATTATACACACGTTGAAAGCCGGAAATATGTTACTTTATTAGCAATAAACAACACATTGAACACAAATATTTGAACATTTACAAAGAATTAGCTTTCGGAGTGCGGACCGGTTCGCATGCTGCCACGTTGACAGATGGAACGTAAGTGAGTTTTTAGAATCGGATGCCGGCCCGGCAGTCTACTGCGCACAGTATGAATTCAGAATGCAAGAGAGGCGGCAAAAGTTTATAAAGTCCTTAACAGCAATAGCAATACAATTTTGTATCTAACACCTTTCTTAAATCTCTAACTCATTTTTTATGATTTTTTTGACACTAACATGACATTTGATATGCTATTATTAACATTTGAAAATTACAAACCGGCCTTGAATTAGTTATATACCTATAATAATTATTTCCCCGCGACGTTTCTATTTTCCTCTCACTAGTGACTGACTAATGAAGAACTTTCTTTATTTGAAATAAACATAGCAATATGCTTAATATGAGTAGGTGTTGGATAATAGCTATTTATATAACAAGTACATAATTTGAAGAGTCCATTTTATGGCTAGTTTTGTGAGCGAAGTCAATAAAGAAGACGAGTCAATAGTTATTAATGTATTAAGGGCAGAATTAATAGATTATAGCACGAGGAAAGATTTAAAGCTGTATACTGCTTAGTATTGTTATAGGCTGACGAGCCATAACAGCCATATTACACCTGCCGCCAAAGGCCAATAAACAAAATTATAATAATTCTAAAATGAAATAGCCAGATTATATACTAGTCGTATATAGAGCTTTATGCTCGACTACTAAAATCGAAACAAAAAGAATCGAGTTTATAAGTTTGACATCTATTGTGTAACACAAAGAAATTTAACATTAGCGCGCTTTGGTGGATCTTGATAAGCAGCGTAGAGTTACCAAATGTTCTTACAGCTGCGTAAACGGGTTTTTAATAATTTTAGTTTATAAAATAAACTTTTACAAGATATCTGCTTATATGTAATTTTTTGGCAGTGGTCCGAAAAACATATCATATCTGCTTGAGTAGGATAGTGAGAAGAAACTTGTATACATTAGATGTAGATACCGAATTCGCTCAATTTCCGAAATGGAATACTCAGTCCGGGAACTGCTTAAAATCTAAATTTGCTCAATTGCCGAATTTATTTGGTCAATTGCAGTATTGTCCAAATGTATTTCGCCAATTGGGCGAATTCGGCATTTGAGTCTAGCACACACATTGAATACAATGCAATATAAATTGTACTTGCCTAAAACTACAAATAATGCACTGCACATTGAGAAAACAGCGCTTACTGTGATATCTATGGGCGTAGATCTCCCGAGGGAATTTTATTTTCAATGTCAATGTCAACATTTTCTTCACTTTCTTGTTCTTGTTCATTTGATCATAGTCTTTAACTTTAGTTGTCTGTCTCATAAACGTTTTCAAAATTTCTTTTTGATAAATGCGGCCACAGTTCAGCAAATGTTACTAACTTTTCCTTCAAATGTTTTCTTTGTAGAGGGCTGGAATAACTTCACAAATTCTGCTGAAAAAGTGTATCGGCATACTTTGACTAATTTCAGGAAATCTACGGCGATCGAAGCATTCTAAATAACCACAAAATAATCTACGATCCACAAATCTGCTCTCTATACTGACTATAATTTGATCCATCACGACAGTACTAATGTGGTCAAACGAAAGTGATCTTCAATTTGATAATTTATATTTTTAAAGAACAGACTATTATAAGAATAGTTCCAGGTCCCAGGGCCCAACGACTCAGGTCCTACCGGGAAATGCCCGGTAGCCCGGCGGGCCAGCACGCGCCTGACTGATAGTAAAATAGTAATTTATTTCAAAAGTTATGCCGCCAGTTGTAGAAACATTAAACTTTTCAACAAATTAAAAATGTAGACCGCAGTAATTAAAATTTGATGGTACATTTAAAAAATATATTTCTTATTTCTAAGTGTTTCTACAGTGTTCAACTGGCTGCATAGCTTCCCAAATAAATGACTTTTCAAACTAACCTTCAACCGAACTAAAATTTAAATTATAACTGATAGTAATAAATCACCCATACGCACACTAGTGATGGACAAAATCGAATAAATTTTACAATTGAGATATCCGAATACGAGAGAATTTAACAATCGAATGAATCACTCAGAATACAAATGCGGGCATTTAAAAATACGAGTATTTTTACTAAAATTTGCTGCAATCTTTGTTTTTTTCCAGGTTTAAACCTGTCCAGCGTCATAAAAATATAAATGCGGTAACTCAAGTCTCCAGTTACACCGTTACTGTTGTTGTGTATTGTTATTTTCTCTTCAATTTTGCCATTTTAAACTGTCATTATTATCTTTATAGTAGCAACCATAAATTACTGTTTATAATGTACATGTGCTAACGAGTTCATTTTCTTTTTAAATCGCTAGTGAATTAATAGTCGATTGTTCTACAAGTTAAGAAAAGTGAGAGTTTTCTAGCGAACGTGAAAGTTGTACGTGAGCATGGAAGAATCACTTTTCCAACGTATTGAACATGCAATTTTTTCACGTAGTTCACACAATTTTTGTTTAAATAATTTTCGTCAAAGTATGGAAGCCCAATATTTACTGTACTGTATAAATAACCATTATACATTATAGACGTTACCTGAAAATGAATGAATCTGTTATTAATTCATGTAGTTTTAATTTAAACTGCAGTGTTCTATAGCATTCGGTTACTTATTATAAATTTTTGTTAAAATATTGTTTTAAATTAAAAATTTCGAAAAAAGAATTGAATATGATTATTTTATTGCACATTTTAGATTAGTCGATATATAATGTTTAACATTAATTGAGATTGTGCAGCTCATGACGAAATATTCTATTAATAAATAATAAAACTAAAGGATTTCATTCTTTCGTTCATTCATATTCTTAATTCTTAGCCTCTTTTACCTTTTGGTGTCGAGAACCATTTATCTTCCATCCCTCTTTATTTATTATGTATGTATTTGTATATTTATTTTAAGATTGTTTGCTAAGCTTGAACACGAGGATGGTTGCCCTTAATAAAGGGATCCAACGCCGAGTTCCTTCCCCGTATGGCGTATACCGAAAATCCGTCGGCAAGCGGCACACCGGCAGCAGAGAGCAAGAGCCGACCATCGAACACTCGAACAATCTTGTTGAGTACCAACTACCGAGTAATGGCAGTTTAAACGAGAGAATCGGTGGAACGACCATCGGAGTTCAGACGTTCCGAGTATCCGAGTAATCCGAGACATTTTTTCATTCGAGGTATTATCAGAATATTTTGGAAAGCGGAAACAATCAAATTATTCGATTCTTTTCACTTGGATTTGCCCATCACTACTGCACACCACCAAACACCAACGAAGGCACTCAGTGACTTGTCTATTAAAAAAGCTCAACAAATATACGTGATAATTGCAATCCACGTGTAGCTACGATCTGTACTCGTAGTTCATCGGCGACCATAATTTCCCTTTTTTACATCACAAGTCCGTATTGTTAAATGTTTAAAGTTGGTTTAGTACGGTTTAGTAGTAATCCTTTAAATGAAACACATCATGAACGAAAAAAGTGATTATATTTAATTAGTATATAGTGAAATAAATTATTACTAGGTATTATTATAAACGGAATAAGCGGTTACAGATTATGTATGTATGTATTATTATTTTCTCAATACAAAAAAAAATATGTCAGGTTTTGGTGTATAGGTACGTAAGGTGGCAACCCTATTGTAAACCTATCAAATTGTGCACCTACAAATTTAGAACATTAAGGGCCGGTTGCAGAAAGCAACGTTAAGTCTGGTGTTAGCTGACGCGACGTCAAAGTGAACAAAAACGAATCAAATCTCAAATGTTTATGGTAACTAATACATTAGTAAACAAAATTATGGATATCATTTACATTAAAATATTTTATCTACGACCACTACTAAAAGTAGGCCTTTAGCGCTAGCTTGTTTCACTAAAAGTGACGTTTTATAGTTTACCGTGGTTAAAGAAATCAGCTGTTTACTTTTAGCTCTAGTGCTAAAAGTGAAGTGAGGTTATAAAACTACAATTTCGAACTGGAAGTGAAGTTGTAAAGTTATTCTAGTTGCTTCTTGCGTTACAGGTAAAGTGTTTTTGAAATAATTAAAGCGTTATGTAATGAATACACTCAGATCTGGAGTATTAATAATTACATTTCGTAACTGACCTTGACAGCACTGGCTTTGCAAACATTCGCCGGCGCACACGGCCTACTATTTATTATGACATAAATTAGAAGTGTCGCAGATGCAAACATTTGTTAAATCGATATTTATGGATTAATAACGGTAAAATTAAGGTCGTAGATAAAATATTGTATGCAACGCGTGCTAAAAGTCGTTTATGCACGAGACATGTTATGAAACTCGTGCATAAACGTCGACTTTTAGCACGTATTGCATAAATAACTATTTTGTATTGCACCTGCAAAAGAAATTTGTAGACTTCGAAATGCTCCAATAAAGTTCCTGCGTGGAGAAGAGATCTCAAAAGAGCATTTATCAAAGGCCAGCAAAATCAAGAATCTAACTAACCTACCTCAAGTTCTGTGGGTGTGAAATATTTATATTTATATAATTTATTCTTCTATTTAATATTACTGATATAAGTATTCTTTTACCAGTACACTCTACTAGCTAAAGTTGAAAATTGAAAATATGTACCAATATACTGTTAAGGATACTTCAATATATCAAATGCGTATAACTACATACAGGGTGTTTGTAGATCGCTAGACAGTTCGTAACTTCGTTAATAATAGAAATATCGAAAAGATCTTTCGTTTGTTTTAAATGTCAGTATACAACCTACAAATTGACTTAAACGAATTTAAGCTACGGCCTCCTATTTTTACGTAGAAATACACAACTTCGGTTTTTTAAATAAAACACTCTGTATATTTTTAAATATTTGAAATCAGCACTAAAAATACTTTATGACAGCATTCATAAATTTTAATTTTGGAACTTATTATTTTTCAAAATAAAAAAACTTTTTTATCCGATGTAGGCCATGAATTACGTAAAATCACTAAAATCGAAGAATAAATGCAAAACAAACTCCACTTGGCTCTAAAAATGTCTCACGACCAAACTATAGAGCCAAACGTACTAAAACAATTGAAAACTGTGTTTTTTTAAATGGAACAATATGAGTTTCATTAATCAGTTGAAAATTACAATAAAAGGGCTTTCCAACGGTGTACCATACTCGCCATTTTATTTAGAAGTAGCTATTAAAAATCAAAAATACGTAAAACAATTTAAACATAAATGTTACTGTTAATGAAACTTATATTATTCCATTTTAAAAAACATAGTTTTCAATTGTTTTGTGTTTGGTGCTATAATTCGGTCATGAGAAAGTTTTAGAACCAAGTGGAATTTGTTTTGCATTTATTGTTCAATTGTTAGTGATTTTGAATAATTAATAGCCTACTTTGGCTAAATACCTTTTTTTCATTTTAAAAAATAGTAAGTTCCTAAATTTAAATTTTGGCGCTGATTGTAAATCTCTACAAATATACAGGGTGTTCCATTTTAAAAACCAAAGTCGTGTATCACTGCACAAAAATAGGAGGTCATGACTTAAATTGGTTTACGTAAATTTGTAGATTGTGTACTAGCATTTAAAACAAAAACTAATTTTTTTCGATATCTCTGACTAACGAAGTTATGAGCTGTCTAGCGATCTACAAACACCCTGTATACTTCATAACTGTAGTTTCCCTTGCTCAATTTAATTCAAGATTATGGTAAGAATAACGATATTGTTTTAATTTACTATGGAAATTAAATGAAATAAATATCAGCAATTGTTTGAATATGACAGAAATTCTAGTGCCAATTGTTTATTTTATTTATAACTAGCGTTTAAAGGTCAATCAAACAAGTACAAGAAAAGTTGCTCTCATATGTGTTACTAGAGATGTAAAATTCTCGGTAATTTTCTTTCAGAAGAATATTCTCAAGAATGTTACCGAGAATATTCTTGAAAATATTCTCAAGAATTATTCTTTCGCATTCCTGCCTGCAGAATGTTTAAACTTGCCAAGTTTTATATTATTTATGGGTTATGAAAATAATCCTTTAACTGCTTTGTTAATAATTAAAAACAATTAACTTGTGGCAATATGCAGCTCAAACAGCGTCGGACTGGCAAAATTTGGCCTACCGGGTAAAGCACGCATGTGGCCTCCACATGTAAAAATGAGAGAAAGGGGGGGGCGCCTCCTGGCTAAAGGGGTTCCGGGGGGGGGGGGGAAGATAAAGCCCTACAGCAAGCGAATTTTTTTTTATTGTAGGGAGCTCGAATACCCAAAACGCACCCCTCTCACACTAATGGCACAGTACAGTAGTAATGGCAGGTGAAAGTACAACCAAATCAATAACTACGATAAAGAAAAAGGTGGGGAATGTAAATAGTAATTTACGTTACAAGACCGGAATGTAGTGTTTTGCAGGTCGAGCCCTGGAAGCTTGGGGAGACCTGCAAAACACTTTCTGGTCATGTATCGTACAATATTTTTTACGACATCCGAGTCCATACTTTCAAACTTGCGAATTCGCTTTCGCAAACTAAAAAAAAATATGACGTTAGTATCTATTATTTGACTTATCCAAATAATAACACACACTTGATTCCATAGTAACGAAGGCATTAGGGACCGGCAAAAGCTTTTACCGGTCCCTGATGCCCGTTTTCCGATCTTGACCGGCAAAACTTTACTTTCTGACAAAAAAATTCTTCAGAAACCGCATATTTTCCGATCGGTCGTAAAAAAAATGTATTCTAATAATTTAAAAATTTAAACATGAAACAAGGTAACAAAAAAATTAAATAGGTAGGAGGTAGGTAATTATTCTATTCTTATAAACTTTGAAATTCAAACAAATAACGAAAAAATATTCTTTATCTATTATGATTTATAAACTTTGAGTTCGGAACAATTATAACGAAAAAATATAGATAATTATGATCACAAGGTTTGACCTTATTGAAACTTTTACACTTTATTCCATTATAATAATTTTATTTAACAATATGAATCACATCAATAATTTTGATTTTAAAGAGACATCATGATTTCGTCGAAATTCAAGCTTTGGAATAAATCACACTTCACATTCAAAATTAGAAAACATTCTAACCTTTCTTGCACTTTAGAAAATATACGTTCACAGGCTACTTGGGTGCATGATAATGTCAGTAAGTATTTGTAGGCTAGTACAAATTGCTATACAGTGTGGACATAAAGTAACGGAGAAGTTCATTAACTTTGTTAATATTAATTTTCATGAAAAAATCTATGGGGGTATGGCGATTTTAATTATAGGACATACACTACAACCACCTTTATGTTGCTACGTCATTTGTTTTAAATTTATGACGTCATCGACTTTTTTTTAAGGACAACGTGTATTTTTTTATTGATTTTGATAGTACTTTTTATGTTGTTTTCAATGATATAAAATTTTCAATATGTTACATCTGAAAAAAATCGAGAAACATGGTCTTAAAGTTTAAATATTAAAAACCTATGAAATGAGCAAAATAAATCTAGTTACCTACGTTTGACGGAAAGTCATTGGCGGCACATTCGTTTTTATTGATATTTCAAAAAGCAATTGAAAAATATAATAATAAATAATAAAAAATTAAATTCTCTGTGTCTCGCTTAATTGTACCATTTTTATTAATAAAATAGTTTGCTAAAGGTAAATTCTAATTTAGAAAATGCAAAGGACACTTATTTTGTTATGACATTTACCAATTGTTTAATTCTGACATGTAACTAATATTTTTTTGTTTTATCCACAGGTAACTAGATTTATTTTGCTCATTTTATTGATTTTTAATATTTAATATTTAAGACCATTTTTATTCGATTTTTTTTCAAATGGAACATATTGAAAATGTTATATCATTGAAAACAACATAAAAAGTACTACCGAAATCAATAATATAAGATATAGGTTATTTAAAAAAAAGTCGATGGCGTCATATCATGAAAAACAAATTACATAAGTAGTTAACCGGGCACCTGAGACTTCCCCCACTCCTCCACTTTTGGCCACGCCCCCTCTCCACACCTGACGCGCTCCGATAGGCCAAGCCCCCTCTCCACACCTGACGCGCGGGGCCGTCTGAAGTGCGCCATCCAATATTACAGATACGTTAGATACGGGGTGGGGGTGGTCCGGAGGCTTTAGCGGCATAAGCGATTATTAAAACAAATTGATGATGCAATGGTAATAGATATGAGGCGATAACGATGAGACTGGGGCAATCCGGTGGTTTCTACGCCACGCCGTGTGTAAATGCGCTTATTTTAAAATGCAATATATGAGCCGTAATTGTATGAATTCATAATTTAAAATCGTGTTGCGGCATGTCGCAGAGGGATAAATATCAGGTCTGTGAGGGTTGTGAACACCTGCATCCGGTGCTGGCATCGATTGAATAAATTATTTAAATGTAAGATGCGGCAACCCTTTTTTATGAATTAATTATTTTAAATTGTGTTGCAGCATGTCGTCCGCAGGCCTGGGAAAGGCTGAATTCGGCACACCTGCATGAACAGCTGCATTCGATTGAATAAATTATTTAAATGTAGGATGCGGCAGCCCTTTTTCTTGAGTACAATATGCACTTCCTGTTGCCGTAAATCTCGCTGCTTAACACCTGCTTTTATGAATTAATTATTTTAAATCGTGTTGCAACATGTCGCCCGCAGGTCTGTAAAGGGGCTGCGAACACCTGCATCCGGTGCATCCGCATGTCATAAATCTCGCCCGATAACATCGCGCAGCTGCATCCGGCCCGGCGCACCTGCATTCGGATCGTAAATCTCACCCCATAACACCTGCTTTTATGAATTAATTATTTTCAATCGTGCTGCAACATGTCGTTCCAGGCCTGTGAAGGGGCTGTAAACAGCTGCATCCGGCACGCATCTAGCTTGGATATGGGGCGTGTGATGGGGGAAAATATATATGTATATATAGCATTCACTGTAACAAATTTCTACTGCAAATTCTGTAACTTACGTGCCCGATCAAAGTTTTAGCCATTAGCTTCAGTTCTCCGAAATTTCAGCTATCGAAGAATAATAAAATTGCTACAGTGCGTCGAAATTCGGCTGTGATAGTGTATCAAGAATCCAAAAGTGCCGACAATTGCAAGCTACTATCCGCTCTTACAAAGCTGTTCTCTGTGAGTAGCGATTAATCAAATTTAAAATGGATCTAAAGAAATTGAATAATGTTAGCGTCATTTCCCGGAAGGTGAAGCTGCAGGCTGGAGAGTTGGAATTAAACAGAAAATACCACATTTTAAAACTGAAGTCGGGATTTGCCAAACAAGGCGGCTTCAAATTTATTTTATGCGAATTGAAGCATGGTACCCTGTTTTTACCGAAAAGACTAGTAGATGCTCTCACGGAAGATGATATAACATCTCTGAACAAAAGGCGGCTGTACCTGGAGTTTTTGGGGCTCGAGCAGGTTGGAAAACAATCCCCAACCCCGTCACTGAGATTTGTAGAAGACGACACGCAGCTTAACAGCGACTCCCAAAGTGAAGTCTTCGAAAATAGCACACATTACTCGATATGAGGGCTCATTCCTATTTGCTCTCAAACAGCTTCCGTACCGGTCTGTTATAACAGGCCTGAATAGCTCTAGCTTATTGATGGGTTCAGTAAATAAAACACAGATATTAGTCATATATTTATTATACACATCATACATCATTCTTAAAATTTCTAAAATATTTTTTCACTCTATAATTAACCCTATTTCTAATTGTCTTTAATACAGCCGGTGTCTCTTCAAAATAGTCGCAAACACTTTTAGTTTTCATTACACTGATACACATGTCTATCATCCTTTGGTTATCATTGTTGATCAGCATCGGCAGCAGCAGTGGTCTTTTGGGTTTTTAATGTTGTGTATATAGAAAATGTTGTTTTTTGATGCTTTGTATATAGAAAGCTGTTTTTAATGTTTTGTATATGGAAAATGTTGTTTTTACTATAGCACATATAGTATTAATACTCGATATGAGGGCTCATGCCTATTTGCTCTCAAACTGCTTCAAACAGGGTCTGTTCATATAAACAACTGGTCTGTTCGTAGAAACAGCTGGTCTGTTACTGCTTCAAACAGCTTTTGTACCGGTCTGTTACTGTCTTTGTACCGGTGGAGGGTTGTTACGCACTGTTTTTTAATGTTTTGTATATGGAAAATGCTGTTTTTAATGTTTGGTATATAGAAAATGCTGTTTTTACTATAGCACACATTACTCGATATGAGGGCTCATTCCTATTTGCTCTCAAACAGCTTTCGTACCGGTCTGTTATAACAGGCCTGAATAGCTCTAGCTTATTGATGGGTTCAGTAAATAAAACACAGATATTAGTCATATATTTATTATACACATCATACATCATTCTTAAAATTTCTAAAATATTTTTTCACTCTATAATTAACCCTATTTCTAATTGTCTTTAATACAGCCGGTGTCTCTTCAAAATAGTCGCAAACACTTTTAGTTTTCATTACACTGATACACATGTCTATCATCCTTTGGTTATCATTGTTGATCAGCATCAGCAGCAGCAGTGGTCCTTTGGAATGGTAATGAAATTTATTAAAATGTATTTTATCGTTCGTATGTGCCTCAATAATTTTATGTGTTGGATCGTAGATTTTGTTATCGACCTCAATCCATACATGAAATGTAGGCAACGCACCCTCGTATGTCATAATACCCCATTTCAGTTGTGGTTTTAAATGTTTGAATTTTAGTAACTGCTCAAATAACATTAGACTTGCCGGCAAACACACCCCGTACATATTTTCATCTATGAATTCTTGGGATATAACATCACAAATCAGAGATGACGGCTCCATGATACTGAGACGGGGTCGATTGAATTTCGATATTATATACACACATCCCCACCCACCCACCCGACTTAGCACACGTGATCATCTGAATTTTGATTTCTTATAACCGAAGGGTTCTGAGTCGTAATCCTCTACCATCCTCCTTTTATTAAATGTTATTTTAAAGGCTTTGAATTCATCCCTCGTTACAACTAAATGATCCGCTGTTCTACGTATATTCCTATCTGTAATTATTACGTTCTTATCCTCCTCCTCCTCCTCGTCAATTTTCAAAATCAAATCCTTCAAAATTGTGAAATTGACACTCTTTAAATTTTTATGTGATAGAGTAATACCTTTAAACTTGCATATTGTGGCATATGTTTCGGTTTCGGGTGAGTAAACCGCATAAGCATACGTTTTCGGACCCCCTGAAACAAACTCTTTAATGTAACTGCCTTTACCATAGCATTCCAACTCGTTGGTTAATTCGCCCAGGAAGTTTCCTGATGATGGCTCGTACCTGTTCTCTTTAGAAACATACAGAATTGAGTCGGTGTCTCCGTACAAAACCCTACCCCCAAGTTTCTCCATTTCCCCGTACAGTTTAAGACGGGCCTGAGCAGTAGTAAAGGCCGCTATAACCACGTTCACAGTGGCCAGGGGTTCATAAGACTCTTCCTTATGTTTCCAATTAACCACAAGCGTTTCGTCATTGATTGGCTGACACGTTTATTGTTGGATTCGTTAAGAGGGAATAGAGTGCGGCCAGTTCGGTGACTATTTCCGTTTTCGGCTGATTTTCCCGCTGCCCAAACTTGCCCCAAAACGAATTTAAAATTAATTTTGCCAACGCTCGCATCCCCGGGTTTTTCGCAATATCTGAGAAATCTAGTTGTATATCCTCGCGGTTCATGTATTGTTCAATATATGCATCTTTTTCTTTCTGTGTTGTACATTCTGAAGGCCAGCCTGAAGCTTCTTGTTTCAATTTTAAAAATTTATTTATAAATGCGGCAAAGAGACCCGTGGCTACCTCGTACTTCCAAATTTCAAAGATTTCCATAATCTTGTAACCACGATCTGTTGCGGCTCTTAGCTCGTCAAGTACCCACGTACCGGTGATAGCTCTTTCTTCAGGTCCGTGAATACACTCGTCAGAGCTAGAGTTAACGGCACAGGTGTGACAAAGTGAAAAAATTAATTTATTGTTTAGTTTTTCTGGTAGCACTGGATGATACAGATCTTGCGGGGGCAAAACCCTACATTTGATTAAACCGTCCGTTTCTTGAAGGTTAAGGCGACTGCATTCTTTGTTGCCCACATAAACTGTAGGGTGACCGGTAGGAAATTTTCCGTATTTACAAACCCACGGGTACAAGCTGCAGAAATCCTTATAGTGAATTTTCTCACCCTCCTTTACTCTGTACCATAATTTTAGAGCCTCGGTCCGACCGCCGAAGAAGGCTTCTCGAGGGATTAGAGGAGTGTTCAACGGGGTAATTTCAATCTCGGGGTTCGCCTGCATCTCTCTTCGAAACTGACACTCCCACATCTCTATGACCTCATATCCTAGGCTTCTAAGTTTAGCGGGTTTTGCCAGTGTACTTTCATACCTGGTGTTTAAAGTTTCACACGGGTCATCGGTCAGTGATTGGTCCCTGTTATATTTTAAACATTCAGGGTGACCGTGAAAATAGCATCCGTGAAATTCAAAAATCTGTCGGGTTTGCTCGCAGTATCCGTCAACTTTGAAACCGCCTACACACGCTTCACGGCCTCGAGCTGCATTCCGTATAATTATGTCTCGTTTCTTTTCTTCCCATAACAGCCATTGCAGTGCTATTTTTGACTGATTATCACACAATCTGTATCCGTTCTTGGGAATAATACCTATCGTATTCGCTTTTAGGAAATTACGCCTATACACCAAATTGCAGGCCGAGGCTATGGTTGTCGCCTCCAAGAAAGGTTCCACATTGCACTGATCGAGAAACATTTGCCTAAATTTTAAACACGTCGCTTTCAGGATTTGCACATCTGAGACACAATATTCTAGCAGCTCTTTCTGCATATCAAACGCGTCGTTCTTATGTTCGCTATGCCATTTCATTTTAAAAATGTTTCGCGCTCGTTCGGTTTCATGGTATCAGGATTGTAATGCTCGATAGCCGGCAGCGGCCCCACATAATTTTGATTGTCTTGAATATTAAACAGATAGGGAAAATAGCCTTTTTTATAATTAACACCCAGTCCGAAGGCCTTTGGTAGTGCTGCCAAAGCCATTGGGAAATAGTTTAACGAATCTAGAAATTTAATATTACCCAGTTGCATAAGTATAATTTTGGTACCACGCATTATGAGCTCCGGTTTAATGTTTAATTTTGAATTTAGAATATGATTTAAAATAAACTGATGATCGTACGCCTGGCCGTTGTGAGCAATAACCACTACCTTTCTGAACTTCTTCTTAACCTCTAGAAGGTATACAAGAAACCCTTCTACGCATTTATCACTCTTTAAAATTTGACGTCTTAACCCGCAACTGCCACATATAATTGTCTCTTTCCCTATACATTCGCTGCATACTTGTTCAAACACACACAAATTAGGTCTGTGTATATTGTCGTTTTCCAATCGTGATTCCAAATCGTAAAATATGTATAGTGTCTCTTTGGTTTTGGGCTCGCGAGTATCTTTGCGTATATAACAGAAATGACCCGATGGCATAAATGTCTCGCACATTTTACAATAAATTTCACCGCATACATGAGGTTTACCCCTTCGCGATTTCAAATTAAATGTTTTAAAACAGTCAGGACATTTTCGTACAGTTTGGCATGTACCTGCTTTATGTTTATTAAAACACACGGAACCCCGAAACGATCTGTTACACTCGTCGCAAGTTGTTTCTTCCGCTTGCTTTTCACAGGGCGGCTCTCCCCGACAGCATGGGCATGATTGACCGCATCGATGATCATTTTGGGTATTGTATGGGATGTGACATACCTCACAATAATAAGTACAACAGAAAGCGGCTGTCAGGGAGGTTATCACGTTATAATGCTGTTTGTGAAATAGCAGGTTTAGTTTAAGAAGCGCCTCGAGTCCTTCATAGATTACAGTACGACCCTTATTCCCGTACTTGTACACAACAATCTTGTATTTATTGCCAAAATGGTTTTGGAACGAGTTTAATTCTTCTATGCCTGCGCCGCCCTCGGGTATGATAACACCAGCATCGTTCAATAATTGTAATGCGCGGGTGGTTTGTATTTTTCCAATGTCACGTCGAACTTGTCTATATTCGAAGTCTTTGGTGGCATGCGCAATGGCGGCGCGAACGTCCAAACATTTAATAAGAAAGATTCCACCGTAGATATAAGGCTAGAACAGGGGCGGCGGACCTTTATTCATCTACGCACCATTTTTCTAAAGAAACGTTTAATGAGGTCATGACGTACCATCAAACAATCTTGACTTAGCGATTAAATGGAGAAAATATAAAACTAAATACTATCAATTTAACACTTTTTATTTGCAGCCAAAAATATATATTTTGTGCAGCAATAGTAACGTTATGTTTATTTAAATGAAGGAAAAATTAGTGCGACTTCCGCGGTTGCAAATTAGATGCTAAATAATTTATATTAGCTTCATACTTCGCTACTTTTAGCAGAATGCAAGCTGAACTGGAGTCATCTGACAAACGGCTTCTAAGCGAGTCTTTAATGTTATTCATTTCTGAAAATAATTACTCGCAGGCATAGGTAGATGAAAATACTGTTAAGGTAACAAAAGCCAGCTTCTTCAGACAGCTAAATGCGTCTGGAATTAAATTCTACGTTTTAATAATTTTGATATTGGCATTTTTACTCATATTACTTGATACAGATAGACTTTCTATTTCATCTAATTCCAACTCTTTCCTTGTTTCGATGCATTTTTGAATCCATATTAAACTAGACTGGAAATCAATGAGCTGCATTTCAGTTTCTCCAATTTCCAACCAATCAAATTTGGCCAAGTTCAGTTTAACAAGTGAAGTCACATCAGGATACATAATAAACTTCAGTGTTTCCGATAATTCTTTGAACTAAAAATCTCGATGGCAATATTTTGATTGAAGAATTAATTACCGAATTAAACTCTTCAGTATGGAAAAGAGCCGAATAAGCGTTTGTTTAATTACAGCGACTACAAAACTTACCCAATATTCGTAATAGATTGTTCTAAACAGAAAGAATCTTTGAAAGATTCCACCGTAGATATAAGGCTAGAATATCCATTCCGATTCGCAACTACATAATGTTAATAAGGGTATGTATAGGTATAACAGAGAACTAAAACAGCCGAACGTGTTCTCTTATTGCAAGAATTTCATTCTTATTTTGCAGACGCTGAGTTACCTCAAATAATTTTATGGCATTTAAAAGAAATTCGCAAGTATTATCTTAGGGTTAATGCGAGTATTAGATCAGTCCTCAAAACGTCTTTTGAAATATTACAAAATTTGCGGGAAACTAGATTAAAATAAATTTAACCTTAAATACAGAGTTTTCCGATTGCTTTTCACCGTGCATCAATTGCGTTTCACTATTTGTCAAATGTAATTCCCATTTGTCAATATTCCAGCATTATAGCTACATTTCAATAATTGCACTGTATTTGCCAATAAATTTATAAAATCAATTTTGTATTTTAAAATAAATTATTATCAATACTGGATCGTATGATAATAAAATGTATATTAATCTGCGTCTAGCGAAATGCGCTAATTTTATACTTATTTTGCAAAATATATTTTCTAATATATTTCTGATTAAATATAGCAAACCACTTTTAAATTTACTATAACATTGGAAGTTCTTTTTTTTTCAAGTTTGCGGAAAACTTGCAGTTTAGCCTCGAAAGCACGAATGAGATCTATCATAACGCAATAATTGTTTTATTTGCGCCTTGAAGCTTCATGTTCAACTCATTGTTAAATATAAATTGTTTCGATTAGGTGCCTAAATTCCTTAATTAATGCCGTGCCCAAATTATTTTGTCACATGCCATGAGAGTTTCAGAATGTTTCCAGTGTGTAGTATGTATAAGAGACTAATTGTAAGTTTAGCTGCATAGCGATTAAGTAAAGTGCATGCCGAAATAATGAAATCATTGTATATCGGTGCAATTAATATTAATTAGCTAATGCCAGTGGTGTATGTTGATTAATTTTCTATTGTAACAGCGGTTTGCTATATATTTCTGATTAAATATAGCAAACCACTTTTAAATTTACTATAACATTGGAAGTTGAGTCGTACTTATGACATTAAATGTATTTAGCTGTCGATGGTTCGGATAGGCTAAAAAAAAATTAAACTGCCCTGACACATTGTTATTTTTGTACGTTTTTTAACTCCTGCTAATAACCGTGTAAATATGTAATCATTAATTAGAAAATAAACATTTTATTAATGTTCTACAGGATATGACATTTCTAACGTTTAAAGATATTTGCAATACATGTTGGAGTAGTAGCGAAAATAAATGCGGATAACGTTTTGAAAATATAAATAAAATTGGTTTTGAAATTTCTGCTGTTACTGAAACATCTGCCGTTTAATTTAGTTCGGCTACTTATGGGGCATGCTTTATGTCTTTTTTTTTTTTAATATACACAGCAGCGTTTCCATATTGTATTTTAAAATAAAGCGCATTTACACATAGTGTACGTTATAATAAACTCCCTGCATGAATTTTGAATTATTTTAAATCGGGGATGTGTTAATGCGCCTCTTCGAGGTATAAATAACAGGGGTCAGGCTTGTGAATGGGGGTGTAAACACCTTGCATCCGTTTCTACCATCGATTGAATAAATAAGTCGGAAATATATTCTACTTCATGGATCAACCGCAGTTGACATCGATTATCGCGCATCTCGATTCGAGCATGCATGCAGAGGCTAATTAATATCTCCAGCAATCTTTTCTCCTAAATAAATATCACCCTTTTCTAGTGTAAATATAATATATACATCCGGCTGCCGCGAATCGCGAGATTTAACCACCGTATCTTGCATATTTTATTACGTGGATCAGGTGTAGGATAAAAAAGTCGAACCGAAGGGTGCACCTAACTGGACCTGTGTGTGGGGGAAAATATATATATATATTATTCACTGTGGTAAATTTCTACTGCAAGGTCTGTAACTAACGTGCCGGTCATTTGCTTCGGTTCTCCCAAGAATAAAATTACTACAGTGCGTCGAAATTCTGTCCTGATAACGTGTCAAGAAGCCAAAAGTGTCCACAGCTGTCGGCGAATCACACCGCGGTGCAGCTGAAATTTTCCGAAGGCTTGAGCGAGGGACGAAAGAGGAAAAAATGCAAATCGGGTAGAAAAATTCTGACGCTGAGGAATATGTGCGTAAATATTTTTAATTTTAGTTTTACTTTGTGTTAGAGTAAGTAGTGTGCATGCTAGGAGTCGAGCCCAAGTAACAAGTATATTTTTATTGTGCGGCATAATTTTAGAGAAAGTTTTGCAAAAAAGCAGCGCTCGCTACTTCTGGAGAAGCTATTATTGAAAATATTCGATTAGATTCAACCCATTTTAAACATTAAAATAAATTTAACTATGAATTCTAACGTAACAAGCGTTCTTAACTATAAAAATGTATATTTAATTTTTAAAATTATACAGATTGGAAACAACACCCAACCACACCGCGGCGCAGCTGAAATTTGCCGAAGGCTTGAGAGCGAGAGGACGGAAGAGGAAAAAAGGCAAATCGGTGTAGAAAAATTCTGACGCTGAGGAATATATCTGCTCGAGGCTGCGAAAATACGTAAATATTTTTAATTTCTGTGTATTTACTTTTATTAGTAAGTAGATACATTTAGAAATTTATATAAAAATTTTGCTAAATTTTATTTCATTGCTGTAATGGCGCATAATTCCCCCGAGTTAAACATAGACATAGATCGGCGTGTAGAAAAATGCAACGGTCGCATACATTGGTATTTTGGCAAACAGTCGACTTCTGGCGGAGTTGCTCAACTATCTAAAAGCT